>OY992876.1:381700218-381948808 GCA_963921405.1 Cepaea hortensis | reverse complement strand
CGGCGCTGGAGGACTTTCATTGAACGCAGCAGTGGCTATACCGGACAATGTTCTTTACTTTTTCAAAATTTAAAAAAAAAATGTTTTCTTTTGAAGGCCCTTGTACTTCGGCCATATTAAATAACACTGGCTCGGAGTGAACAGTGATGGAAGGCGTGGTTGCTGGTAGAAGAGGCTGGGAGTAACCAGCACACAGATGGACACATGATAGTGAAGACATCAGGGGCAGGAATATACCTGAGGCAGAAGAACTGGCCACGGATTTAGAGTCTAGTTGGCATGCAGTGATGAGAGAGAAGTCCTGCAGAGAATCTGCTACATGATGATGATGATGATGATGATGATGATGATGATGATGATGATGATGATGATGATGATGACTGATGATGATGATACTTTCAGCAGTATGAAATCAGTATTAACATCCAGAGCAGTGGTTCTCAACCTATTTTGGCCCATGTACCCCTTCACCATATGTTCAGAATGTAATTCCCCCTCCCTTTTGTATTTCCTCCCTATACATTCCTCCTGTCCCTACACAGTATACGTAAAAATGGAAGCTAAATTTAGTAAAATATGCTAGAACAGGTCTAGACGTCTACAAAAACGTGATTTGCAGGACTACTTACGTTATAAAACGAATTTCAGAAGAGCGAGAAGTAGAGAACTGTAACGTATGGAGGGAAAAACAATATCAAGTAATCGGTTCTTGTATTAACGTGATCTTGAAATAATCTTATAGACTGACGTAAAAAAATAATCCAGAATTCACGCGCCAACAATGTCTTATAATTTCTGTACACAGTTCCCGCTGCCTCACTCCCGCGGAAGCTCACACGGGCAGAGCCGCATCACCCGCTATGCGTACGAGGATGAGTTCTATGTGAGGATGATGGTGGATGCCTTCCCGCTGTGGGCCCGGCTGGAGGAGGAGTCGGGGTCAAAGTTTTTTATGTAAGTTCTGTATTAGTTAGTTGATGGAGATGTTGGGAGGTGAAAGGCGAGTATGGCCGAGTATTAGAAGGGTCCAAGAATAACATGTTGGAGAACATATGCTATTACGAGGGGTTTTCAAATGAAAACCCTAAAATAATTCTAGAAATGACAATAACCATGCCATTGTCGTGTTATCTGTCAATATTGTTGTTAAGGGTGTCAAGGGTGGTAGGCACGTGACATCGCGGTGCTGACGAACACGATGACGTCATAAGGCCAGTGTAAAGATAGCCGCCACACTTTTGACATGCCCCAATGAGGAGCAGCATTCAGTTATCCGTTTCTTTTTTTATCGTGAAGGGATGAAACCTATAGTAGCGTGATCCATCAGTACTGTAAGCATACTTTAACCGGAAGCCATTTTTTCCGCGCTTGCGCAGAAGGGTTTCGTCGTGTCACACATCATTGACTATTAACATACCCTTTGTATATCTCATTGGATATATTTAAATAACTCGTGCCAATAACGAATTACCATCTCCGCTTCTGGTAAAATGGCCAGTCTAATCATTGTGCATATAGCCGGTGGTTAGATTTGAATTTGTCTTTGAGATAATTTCACTATTTGGCATACTATAAATAATTATAATTTTTTTAGTACAAGTAATAGATCTATTTTAATTTGAGTTGCATTTTCGAATTGAGCATCCAAAGATACATATATTTGGAATGTTTCATCGAAATATATGCATTACTTCTGGTAGAAAAAAATTAGTTTGGCGGACATGATAAATTCCTCTTTGTGATTGTAAATCCACATTGTCGCGCCAAAAAAAGTGTTTTTAGTACAGGTAATAGATTTATTTTAATTTTAATTGCATTTTCGAATTTTGCATCGAAAGATACATATATTTGGAAAGTTTCATTGAAATATATGCATTACTTCTGGTAGAAAAATAATTAAATATTATTTTCATAAAATAAATTCCTCTTTGTGATTGTAAATCCACATTGTCGGCACGCCAAAAAAAAGTGTTTTTAGTACAAGTAATAGATTTATTTTAATTTTAATTGCATTCTCGAATTGTGCATCGAAAGATACATATATTTGGAAAGTTTCATTGAAATATATCCTATAGACATTCATCGGCGAATGACGGTCCAGTGTGGTGAATCAAAGAAAATCGTCATCATTGCGATCCGAACAGGTTCATGGATGCTCGATCTCCACCTTAACATCTCCGCAAGCGTGTATTGGCTGATTGACCAGTTCAGTGTTGATTACCCACAAGTCTTGTGCTCTTGAGAAAAAGTTCAGTCTGGCGGCTCCCCGCTTCATCCCCGTCCCCCACGCGCTGGAAAAGGAAGCAGATTTCCAAGTGTCTGATTGTCCTGCATCTCTGATGACATTGATGATGTCTGGCCCATCCATTGCCCTGCCCACCTCGATCACCACCATGTCCGCCACACGATCGGCTCGCTCGTTGCCTTTCACGCCGGAGTAACTTGGTACATATATGAAAGCCAGCTGAACTAACTGTGATGTGGTAAGTGTGTCGAGCCACTCATGTCGTATGGGGCCAGTTTGGACCTTCTTGAGCATGTTCGTTGAGTCGCTTGATGGAGGATTTCTAGGTTCGGCTGCAGCGTTCTTTCTGCCACCTCTGATTCTGTTCTTGTCAAGCTGATCCGCTCCACTTTCTGGTTTTGTTGACATACGCCTTCTATTTAATCAGCTTTGCTACAGTTCTTCCCATTTCATTTTCCATTGCTGGCATGTATTGTACTGTTGGCTTATGGCCATTCTTCGACATGTATGCGTAGCTTCTGTACTGTTGACCGTTCTTAGACATTTATGTGTAACTTTTGTACTGATGATATTTAGTCATTCTCAGACACTTATGTGTAACTTTTGTACTGTTGACATTTGGTCATTCTCTGACACGTATGTGTAACTTTTGTACTATTGGCATTTGGTCATTCTCAGACACGTATGTGTAACTTTTGTACTGTTGACATTTGGTCATTCTCAGACACTGATGTGTAACTGTTGTACTGTTGACATTTGGTCATTCGCAGACACGTATGTGTAACTTTTGTACTGTTGACATTTGGTCATTCTCTGACACTGATGTGTAACTTTTGTATTGTTGACATTTGGTCATTCTCAGACACTGATGTGTAACTTTTGTATTGTTGACATTTGGTGATTCTCTGACACTGATGTGTAACTTTTGTACTGTTGACATTTAGGTACATCTAGCTAGTTGACTGTATGCTAACTACTGTTGACATTTTGTCGTTTTTAGACACGTATGTATAACTTTTGTACTGTTCACATTTACCTACATAACTGTAAGTTAACTGCTGCTGATAATTGGCTTCATTTAGCAACTGTGGAGTCCTAGACCTACGTACAGAAAACTCACCAGGAATGAAGCGGGTGCTAGACGCACTGGCGGCACACAACATCCCCCATGAAACTCTCAGCCCGGAGGAGCTGCAGAAGCGGTACCCAGCTGTCCGTGGTGGTGACAAGTGTGCAGCAATTGTGGACCCTAGTGGGGGAATCCTGCGGGCGGACAGGGCGCTGAGAGCTTTTCAGGTGAACATGCACATTTCTTAAATGATTCAATGCCGATGGATAAAATATCGGCAAATGTCACCTACCATTTGTACAGAAGGACGATATATCGCCATACTAGGGTCATCATGTTATTTATTTTGTTTCGTTGTATCTTTCGCAATTTAAATTAACTGTGAACGAAAATTTACATTATAGTACTTGTTCATTTTATTGTGTACCATGTTTGGTCCAAACCAACTTTTTGTTTGGCGCTGAATCAGTTAAATTGAAATCAGATTTTGCATAGCTACCATGAATGCTGTGTGATAAATAGCATACACGTTATTATTATTATTATTATTATTATTATTATTATTATTATTATTATTATTATTATTATTATTATTAAAAGACAAGAAACCCAGTATTGTGTATAGAGAAGGGGAGACAACGCTGAACTATTCACATATGACAGTTTTACAAGAACTTTCATCTAAACCATGGGACAAGGACTCTTGAAATCCATGGGGGACATCAGTAGAAGATGTGGGATTGACAGTTAGCATTATCTGGGAAAACGGTATACAAGAGAACCAGACGAAGACAGAGACAGATGTTCCTTGAAGCTTAAATAGAAGAGCAATAAATGACAATAGAAGTAACATTAACTTCATTAAAATATGAGATGGCAGGGAGGATCTGATTGTTATGATCCAGACCAGGCATCCAAAGAATAGGAAGTATTCCATGCCATCACAGCATGCAGAGAATCTGGAGGCGGCTCGCAGTTTCTTGGTCAGGCGGTACTCGACGGGCGATGTGGTTAGTACCAGGATGACACTGGGTTGATTACTGTGGCTAAAGTCCGTGTAACAGTCGTGACATTATGTTTTCCCAAATCACGGAACAATGATGTCTAATTATGATGTTAATTCCTGGGATTTTATTCCCCAATGACAGACACAACCTAAAGCACAATCTAAAATATGTCATTCCCAAATGACAGACGAACCCAAAAGCAGTCTAAAACATGTAGTTACCAACAGATGTCTGACATTCTGGTGGCAAGACCTCGAAACCCGTGGAATCGCTATTCTCTTCGGGTGGAGCTTTGGTATTACGAAGTTTACTTGCCAAATGATAACTGATTTGTCTTATCTCCAACTCTTCACATGATTTACAAGTCCTCCATGCCCTACCCAACAACCTATGTTGTATCAAGTCACTTACCATAGGCACAGCTCTGTATTGACACCCACTCCACTCAGTCATACAAGCCATGATCTAATAGCTGTGAGTGGTTTTATTCAACACGGGTGGTGACCGTACAATGCCGTCCACCTGAGCTCACGGACATTTGTGGGTGTGAACCATCAAGGTGATTTGAACCCTCAATTATTAGTCAGGCTTATTTGATGACCCTATGTCAAAAATTTGATTTTTAAGAGCATGCATCTTTCCCATTGCAACATACGCCTGTGAGACCTAGACACTTACTAACCAAGCTGAACAGCACATAACTGCCTTTCAATGTAAATGTTATAGGCGGTTTCTAAAAATATCCTGGATACAGAAATGAACAAATGCACCCATAAGACAAGATCTGAACACTGAAGAAGATTGGCTACTAAAGACGATAATACAAAGAAAATTGAAATATTTTGGTCACTTGAAACGTCATGAAAATTTGGAGAGAACAGTCATGGAGGGGTATATGCCTGGAAGGAGAGGAAGAGGAAGGCCAAAGAGAAGATGGGTGCAGGATGTGGCGGATGATCTCCAGATGGGTGTATCAGACGCGGGACATCTTGCTTGTGATCGAGAAGTTTTCCGGATGGTTGTTATGGGAGGTTCTGCAAAGGACATGCTACTGAATGATTGAATGAATGTCATATTTGCTGGCCCTATGTCATATTTGATGATATTTGTTATGTTAGTGACTCAATTACCCAAGTATTTTGACTCTATATGTCAGTGGTTCTCAAGCTTTTTTGGACCGTGCCCCCCTTCACCATATTTTCAGAACGTCATCCAACCTCCCCTTTCGTATTTCCTACCTAAAAATTTGGCCCCTGCCCCGCCCCCCCCCCCACCCCCCTTCACCATATTTTCAGAACGTCATTCCACCCTTTCGTATTTCCTACCTTAAAATCCCGCCCCGCCCCTACATAGTATACGTAATAATGGAAGCTAAATTTATTAGCACATAGTAAACCAAGTCAAGACGTCCTCATAAAACATGATTTGTGGGTCTACTTACTTTATAAATTGAATTTTAGAAGGGGCGTACAGAACCGTACAGTATGAAGGGAGAAACAATATCAAGTAATCGGTTCTTGTATTAACGCGATCTTGAAATAATCTTAATCTCCCCCCCCCCCCTGGAGACCCTAAAATTCCCCCGGCGGGGGGTGGGGGGATTCCCCACCGGTTGAGAACCACTGCTATATGTCATGTGTGGTGACTATATGTCACGTGTGATGGCTCTAAATGCCATGTGTAATGGCTATATATATCATGTCATATGACTGAATGTTTGCTGGTGTTTCAACAGCATGTTTTCCTGCAGCATGGAGGTGTGATTCGAGACAACGAGCCTGTCACATCAGTCACCCCGGGTAGTGTGGTCACTGTGAGGACAGATCGCGACCAGTACACTGCCCAGAATGTTGTCATAGCAACGGGGGCCTGGGCAGGTCGTCTGTGCTCGTCTCTGGGTCTACAGCTGCCACTGAAAGTAAGTTGTAATCCGCGATAATTGTTGTAATATATGACTGTCAAGGTTAAGATTAGGGTCAGGGTTAAGGTTAGGATCATGGTGCAATTTAACGTAAAGTATAGAGGTAGGGTCAGGGTTAAGGTTATGGTCATGATGACGGTTAACGTAAAGTATAGGGGTAGGGTCAGAGTTGATGTTAGGATTCGGTTGAAGGTTTAGGTAAAGTATAAGGGTGGGGTCAAGGTTAAGGTTAAAATCAGGTTGAAGGTTAAAGTAAGGTACAGTGGTAGGGTCAGTCTATTATGTGGGGGGAATTTCTTAGCATTGACGTCTTGAAGCTAGCATTTGAGAATGATAACATTTAGGTTTTACATTCATGTCATAATTGCTAGTTAGTCATAATATTATCCCCACTGCACATTGAATCATTCAGTCCATATTTGTTGAGTTGGCCTCCCCGATGTCTCCCTCTGCGTGTAGTGACTGATGACACCAATTCTATGTTGGCTGTCTATTCTGCTCTGTCCCCCTGCAAAGCGCTCCTACTTGGCTTCACCCCTTTTGACTTGATGTTCTTGCAGTCTGGTCAAGTTTGCAGATTCTCAGCCATCACTTAATTCGTGTAATCGCCCTGCTTCTTTGATGACATATAGTACACCAGCTCAGTCCATTGCTCGTCCACTTTCCACGGAAGCCTGGTTCCAAAGCCTATCTCTGTCAGCTGGTTTGTTTCCTCTTACATCCAGATGGCCTGGCACCAGAATCAAGCTGATTTGTACCTACTTGACTTCCTCATTATTTCCACCCACTCTCTTTGAACCCAGCCCATCTCAATCTTCCTGAGCATACTCATTGAGTTACTGAGAGAGCATGTCTGGGTGAAAGTCTGTGTCTCCAGCCATGCTATATAGCTTTAGTTACTGCAATGACCTCCATAGTCAGGCTACTTGTTGTCTCGGTGAAGGCACTGCAGTCTTCCTTCACAGGTCTAATCCTGACCTGCACCGTGTAAGCCCATGCGCTACTCGCGTGTCAAATAATAGACCCATTTGTGTAGATAAGATGACTACCTGACCCTTAGAAGAATTATCACATATCAAAACCTGAACTCCACCCTCCACAATTACTAGGTTTCTGTTTGAAATTTGCTAGAATTGTTTAGTCCTTCCCTCATCAGCTTGTGTCACAACGCTTGGATATACGTTCCGCTTACACTGTACACTCATATACAAGCAACCTGTACAAAGTATGACAACATTTGAACATCCTTTAAAAGTTATGGTTAGGGTATGAGTTAAGGCCTGGGTTAGGATCAGGATTAAGGTTAAAGTTAGAGTTAAAATTAGGGTTAAGGTTATGTTCAAGATTAAGGTTATTGTTAAGCTCAATAGTAAGGTTATATATGGAATTATAGCAAGTAAGAAGCATTCTGACTGCAACAGTATACGGCAACAAACAACGAAACAATAAAAGCAAGGTGAGACCTTGTGTACTTTCAAAATGTCAGTCAATAAGAATTGGTGTCATACAGTGTACTTTCCAACATTTCAGCCAATAATAATTGGTGTCTTACACTACACTTTCAAACATTTTAGCCAATAAAAATTGTCATTTTACAGTGTACTTTCCAACATTTCAGCCAAAAAGAATTGGTATCTTACACTACACTTTCAAACATGTCAGTCAATAAGTATTGGTGTCTTACACTACACTTTCAAACATTTCAGCCAATAAGAATTATTTTACAGTGTACTTTCCAACATTTCAGCCAATAAGAATTGGTGTGTACTACTGCAAGGCCAACGAAGATCAGTTTCGCTCTGACAAGTTTCCATGTTTCATCGACTGCAGGGGCGTCACGGAGGGGTTCCTGGTCTATGGGCTTCCCGTGTCAGAATACCCCGGGTTAGTCAAGGTGAGCCTTTGTCCATTTACAGATAGATACCACCTTACTTGGGCACAGGTACTTGACCTACTGAGGCACAGTTACTTGACTTAATGAAGTACAGGTATATGACCTGCTGAGGCACAAGTACTTGATCTACTTGGGCACAGGTATCTGACCCACAGTATTTGACCCACAGGTATTTGACCTACTGAAGGACATGTATTTGACCTACTCAGGCACAGATACTTGGACACAGGTATTTGACCTAATGGGGCGCAGGTATTTGACCTACTGAGGCACATGTATTTGACAGGTATTTGACCTACTGAGGCACATGCATTTGACCTACTGGGACATAATTCATCGACTTATTGTTGTTAAATTAGTCATTTCTTGTCTGCTAAAGGGCCTTCGGGGGAGCTGTTCCCTCATGGTGAAGCGGCCAGCATTCTTGCCTGCCAGCCCCATGGTCATCTACATCCCGTTCGTCGCATGAAATTGCTGTTCGGTAATCTGGACTCATTCGTAAGCCCGCTTACCTGTGTTCTAAACACAGCTGCGACCGATTTGGCAGCAGACCGTGTTGCGCTGGGTTTTAACGTGTTGGTATGAGAGCCTGTCGTTGAGAAAGCAATGGAAAACTACTGAACGTAAACTTGCCAAGATATCAACAACAGCAGTAAAATGCTGGTGTTGACAGCAATGTCCTGTAAATAGGATGTGCCCCCCCCCACCCCCCCCCCACCCCCAACAACAACAACAACAAAATATCTGGGCTCTCAGGTTGACCCATAATTTCCGTTGACATCCACACATTTCCTGGTGCTGAATAGCTCCTCTTGCTTTTCATTCTTATTTTATTATCCATATCTGTTCCCCCATCTGTGTCTACGTTACCTAAATAGGTGTGTGACTGCACTTCGTGACACGAGGCTTCGCCGAGGAAGATCAGGTTTTAGTGTGCTTGTTTTATTCTCGTGTTTCCTTGATTCAACGCCGAAGGATAATATATCGTAACACGTGAACTCCCATTTGGACAGAAGGACGATAAATCGTCATACGAGGGTCATTGTGTTATTTGATTTAATTTGTTGTACCATCCACAATTTTAATGCTCAGTGAACGGACATTTACATTATAATACTAGTTCATTTGATTGTGCACCATGTTTGGTCCAAATTGTTTGGCACTAAAACAATTAATTTGCCCTGATTATTGTGACCTATAATCAAGTGTATTTAGATTATCTTGCATCTGGAGTCGAGTGCGGGACAGAAGGGCAATGTTGTTAGTGATCTTCAAGCTGAACTGTCAAGGTTCATTGAACTCCATTTCTAGTAATAGTTATTGTTGTCTTGGACACTTGATGTAAAGCTCAGACAACACCACAGACTGCAGTACATTATGGGAGACGCAGACATTTCTAACATCATCATCATCATCATCATCATCGTCATCATCATCATCATCATCATCATCATCATCATCATCATCATCATCCAGTGCCTTGCCGGCTGGCGTGGGCGATAATGCTTATCCACAAATTGCGATCTCCGACCGCTTGTATCAATTCGCGTGCTGACACCCTTCCGTGCCATGACACAAGACTATAGAGAATTTCCTCAAGCTGTCTTCCTCTATCTCTCTTTCCTCAAATCTGTCCAGTTGTTACAACATGTACCAGTTTTTTTTTTATCTTCTCATAACGTGGCCAAAAATGATGATTGCTTTTTTCTGATGTTTGTGATAAGTTATCTTTGCAACTAAGCTTCCCTCAAATTGTCCAGATTGTTCTTTTTGGCTGTCAAATTAATTGTCAGCATTCTTCTGGATACTTTTTCGCCTGTTTATTAATTGTCCAGGGTTCGCAGCCGTATGTTAAAACTTGTTCTATGTAGCATGCACGAATTCTTTTTCTAACTTTCAAGGACAAGGACTTATTGCACAAAATATTCTTTATTTATTAGATAGAATACAGTGTTTTGCTTGCCCTATTCTGCTCTTTATCTTGTAACGTCAAATCATGTTAATATGTAACCGTGGAAAAGAAGCGCCACAACACATATCTGGTCTGTAGTACTATATGGCTGTGAAACATAGATTCTAAACCTAGTGAACAAAACTTGGAAGTATTTCAGATATAGCCTTACCCAATTGTATATACCTGCCCATGCCGTGATGCAATACTTTACACACATTTCTCTTGGTTCTTGCTCCATATTTATTTCCATTAATATGTCCACTTCTTACAAACAATTACGATTATTATCTCCGCATAATGCGGATGTTGATACGTGGAACATGTGTAGACATGTGTTACAGATGTTCATTGTGCACACAGGTTTGTTCGTATCAAGGGCCAGATATCAACCCCGATGAACGGGACAAGGAAACGGATGATGCATGGGTAGACAAGGCAGTCCCACATATTGCTGCATCGTTGTTACCAGGCCTGGACAGCACATATTCTGTCAAGGAGTACTGTATTTATACTGTAAGTGGAGGAGGCACCTTCTGTCAATGAGCACTGTATTTATTTTGTATTTATACTGTATTTATACTGTATTTATACTGCATTTATATTGTATGTATAATGTATTTATATTGCATTTATACTGTATTTATATTGTATTTATAGTCTATTTATATTGTATTTATACTGTATTTATATTGTATTTATACTGCATTCATACTGTAGTTATACTAGAAGACTCAAGGACGCTGGTTTACTGTCCTGATATAAGTTGACCAAAATCTTATATCGGGTACTAGTGTAGGGGTGTCAATAGTTATGTGAGGGGGTGACCCGCTGCATAGTTCTCTATATAGTTTCTGCTCAGTTATGTGATGAGGTGACCTGCTGCATATATATCTCTATATAGTTTCTTCTCAGAGCTGTGCACATTTCATGAGGCTTAATTAATGCAACAAGAACTCATGATTTAAGCTATCCAGATGTGAAGACAGTTGCCGAGAACCATGAACAGTTGCCATGACATGATTAGATGACTTCATCACCACTCTTTAGATTGATTAATCTGATGATGATTTTGATGATGATGCTGATGAGGATGATGGTGATGATGAGGATGGTGATGATGAGGATGATGATTATTATGATGACGATGAGGATGGTGCTGATGATGATGATGATAGTGGTGGTGATGATGATGATGATGATGATGATGATGATGATGATGATGATGATGATGATGATAAACAATCCATGAAATATACAAAAATAAGTCGCATGTTATTGGCAGGACGTGATTAACCTTAATTCATGTTGTTTTTCTATGCTATTTTACGTGCAGTCGTTTGCCATGGATTTCTGAGCGAGAAGTCCATGTTGAAGTACAACTGATCGGCAGGGGACTTGATCCCACTACTCTGTCATCATCGCACCGGAAGTTTAAGAGCTAGATCACTCTTACCCTCTCAGTCACGCTGACCGCTGAACTATGTACAGTCAGTTATAACCCATGATGGAGTGGGAATCGAACCAGACCACTGACCGCGTTGATACTACCCACAATACCACATGATCGTGTATAAACCCAGCACAGATAAGCCAGCCATTAGCCGTCCCCAGACACAGGTTTCACCGGAGTAGGGTCAGGTGATCTCATTGGTGACTAACTGACTATGCCCTGACGGTATATAGAACGGCAATCAAAGCAACAGGCAATCTTGGCTTGGTCATAGAGTCGCACATGAAGAAAACGAACGAGTGAACTTTATTTTCTAAGGGTCACAAAGTAGGCACGCAGACCCATCTTACATTAATTTTGTTTATGGGCCCTTTAGTCCCACCAAGGCCAACTGCCAGTGGTAGTGGACATTGTTTTGGTGATTGGAGTGTGCAGTTTGGTTGACCATCTTTGTACCCTGGCGAGATCAAATGCAGATAAACCTA
Organism: Cepaea hortensis; assembly: GCA_963921405.1. Classification (NCBI taxonomy): domain Eukaryota; kingdom Metazoa; phylum Mollusca; class Gastropoda; order Stylommatophora; family Helicidae; genus Cepaea; species Cepaea hortensis. The sequence continues at coordinate 381,936,783 of OY992876.1, read as the reverse complement.
CACTTTGATCTTAGCCAAAAGGGCGAGAAGCGATCCCATCTTACATTCAGCTTTTGCAGTCACGCATCTTTCGTAAACAAATTATCTATTGTGCATGCTACATTCACGTAGAAGAAAACATTGTCAAATGAAAGTTGTGAACATAAACAATGGATGTTACCATGTTATGAGATAGGCAGATAGCCAGACACACATACATATGCACATGCATAAACACATACATACATACCTGCATACATACTTACATCATTTACACAAATTATCACAGTTATGCACCCACTCAATAACACACACATACATATTCCCTCGCACACACATATACTCACTCAGAATCACAAACTCACTAACAAAAGAGACTTGTCAATGATGGCTCTGGGGGGGGGGGGGGGGGGGGGGACGATGTGGGGTGGGGCAAGCGACACAGAGGACATCATGGGGACAATTAAATGACCTAATCATGCATAGACATTGGTTCACGCACTTATGCTGAGTTGATGGGAGTTGCTGAGAATTGTAAACAGTTGAGGGACTTACACGATTTCAGCAAGTCTTCGAATTTATTCACCTAATGAATGGGCTTCCAAAAGTGGTAGCTGACTTTAACACGAAACATGTGTTGCATTTTATATATGTATATGTGTATTGTTGTTGTTGTATGAACCTTGTCGTTCAAATTATATATACGAGGGTACGTTAATAAGTAAGTCACAATTAGATGTAAAAAAATAACTAAATATGATAACAACTTGAAACCAGTTTATTTGTATACATACATTGTCCCTTTATTTCTCAAATTAATTTCCACCAACATTGATGAACTTATCCCATAGTTTTATCAGTTCTCCCAAACCGGCTGCATAGAACTGCGTGCTTTGTTTTCTAAACTACGTTTTCACTTCACATTCAACTTCGGCGTCATTCGCGAAATGTCGCCCGCCAAGATGGGTTTCCAGTGGACTTAGCCCCTAGCGATTTCCAGTAAAGCGGTGCTTAGTTGGGTAGAAAAAAAAGTTACGAGGGGCAGTCAATAAGTAAGTCACACAGTTCTGTGGGATGGCAGGTAAATGAGAACAGGGCACGCAGATCTATACAGTCGGTTTGGGAGAACTGATAAAACTATGGGATAAGTGCATCAATGTCGGTGGAAATTATGTTGAAAAATAAAGGAACAATGTATGTTTACAAATAAATTGGTTTCAAGTTGTTATCATATTTAGTTATTTTTCTGCAACATAACCATTTGTGACTTACTTATTAACTTACCCTCGTGTATATATTATATTATATATATATATATATATATATATATATATATATATATATATATATATATATATATATATATATATATATATATATATATATATATATATATTTGTTCTTCAAAAGTATTTATAAAATGAACGTGTTATTGTAGAATTATTACTTATATGTGTTATTCACGAGTGAATATCTGCACAGAACACGCCAGACAGTCACCCAATCATAGATCGCCACCCGGTTTACCCAAATATCGTCATTGCTGCTGGCTTCTCAGGTAAGTTGCTGTCCTCTTCTCACCTGTCCTTCTACTTCTTTAAGTCCCACTTCATAATTTAAACAAATTCGATGTGAGAAAGAGTGAGAGAGAGAGAGGGTGAGAGAGAGCGAGAGAGAGAGAGAGAGAGAGAGAGAGAGAGAGAGAGACCTGTGAATTTGCAATATTGACCGGACTACAAGAACATTAAATCAAAAGGGATGAGGCCGGACAAGGTTGTTGTGCCTAAGAATAGTTGGACACCACCAGGTTACTGATGTCATCAGCAGCTACACATTGGTGGAAATATTGAGAAGGGGACCCAAGCGTTGCTGGACCACATGGTTCAGTCTGCAGTTAGAATCATCTTTAGACTAACTAACAAAGTGACAGAGAAACAGATGTAGATAGAGTAATATATGTGTAGATAGAGTAATATATGAATAGATAAAGTAATATATGTGTAGGTAGATAGCCAGACGGACAAGTAGGTTGAAAATCCTAGATTTTGTTACACAGAATGAATGGTTAGCATTTGGTACCCCAAAGTGTGTTGTTGACGTTACCACTGCCCTTTTAGCATAGCGTCCCTTGTAATGTCAATAAGTACTCCATTTACAATTAGATCACTTGTATTGTCAGTCTGTAATCTCCCTTGTGTTGTCATTTTATAATATTCCAGATTCAATTATACCATTACCCTAGCCCCTTCAAGCTAAATGTTTTGCATATCCTTTACCTGACATCGCTGTCAACATCAGCATCTTTCAGTTGATTGTTGATTTCTTGGCAAGATTACACTCAGTAGTTTGCCATTGCTTTCTGAGCGGCCGACTCACATACCCCGTAAGTTACCGACGCGGTTAGAACCGCTAGAGATTCTCGCCGTCGTCACATCACTCACGAGAGTATACGGGATTACGGAGAAAGTCGCTAACCCCTCGGCCAGAGAGACCGGCTTCAAGCTAAAAAAGAAATTATATTAGAGTCCATCCCTGGCTCAGATTAATAACCCTGTGACCGAGTCAGTCACAAAAAAGGATATTATTTTGTCATCTATTAATCTCCATTCTGTTGTCATCTCCTTTGGAGGTCAACGTAGCTGTGAGGTTTGACACACTTGCGCTTAAACTTCCGGGAAAATGGATTTATTCTCTAGACAGATCAGTTGGATTTGAACGTTGACCTCTCCTTCAGAAGGCAATGGCAAACTAGTGAACATAAAATTGTCTAGACAGATTAGCCAGGAATTGATCGCAATGTCTTGCCAAGGCATGCACCATTCTTTAAAATCTTTTTTGTTTTGTCATCTTATAATTGTTCTTGGAATCCATATAAAAACACCAAGTACAGGGTGTAATTTTAATGTGTGTGGTGTTTTTGAAAATATTGCCGTTCCAAGTTTTGTATTTACCTTTTATGTTTCATGATTAATTTTTTATAAGGGCTAGCGGTTCCCCCAGAGGATAGAGCGACACTGAGTTTCCCGGTCCCCTTAGTCCCACTATGAGCCTTTGCCCACAGTGGTCCACCAGACCCACAGCTACTGTGAGGAGTTGTGAAGTTTGATGATCATCTTAACCATAAGCCGAGAAGCATGAACTCCACAAAGGGTGAATACAAAACTTTGAGCGGCAATATTTTCAAACACCCCACAGTCATTAAAAATACACCCTATATGACTAGAAAGCTTGACGAATGGGCACGTGCAGACACATACATGTGAACGGTTTGACTACAGTCGTTATCAATTATCAAGAAAAACAAACAATAAAAAAAAAAGATAACAAAAGAATACTTATTTCAACATACTTATCTCTGCAACCAACCCCCTTATATTGAAACAATTTTGTTTGACATGTTCCATTAACCGATAGTCTCCCTTTATGTTATTAGTAATTATGTCCCTTGTGCTATTACTGTTAGTCATCTTCTAGTAACAATCACCATTTTACTGTTGCCCTAACAATATGTAGCTAGCCCCATATACCTAACATGGCTTTGGTAAAATATCACCTTTACTTCTGTAAACCCTTATTACAGTGTGGGCTATAATTGGTACATGGGGCTTGTGCCATGTTTGTAAACCAGTCTGCGCTTGCCACATGATGTAGTCAATACCACGTAGCCGTGTGTAATGCCCAGGACATTTACTGCTACCCATGTTAGACGTGTTGCTTGTTAATTATTATTATTTCATCAAGCGAACCCACTCCGACTGTAATTTACGTCCCCAAGTCAACATTGTAGTCCAAGTGACCAGTGTAGGAGATGAACCTGCTACCCCAACATCAGCACACTGGATGTTTAAGAACGTGCGCTCTTATCCATTCGGTCGTGCTGACCTCCAGACTGGTTCGACCTGGGGAGAGGGGATCTTCACCACACAAGGGATTCAAACATATGATCATCGGGCCAGCAGGCAAAAGTACTAACCACTACACTACCACAGCCCCTAATGTCCTGACCACTCGGCACTGCACGGCTGATGCAGTCAGTGACACGCCATTTAGTTTACCTATTTTCTGTACTGCACGGCTGATGCACTTAGTGTCACGCCATTTAGTTTACCTATTTTCTGGACCACATTGCACTGCACGGCTGATGCAGTTAGTGCCACGCCATTTAGTTTACCTATTTTCTGGACCACACGACACTGCACGGCTGATGAAGTTAGTGTCACGCCATTTAGTTTACAAAGAAATCTCAGTTGTTGGGAAGCCCCTGAGGCTACAGATTAGTGTGAGACAGACATTCACAGAATAGTTAGCTGGTGAACTAGTCGTCAGGTTGTTTTCACTGCACTCAAAACATTCTGTCCGCATTCACGGGTAATGATCATCATTCATAGAAGTAGAGCTCTGAAAAGGACAAAAAGGACAGTATAAAAAATGAAAGTTATCGGTAGCCATACCTAGATTGCTGCCCCCAACTGATGACAGCAGCTTGCTGAACGAGCCAGTGTACTTCAATATGTGACCAGTTATAAACACGGTGTCTTCATGAGCCATGTCCATCATTCTACCCAGGCAGTTGTTTACCCTATCGTACGAAGTGGGTCAAACCCAGAGAACCATGTAGGTGAATTAAAGGATCCGTCTTCTTGTCTTGAGACATATTGGGTATATGGTGCCAGCCTCACATGTGAGTATACCAACCGGCACTGGATGGCTGATGTGGCCAGCATTACTGCAGTTGCCTTTATTTCTCTAGACACCACCTTGCACCCATTTAACCTGGGTTGACCTGGTTGACCTGTGTCAACTTTTTTTTTAAATCCACCTTGATGGAGATTCAAAGACCTGAAAGATATCTCACTTAGAACAATGCTGGTTGTTGAACGAGGGGACGGAGAGTGTGTGCGAATGTCCAGAGAGCAATGATGTCGGTTCTTATCTCAACTCAAATCAGCCTATCCTTCAAGGACCATGTAGAGACGGTTGTGACAAGATCTAAAAAGGGACTCAGTGCACTTAAAACTGTGGCTGCAATGGACACAGAGCACTTAAACTGTTAGTCTATGAGATGGCATTGTTTGATTTTGTTGTACATCATCTGCATTTAAAAATTCCCCACAGGCCATGGATTCAAACTGTCGCCAACTGTGGGCAAGGCTGTGGCCGAGCTCGTCCTCAACAGGGATCCCACCTACAACATGCAGCCGTTTAGAGTCAACAGGTTCTCCAACCCACAGTAACAGCCCCAGCCCACCTTAACAGTGTCAGCCTTCAGTAACAGCTGCAACCCGCAGTAACAGCTGAAATCCACAGTTGCAGTGTCAGTCTGCTGTAACAGCTCCAACCCACAGTAACAGCTCCAGCCCACCTTAACAGTGTCAGCCTACAGTAACAACTGCAACCCACAGTAACAGCTGAAATCCACAGTTGCAGTGTCAGTCTGCTGTAACAGCTCCAATCCACAGTAACAGCTCCAGCCCACCTTAACAGTGTCAGCCTACAGTAACAGCTGCAAACCACAGTAACAGCTGAAATCCACAGTTGCAGTGTCAGTCTGCTGTAACAGCTCCAACCCACAGTAACAGCTCCAGCCTACAGTAACAGCTCCAACCCACAGTAGTAGTGTCAGTCTACAGTAACAGCCCCAACCCACAGTAACAGCTCCAGCCTACAGTAACAGCTCCAACCCACAGTAGTAGTGTCAGTCTACAGTAACAGCCCCAACCCACAGTAACAGCTCCAGCCTACAGTAACAGCTCCAACCCACACTAACAGCTCCAACCTACAGTGACAGTGATATTCATGTGTTTTGTTGTATGTTATGTTGCAGAATATCATGTGTTTTGTTCGAGTATTAAGTATGTTTGATTTGTATTAAATTAATAATTATGACTTTTGGTGAAAAATTGATTGTGGGATCTGTTGAAGCAATGACTGTGATTTTTTGCTGTAATGATTTTATGTTTTGTTGCAGTAATGATTGTGAGATTTGTTGAAGCAATGACTGTGTGATTTGTTGCTGTTATAATTATATGTTTTGTTGCAGTAATATTTGTGGGATGTGTTAAAATAATGACTGATTTGTTAAAGTAAAGACAGTGGGATTTGTTGAGGTAGTGTTTATGTGATTTTTAAAAGTAATTATTTTGTGTTTTGCTGTAGTAATGACAGTGTGATTTGCTGAAGCAAAGATAATGTGATTTGTTGAAATAAAGATAATGAGATATGTTGAAGTAAAGATAATATGATTTGTTGAAGTAAAGATAATGTGATTTGTAGAAATTATTATTTTATATTTTGCCGTAGTATTGACAATGTGATTTGTTGAAGTAATGATTGTATGATTTGCTGAAGTAAAGATTGTATGTTGTTGAAGTAAAGGTTATGTGATTTGTGGAAGTAAAGATTGTATGTGTTTTGAAGTAAAGATTGCATGTGTTGTTGAAGTAAACGTTATGTGTGTTGATGAAAGAATTTTCTCATAGTAAAAGTGATTGCCTGCCTTCCTGTCTCCAATCTCAGAAGTGTGTGTGTGGGGGGGGGGGGGGGGGGAGGAGAGAGAGAGAGAGGTGCGCGTGCGTAGAACGTGCAATGCAAGAACGGTTCTGGAACTGAACTTTTGCAGAGAGACACGGCGATCGTTGGAACTGTAGCCAAACTGGCAGTCCGATCTGTGGACAGGTTTCGCCACAAACAGATGCTCTAAGGTCATGGCCGGTCAGGTGACCTTAGAAACCCATGAAGTGAAAAGGCGGCTAGAGCCGAGAACGCTACAGCACACATTGTATTCATTACGGACTCACTGAGTATGATTAGTAAGGTGGAGAAAGAAGTGTTTCGTGTAGAATGGCTTGCCTAGCTTCAGAGGTCACAGTTGTGAGAAATTTTTGCCCTGGCCATGAAGGAATGCAAGGGGGGGGGGGTGGATAGGCTGGTAGGGAATGCACCTCTCGGTGGTAGATTACCTATGGACAAGGGAGAGGTGGTCAGGCGCCCGTGGGACCAGGTGGAGAAAAAGGTGGAATAAGCTGAGAAGCCTATGTGGAGAGGGTGATAAGGCGGAGAATCGGCAAGGGTTCTTGAAGAATCTCAAAACTGAGAGTGAAGACCAGGAAAACTTTCAATCAGAAAGCAGTTGGAACGATTAGCAGTATGACTTCGCTGGTTGTTGAACGAGGGGACGGAGAGTGTGTGCGAATGTCCTGAGAGCAATGATGTCGGTTCTTATCTCAACTCAACTCAAATCGGCGACCTATTCAGAAAGTTCACACACTTTCTGTTACAGAATGTCAGATTTTGTTGTACGAGCAGTTTCTGCACGTTATTGACAGGGACTGGTAGTCCCGCGGCAGACACAGTCGTTACAGTGTGAAATGTTAGGTGGTCACATATTCTAGGTTATGACATGAGGTCAGGTGACCACTTCCCTCCCTAGTCACATTTCCTTCACTGACAACGCTCTGGTACCAAGGTTTATGAGGGTGGATCGACCCCAGACCCAACTTGTCAGAAACATAATCCAGCCTTTGCTGGGAGGTCGAACATATACAACCATTGTGGCAGGCCAGCACGGTAGATACTGTGACACTTGGGTACATGTTTCAAAAAAGAGACTTCCATACCGTTTTCAATGTTTCGCAATCAACCCCAGCATTTTATGGCTGTTTGTAAGTTTCTTTTCAATTTTACTTCCAGTAGTTTGCCATTACATTCTTAATGGCCGATGCTCATACCATTGTTTAAATCAACACATAGTGATCTGCTCTCAAATCCTGTGCCGGTGACCTCCAACCTGGTAAGTCGGGATTGTGGGGCTGCTGTGACAACACCTGAACCACAGACACCGAGACAGACATACCCCACCCTACACCCACACACATACACATGCGAGCACGCGCAAGCCAAATATGCAATTCAAGTCAGTGGTATCAATGTGGCGCAACTGCGGACATTCAAATATCTAGACACGCGGATAACATCAGATGGAAGAAGTACCGCAGAGATTATGAACAGAATAGGACAAGCAAAAAGTGCATTTTATTCAGTGAGAAACATCGTGTGCTATACATCCTCATAGGAGGATAGAAACAGAATCCATGCACGTTAAATATGACCGAACGTTCTTGCCTCCACTATCTTCTATCACCACGATATTCTCAACAATCTTCTATCACCACGATATTCTCAACAATCTTCTATCACCACGATATTCTCAACAATCGTCTATCACCACGATATTCTCAACAATCTTCTATCACCACGATATTCTCAACAATCTTCTATCACCACGATATTCTCAACAATCTTCTATCACCACGATATTCTCAACAATCGTCTATCACCACGATATTCTCAACAATCTTCTATCACCACGATATTCTCAACAATCTTCTATCACCACGATATTCTCAACAATCTTCTATCACCACGATATTCTTAACAATCTTCTATCACCACGATATTCTCAACATTCTCCTCTCTCCACGACATTCCACACAGTTGCCATCCCCAAGCTGTAGAACAAACTTTCACACAGTTAAGTCCCAAAACTGTAGAACAAACTTTCACACAGTTAAGTCCCCAAACTGTAGAACAAACTTTCACACAGTTAAGTCCCCAAGCTGTACATGAGAACCTTGACCGTTCAACTGGGAACTCACGCGGGTGTGTAACTGGTCTTGCCTCACGCATTTCCCTGCTCAGTTCAGTCGAGCTAAGTTGGGTCAAGGCCGACACCATAGCATTCGGGACATTCCCATACGTGCTCCATTCTCATCTTCAACGGCCAGCGAAGAATCCCAATACTAATGGTACCAGTTGTAATCTGATTATCTAGTCTGCCCTTTCCTCGACGTACTGACTGCTGATCAGATCCTCTGGTCACCCCCTGTAGCTTTATTCTCGCTAAGCCGCGACGATTAATCTGTTAGTCCATTGCATGCTCACAGTGACGTTTTCCCTTTGGCTTGTGTCTATCGCCATGTCGGCCGGCTCATGCCTCGCCTTCCAAAAACCACGCCTTCCATTACTGTTCTTTCTGGACAACGCTACACACTCGGTTACTGTTTGATAACTGTCTTGTGACCGACTGATTTCGTCACTGTCTGCATTGTCCCACAACTTTTATAGCTATGCCGATAGGAGAGGTGCGACCGTGTTGTTAATTTTTTTTTCTTTTTTTTTTTCAATGACATGAATTTATTTCTGATCAACTTTCAGAGAAATTATTTGTCCTTCTCCTCCACTTCCTTCTACTTCTTTTCTCTCAATCCAGCCAGCTTGGCATTGATTCTTGCCTGTCGCAGGGCAACATAAGCGTTGTGGTTGCGCTCCTCGTCAGTAGTACACGTGCCTTCTCGGGTTTGAACCTCCTCTCAAGTGGCAGCACAGTGGGTCCTGTCAGCTGTTTCACCAGCTTCAATTCTCCAGGTGATGCATCTCCCTTGCCACGTTTTCCCTCCTTACGTGGGAAGACAACCAGTTTGGTCTTGTATTCCTTCAGTCGCTGAACGTTCTGCTGGAGTGACTCAATGGACAGGTTACGTCTGCGGTATGCCAATGGTGAGTGAAACTTTCTTGTTAACACCTACAGCCTTCAATTTATCCAAAGTGAATCCACGTCCAAGCCTGATTTTAGTGTTGTATTTAAACGTAGGGAATCTAACAACGGGTCTCAGAAGACCGGCTACTGGTCGTAGTGCGATTTCTGCAGCTTATAGGCCACGAGCTGCGTGTCTCCGCTTCTTTCTCGTGGGCTGGTTGTACCATCTTTTGACAATACGCTGCCAATCCTTATGGAAATAGCCATTGGGAACAATGTTGTTTCTTTTGGGAGCATGGCTCTTCTTAACTTGTATACCGGTTGTTGTTAATTATGACGAAACAAGCAGATAGCGGTGTGCTAATCTACGCCAGGTACCGACCGACTTGTAAGATATAGGTCACCGCAGATGTGGTACTATAGTTTTGTTGTTCGGTGACTCTTCATCATAGGTGTATCTCGAATGTGGGCATTTACATCTTTTTTTTTTTCTTTTCCCAAAGCGAATCAAACAATAGTAACACCGTAACCCACCATGCATGTCGTCGGAGATGTCAGTTAGAAATTTCAGTTATAAAATTTGCACATTGACGATGTGTTCACGGCGCTAGTGAGCACATGTGCATATTAACACTTTTGTGCACTTTCAATAACACACACAAGTACCCCCGCATGCACAAACACATGCACGCGCGCACTCTTGACTCGACGAGTGTCATATTGAGGCAGAGAGAACGCCAGCATGACCTAATGACGACTGGATAAGCTCACGGGTTTCTCGCTGTCTCCCGAAGACAAACTGGATACCCAAGTCACGATGCCCCAAGCGTACCCCCAGTGGGACACCCCTGCACAGTTCCCAGTGGGACGCCCCTGCACAGTTCCCAGTGGGACGACCCTGCATAATTCCCAGTGGGACGCCCGTGCACAATTCCCAGCGCCTACAGCTGTGTTGTATTCCAGTTGTCATTGCCAGGACTCCAGCCCAGCCAGAGGTAAGTTGTTACAGAAGACAAACATCCTTTATTTACCCAGCTGGTTTTTTTTTAAGCTAAAATCTCAATTTTGAATGCGTATTAGTTTAGTAAGTGATGTTCGTGTTTATCGTTGGCCCTGCTAAGTGGCGGAGTCGTCCACGTAACTCCTTAGATCTCGGTCGCGGGTGTTCTGGAACAATTACGTTGATGATATTTTACCACATGACGTTATTTTGGGACACGTGCAGAAATTCAGATATCTAGGCACACGGATAACCTCAGATGGAAGATGCATCACAGAGATAAAGAACAGCATAGGAAAGGCAGAAACTGCATGTTATCAAATGAAGAACGTTTTATGCAATGGGCCCTTGTCCTCGGGAGTTAGAAAACGCGTTCTTGCATGTTACACAGAACATATTTTAACATACGGCTGCAAATCATGAGCAATTAGTAAACATGCGAAAAAAAATCCCCGGGAGCATTGGAGATGTGGTTTTATAGAATAATGCTGAAAATTTATTGTGCGGCCAAAATGAGCAACCTGAATGTTTTGAGGGAGGATGAGTCCCAAAGACAACTTATCACCATTTGTTGGCCACATTATGAGAAGAAAAAAACTGGAACATATTGTGACTGTCGTGTGTTTCTTTAAAGTGTCGTCCCTGGAGTGAGGGGAATCAACACCCACATTATATTTTAACCCCCTATCATTATCCTGGAGAATCCACTAGATTCCGTCCACCACACTCCCTCAGTTTATGGACACCTCTTTCTCTCCCTCTATCATCACTGGATCATGCCCCCTCTCATTCTTCCCCAACTCAACATACTCAACAACTCTAGCTTCTAAAAATTAATAACAATTAATTTATTAAAAGAAAAGTGTAATGTGTGTGAGAAGTGTATGCGAAGAATGTGTGTCGTATACTATAATGTGTGTAGAATCGGACCAGAAGTTTAGGAGCCAAGTCAGATCATCCTAGCAAGGTTACACCACAGCACGTTAGCTCAGCACAAAAAAACCTCACCGAGTGATGTGTCTCTCCTGCCAGTCGCTGACTTTCTCCGGTAGCTACTTGGAAATCCATATACATGATCATCCGAAATAGATACAGTCTATAGTTTAACACTGATCTTGGATCGGTTACACACTGCATACTATAAGTCCCTGTAGTTCTTAAATGTACCAATCACTGTACTGTGAAACTAGGTATCACTGTTATTGGTAACACACTTGATTCTATCTATTGTCTCGATTATCACAAACACAATGTCCCTTGTACTATTCCACTGGAATCTACAACTCCCTGTGAACGCTACGTTTAATGTTCCTTTTTAGTCCCTAGTCTTCATTTTGATATGGGGTGTAACAACGAACATCACCCATCCTAGGTAAACCTTATCACACAGGAATCGTTTATATGGTTCTGCTTAACTGAGCCATGTTCTGGTGGACCCTCCTGATTATGGGCCCAGCATAAACACTATTGTATAAACTTTCTTCTCTGAAGTTATTCATCTTATTAAAACATTGATTGTTCATCTTGTGTTCTTCCTACCCGGAGTAGAACTTCATCAAAACCAATGTGGCCATCGTACAAGTCCATCCAGCATCATCTCGCCCTGTCTGCCTCTGTGTTTTCTACCCATGATCTTTCCAGTTGTCGCGACATTTCCCAATGCTTCTCTTCTCATCGCATGAACACAGAGCATTGCCTTTTGTTGTTGATAGTATAATGCTCTACTGTCATTAGTTTGTCCAGGCACTCGCTGCACTCGTTCTAGCAGTCCAGGGTATTCTCACAAACCATATCTCAGATGCTCCGAAATATTCCTAATTTTCGTTCTTTTACATTTCATTTTCAAGAAGTTGGCAATTCATCATATTCTATTGTTGTATGTCTTGTGCCACTCTTTAGCAACTTTTATGTCTACGTCGACAGATTTGTAACTGCTTGTTTTATAAATGTTTATCTTAATTGATAGATGTTTGAATGCTTGTTTTATAAATGTTTATCTTAATTGACAGATTTGTGCTTGTTTTATAAATGTTTTCTTAATTGATAGATTTGTGCTTGTTTTATAAATGTTACTCTTAAGTGATAAATTTATGCTAGTTTCATAAATGTTTATCTTAACTGATAAATTTGTGCATGAGTGTTTTATAATTGTTTATCTTAATGTATAGATGTGTGCATGCTTGTGTTATACACGTTTCTCTTCCCCACCTCCACCCCCAATATGTTGCATTCTAAAACAGTTGTTGGTGTCCATATCTCTAGGTGTCACCGAGTCATTAGTGCCTTCAACTTTATATTATTTGAGACGTCCTCACTGCTCTGTTGTGTTCTGAAACACGTTGACTTATCTGGAGTTAGTTGTTACAACAGGTGGGAACATTACCGCAGAAATAGCACGCAGAATCATCCGGACGAACACACACACACACACACACGCACGCACGCACGCACGCACACACACATTACTTGTCAGTCGGTCTTTCAATCATCTATACACGGCTGTCACACACACGTACACAGAGCGGGAAATCTCCCCTCCCCCCCGCCCCCACACATATAGGGGGAACTCCCCCCTCCCCCTACAAACAGGGTGGTAAACGTTACCCCCCCCCCACTCATCCCCCACACACAGCGGGACTTCTCCCCCCCCCCTCTTCTCCTACACCCACACATACTGGGGGAACTACCCCCCCCCCCCCCACATACAAAGAGCAGGACCCTCCCCCATCCCCCCAAACACACGGCGGGGGACCCCCCCCCCCCCCCCCCACACACACACACAGATGGATATCCTGTGTAAGTTAATCTTGCCCATGGAATTCAGGAAACAAGATTCAGGATTCTGTATACTACCTATACTATTGTATGTCTGCCAATAATTGACACTGAATAGAGAGAGAGAGAGAGAGAGAGAGAGAGCAAACCAAAAAAAAAAACTGGAGGTCACAGATGTGTGGTTGTTTTTAGAGTAGCTTCTGTGACTATTTGTGTAAAATATTTCGGCTTAAAGGGATTCATCTGCTTACTGCATCTGATATCTCACTCTGCAGTATGTACCTGACGAGATACAGCGAGATATGCCAGGCAGTAAATTGTGCAGCCTATAGCATGTGCAACTGATTAGAGAAATTAGACGTAGACAGTCAAAATTTTTTGGACATGTTATGAGAAAAAATGGATTGGAGAACTTGGTGACAACTGGCAAGATCGAAGGAAACAGACCAAGAGGCAGACCGAGAGGAAAATACCTGGATGGCTTGGCCACATGGCATGGACGAGACAGGAACACTGAGCTGATCCACGACGCTGGTGATCGAGTGAAATGGCGAGTCATGACCGCCCACGCTTTCCGGTATGGCAGATGATTGATTGATTGATAGCATGTGCCGTCTGTGTTCAAGTTCTCTAACTGTCAATGAAGCATGTCTGAATAATTGACTAAATATCATTGTGAACTTCCGTGCATTATTCTGGTAATGTTTTTATACATTTTCTTATTGAGACATTGTTCACTGACAAAGAGCGGTTCTAGAATCAGGATTATTTTTGTTATTTGATTCATTCATGTAAATCCTCGAGACATAACTGTATTGTATTATTGGCTTGGCTAATTGTTATGAAACTGACCATTTTTATTGAATATAAGAATTGCATTGTTGACATTATAGGGTACAAATTGTGTCAGAATGACGACATCAAAAGGAGTGTACGACGTCATCGTCATTGGTGCAGGCATTGAGGGATCGTCGAGTGCCTACAACCTGGTCAAGGAAGGCCTGAAGGTTCTGTTGTTGGAGCAGGTAATCTACTCACTTACACCTGGCCTAACGTGGCTGTGTGTGTGTGTGTGTGTGGGGGGGGGGGGTGTTATGGCTGAGAGAGGCTGGGGGAAAATTGGATTCCCCCAGAGTATGTGGGGGGGGGGGGGTGTTTGCCTGTGTGTGTGTGTGTGTGTGTGTGTGAGACAGCCGTGTGGGTATTATATAAATATATATATATATATATTATATATATATATATATGTGTGTGTGTGGTGGGTGTGGTGTGGTGTGGTGTGTGTGTGGTGTGGTGTGTGTGTGGGTGTGTGTGTGTGTGGAAAGGGGGGGGGGGGGGGGTTGCACGATCGACTGACAAGGAATAGGTGCAGGATGTGACAGATGAACTACAGATGGGTGTATCGGACGTGGGACATCTTGCTTGTGATCCAGAAGTTTTCCGGTAGGTTGTTACGGGAGCGAGGTTCTGCAAGAGGCTTGCTACTAAATGAATTAATGTTCCTTGATAAAGATGCCTGTCTCCCTGGCCTAGGTTTTAACGTCTTTCTCCGTAATCCCGTATATTCTCGTGAGTAGTGTAACCTGCGCGAGAATCGGTAGCGGTTCTCGTCGGTTGGTAACTTACGGGATATGTGAGCCGGTCGCTCAAACAGCAATGGCAAACTACTGAGCATAATATTGCCTAGCACAGTGGTTCTCAACCGGTGGGGAATTTAGGGTTTCCGGGGACGGGGGGGGGGGGGGGCGGGGGGGGGGGGAATTAAGATTATTTCAAGATCGCATTATTATAAGAATCAGTTACTTGATATTGTTTTTCCCTCTAAATTTTACGGATCTGTACTTCTAACCCTAATGAAATTCGTTTTATAACGTAAGTAGACCCACAAATCACGTTTTATGTAGATGTCTAGACTTGTTCTAGTATGTGTTATTAAATTTAGCTTCCATTTTTATGTATACTATGTAAGGGTGGTGGAGGGGGGATTTATAGGGAGGAAATTCGAAAGGGGGAGGGGGGATGACGTTCTGAACAAATGGTAAAATGGCATGGGCCAAAAAAGGTTGAGAACCACTGGCCTAGTACATCAACAGCAGCTGAAAAATGCTAATGTTGACTGCAACGTCCTGTAAGGGATATGCACACACACACACAGAAAACAAAGATAAAGACTAGAAACTTTCGGCTTTATCTGTGTGTTGTTCCTTTCGCCAAGCTTCAGAATCATAGTTAATTTATTGTGACTGAACATTTGGTAAGTTCCTTTCTTAGTTTGTGTGACGTTTATTTGGAGAGAAGTATTTTTCGTGCTATTTCCTTGCACTGTTTCCTGGAATACATGTTTACATTATATTCTTTCACAAAATAGTTCCCCTTACCGCATTCTCGCGGAAGCTCACACGGACAGAGCCGCATCACACGTTATGTCTACGAGGATGAGTTCTACGTGAGGATGATGGTGGACGCCTTCCCACTGTGGGCGCAGCTGGAGCAGGAGGCTGGGGTAGAACTCTTCACGTAGGTTCTTTGTCTCCCATATTGACACCTTTATCTCTCACATTGACAGTTTTGTCTCCCACATTGACACCTTTATCTCCCGCATTGACACCTTTATTTCCCACATTGACATCTTTATCTCTCACATTGACACCTTTATCTCCCACATTGACACCTTTATCTCCCACATTGACACCTTTATCTCCCACATTGACACCTTTATTTCCCACATTGACATCTTTATCTCCCACATTGACACCTTTATCTCCCATATTGACATCTTTATCTCCCCACACTGACACCTTTATCTCCCACATTGACACCTTTATCTCCCACATTGACATCTTTATCTCCCACATTGACACCTTTATCTCCCACACTGATACCTTTATCTCTCACATTGACACCTTTATCTCCCACATTGACATCTTTATCTCTCCACACTGACACCTTTATCTCCCACATGACACCTTTATCTCCCACATTGACATCTTTATCCCCCCACACTAACACCTTTATCTCCCACATTGACACCTTTATCTCCCACATTGACATCTTTATCTCCCACATTGACACCTTTATCTCCCACACTGATACCTTTATCTCTCACATTGACACCTTTATCTCCCACATTGACATCTTTATCTCCCCACACTGACACCTTTATCTCCCACATGACACCTTTATCTCCCACATTGACATCTTTATCTCCCCACACTGACACCTTTATCTCCCACATTGACACCTTTATCTCCCACATTGACACCTTTATCTCGCACATTGACACCTTTATTTCCCACATTGACATCTTTATCTCCCACATTGACACCTTTATCTCCCACATTGATATCTTAATCTCCTACATTGATATCTTTATCTCCCACATTGACACTTTTAACTCCAGTATTGACACCTTTATCTCCCACATTGACACCTTTATCTCCCACATTGACATCTTTATCTCCCACATTGACATCCTTATCTACCATATTGACACCTTTATTTCCCACATTGATATCTTTGTCTCCCACATTGACACTTTTAACTCCAATATTGACACCTTTATCTCCCACAGTGATATCTTTGTCTCCCACATTGACACTTTAAACTCCAATATTGACACCTTTATCTCCCACATTGATATCTTTGTCTCCCACATTGACACTTTTAACTCCAATATTGACACCTTTATCTCCCACATTGATATCTTTGTCTCCCACATTGACACTTTTAACTCCAATATTGACACCTTTACCTCCCTCATTGATATCTTTGTCTCCCACATTGACACTTTTAACTCCAATATTGACACCTTTATCTCCCTCGTTGATATCTTTGTCTCCCACATTTATATCTTTATCCCAAATTTACACCTTTGTCTCCCACATTGACACATGTATTCCCCACATTGAAACCTTTATCTCCCACATTGACATCTTTATCTTGCACTTTTTCCTTGCACCCCTTCCTATACCCTCCTGAAATTCTTCCCTCCTTCCTTTCTTCCACATTTCCTCCCATCGTCTCTCCTACTCTCTCCCTCCCTTACTTCTTTGTTTTCCTCCCTTCTTCCCACTCTCCTATCATTCCATCTTGCCGTCATCATTCCCTCGTTAATCCCTCCAACCCCTCATTCCTCCAATCACTCCTCTCCCTTCTGTCTTTGATTCTCTTCTTTTCTATCATCTCCTTCCATTCTCCGATGCATCACTTCCTTCCGTCTTCCATTTTTTTCCCTCTCTCCTTTTCTGCCTTCTCCAATAACCCAGAAGACCTCAGTAATACCACTCCCCCAATGAAGTTGTGCCGCCTGGTTGTCGTAAATGATATCCTGCTACATCTGAGCCCTGCTATCTCCCATCCCGGCTACATCCCAGCCCTGCTACAACCCAGACCTGCTACTCCCAGTCCTGCTACATCCCAGCCAAGCTACATCCCAGCCCTGCTACATCCCAGCTCTGCTACATCCCAGCCCTGCTACCTCTCAGCCCTGCTACATCCCAGCCCTGCTACAGCCCACCCTGTTACATCCCAGCCCTGCTACATCCCAGCCCAGCCCTGCTACCGCCCAGCCCTGTTACAGCCCAGCCCTGTTACAACCCAGCCCTGTTATATCCCAGTCCGGCTACAGCCCACCCCTGCTACAGCCCACCCCTGCTATAGCTCAGCCCTGCTACATCCCAGCCCTGCTACATCCCAGCCCTGCTACATCCCAGCCCTGCTACAGTCCTGCCCTGGTACGATTCAGTCCTGCTACATCCCTGCTTCATCCCAGCCCTGCTACATCCCAGCCCATCCCTGCTGAACCTTGGAGAACATAATTGCAGTGGGTGTTGTATATCCACAGTTCAAGGACACAACAGACATATGTGTGGTAGAGCATGGTCGCCTGCCCTGTGCAGCATGGCACATGATCATGATTTTTGACTGTACATGTTTCCTAGGTCGATTTTGCCTAGTACAACGGGTGTTGCAAATGTCGCTTATAAAGAATGAATGGCGAGGACGTAATCGGTTGCCTAACCTTGTAAACAACCTCGTAGTATATCTGTAGTGTCGCTTCCCATCACTGGAGTATGTTCTACAATGAAATATACCCTTTCCTCTTTTACATTGAGATATAGAGGCACCTTACAATCTAGTTTAGTCTGTCATCTTCTTGTAGAGGTAGATTACAGTCTTGTTTAGTCTTCCCTCCACTACCCTGGAGTGTAGAGGTACCTTACAGTCTTATTTAGTCTGTCCTATTCTACCATGGAGTATAGAGGTAACTTACAGTCTTATTTAGTCTGTCCAATTCTACCCTGGAGTGTAGAGGTACCTTACAGTCTTATTTAGTCTGTCCAATTCTACCCTGGAGTGTAGAGGTACCTTACAGTCTTATTTAGTCTGTCCTATTCTACACTGGAGTGTAGAAATACCTTACAGTTTTATTTAGTCTGTCCTATTCTACCCCGGAGTGTAGAGATGCCAGTCTTGTTTAGTCCTTCATCTTCTACCCGGAGTACAGAGATACCTTACAATCTTGTTTACTCGTTTCTCGCCTACTATGGATTGCTGCATGTGATGAAATTGTATTTATTCAGCTGTAACTGTTCTTTTTTGCCCCATGTAATTATAAATATGTAGAATGCCCTATTTCTGACCGTCAAGATGTAGAATACCCTATTTCTGACAGTCAAGATGTAGAATACCCTATTTCTGACCGTCAAGATGTAGAATACCCTATTCCTTGACAGTCATGGCGTTCGAGTTAAAAATCTACCCAAAGTATTTCAGGATCCTCGGCGGTGCTACGGAGTTCGTGCACTGAGCTGAGTTTCTCCAGACTCAGGTTTGACTTAGGAGGAGAACGGAGCACTTATGGGTTGCACCCGTGTGCCGTGATGTTGATCCATAAACTAAACTAAACTAAACCCTATTTCTGACCGTCAAGATGTAGAATACCCTATTCCTTGAGTCATGGCGTAGAATACCCTATTCCTTGACCGTCATGCAGTAGAATACCCTATTCCCTAACCTATTTCTTGACCGTCATGGCGTAGAATACCCTATTCCTTGACCGTCATGCCGTAGAATACCCTATTCCCTAACCTATTCCTTGACCGTCATGGCGTAGAATACCATATTCCCTAACCTATTTCTTGACCGTCATGGCGTAGAATACCCTATTCCTTGACCGTCATGCCGTAGAATACCCTATTCCCTAACCTATTTCTTGACCGTCATGGCGTAGAATACCCTATTCCTTGACCGTCATGGCATAGAATACCATATTCCCTAACCTATTCCTTGACCGTCATGGCGTAGAATACCTTATTCCCTAACCTATTCCTTGACCGTCATGGCGTAGAATACCCTATTCCCTAACCTATTCCCTGACCGTCAAGATGTAGAATATCCAATTCGCTGGTAACTCATGGTCTAAAGCTATTTCCTCCCTCAGCAACTGCGGGGTTCTGGACCTCAGAAGTGAGCACGCCCCGGGGATGCGACGAGCGCTGGATGCCCTGAGAGCTCACAACATCCCCCACGAAAACTTCTCGCCCAAGGAACTGCAGCGCCGGTTCCCCATGCTAACCACAGGCCAGGGCGACGCCGCCATCTGGGACCCCAACGGAGGGTTGCTGAGAGCGGACCAGTCACTGAGGGCCTTCCAGGTCAGCACTGCAACAATGATTGCGTTGTTATTGCTACTATATTTTATATATACAGTATATATATATATATATATATATATATATATATATATATATATATATATATATATATATATATATATATATATATATATATATATATATATATATCACTACACTTAAGAAAAGCTCACGAGCAAACGAGCTCTCCCTCGTCTGTACGTGTTTTGCTCGCTCACTTTGAACTTCAGCTGCCCATACATGTGCTGATACTTCTAGTGCAGTAGTTCTCAACCGGTGGGGATATCCCACCCCCATCCCCAGGGGAGAATTCTAGGGTTTCCAGGGGGGGGGGGGTGATTAAGATTATTTCAAAATCCCATAATACAAGAACTATTTACTTGATATTGTTTTTCCCTCTAAATTTTACGGTTCTGTAGTTCTCACCCTAATGAAATTCGTTTTATAACGTAAGTAGACCCGCAAATCACGTTTTATGTAGAAGTCTAGACTTGTTCTAGTATGTGTTATTAAATTTAGCTTCCATTTTTATGTATACTGTGTAGGGGTGGGGGGGGGGAGAAAGAGAATGTATATGGAGGAAATTCGAAAAGGGGGGAGGGGGGATGACGTTCTGAACATATAGTAAAGGGAGGCATGGGCCAAAAAAGGTTGAGAACCACTGTTCTAGTGAACTGGATTGGTTTTTGCGTGTGGATAAGCTTTCCCTATTACTAGTGTCCCTCGGCATCAGGTGAACCCACTCCGACTTCAGAGGTACTTGTAATTCTCTGTATGTATGATTGAGAATATATGGGCGCGAGAGAGAGAGAGAGAGAGAGAGAGAGAGAGAGAGAGAGAGAGAGAGAGAGAGAGAGAGAGAGAGAGAGAGAATGTATAAGTAAACTTTTGTTAGTGAGTTAGTGATTGTGAGTGGGTATAAGTGTATGTGAGGTAATATGTATTTGTGTGTTATACAGTGGGTGCATAACTGTAAGAGTTTGTGCAAATGATGTCAGTGCGTATGCAGGTGTGTATGTATGTGTTTATGCATGTGTACGTGTGTCTGCCTGCCTGTCTAATAACAGTGTAATATGCATTGTTTATGTTTACACCATTTATTTGACGATGTTTTTGTCCCTATGTGAATGTAACATGCAGATGAATAGATAATTGATGAACAAAAGATGAGTGATTGGAAGCGCCGAATGTAAGAAGGGCTTGCATGCCCAATTTGGGATCCTTTGAAAATAAAGTTCGTTCGTTCGTTCGTTGGTCCTCAGGTTAAGGACGAGAAGTCAACATTTTAGTCCAACTGACCTCTAGCTCTTAACCGTTCGCCCGTGCTGACCTCCGTGTTAGGCGTTCACATATATTAGGTCAGGGCGTGCCAGGTCAATGGCAGGCTGCCTCCCTGGTCGCCTTTACTACCCAGTCAATTTCCAGAACAACCTGACCAACGTTCTCCAGGCTGGGTCGACCCCAGAACATCCTGACCAATGTTCTCCAGGCTGGGTCGACCACAGAACATCAGAAACTATGTTCTCCAGACTGTGTCGACCCCAGAACATCTGGAACTATGTTCTCCAGTATGGGTCGACCCCAGAACACCCGGAACTATGTTCTCCAGGCTGGGTCGACCCCAGAACATCCGGAACTATGTTCTCCAGGCTGGATCGACCCCAGAACATCCGGAACTATGTTCTCCAGGCTGGGTCGACCCCAGAACATCCTGAACTATGTTCTACAGGCTGGATCGACTCCAGAATCTACTGAGTGGGGAAATATCGTAATGCCTGTAAATAAATGTAAAAATTCAGAAATAAACATCATAATAGGGGACTTCAATGCAAAAGTAGGAAATCAAGGGGATAGATACACAGTAGGAAACTATGGTTTAGGAGAGAGAAATGAAAGAGGATACAGACTCGTGGAGTGCGCAAAAGAACAAGAAATGATTGTAGGAAACACCTGGTTTAAGCAACACCCTAGAAGATTATGGACATGGAGGAGTCCTGATAGCAGGATTAGAAACCAGATTGACTACATTCTCATTAGCAGAAGATTTAGAAACGCGCTAACAGTAGCAAAAACAGTTCCCAGTGCTGATTGTTATAGTGACCACAGATTACTCACAGGAACATTGAGGATAAAGTTGAAGAAAGTCAAGTATATAAGAGGAAACACTAAATATGATTTGTGTACATTGAGTAATGACAAGGAAATACGAAACAAATTCAACATAGAAGTACAGAACAGATTTGATATATTGTCTGATCTAGAGATATTATTCCAGGATGCGGATGATCAATGGGAAACGTTGAAGAATTCAATCAACGTGACTGCAGAAACAACTATTCCAAAATTAAAGAAGGTGGGTCGTAAGAAATGGATGACTGAAGAAATTTTACACCTCATGGAAACAAGAAGACTCAACAAAAATAATTCTGTCAAATATGAAGAAATCCACAGACAAGTCAGAATATTATGTAAGGAGGCAAAAGAATCATGGCTTAAAGGAAAAGTGCTTAGAAATTGAAAACCAACACAACAGTCAAAATACCAAATTAGTGCACAAAAGAATTCAGGAACTTACTAATAAAAGAACAAGTACATCAACAGGGTGTCTAAAAACTAAAGATGGCAAAATCATAATAGAAAAAGACCAGATTCTACATGTATGGACAGATTATGTGAAACACCTTTATGATGATAACAGAGACGAACAGTATGATATTAGATTTAATCATGAAGGACCGCCAATTTTGGAGATGGAGGTTCGAAATGTTCTTAAGCATATGAAAGCTGGCAAGGCCCCCGGTGCAGATAACATCACAGCAGAAATGATTAAAGCTTTAGAAGAATTTGGACTAGAGCAAGTCACCAGACTGATGAACACATTATATGATACTGGAGATACACCTCCTGAATTATGTAACTCTGTATTTATTGCAATCCCAAAGAAATCAGGAACCTTGTAATGTGATCAACATAGAACAATTAGTATAATGAGTCACATCACAAAGATTTTGCTAAGAATTATCATGCAAAGAGTGAGGAAGAAGATACAACCTGAAATAGGGGAAGAACAATGTGGGTTTGTAGAAGGAAAGGGTACAGTAAATGCTGTGTATATGCTGAGAACAGTTATTGAACGTGCTATAGAAGTAAACAAGGATATACATCTTTGCTTTATTGACTATACAAAGGCTTTTGATAGAGTTAGACATGTCAACATGGTGGATATGCTTGCAGATCTACAAATTGATGGGAAAGACATTAGACTTATAAAAAACATATATTGGAAACAACAAGCTGCAATAAGGATTGATAATGAAGTGTGACAGTATCAAATTAAAAGAGGTGTTAGGCAGGGATGTGTGATGTCTCCAGATCTTTTTTCCTTATACAGTGAAAATATTTTCAGAAATGTAGAGGATATAAATGGAATCAGCATTGGAGGACGAAACATCAATAACATTAGATATGCAGATGATACAGTATTAATTGCAGACAATGCGCAGGACCTACAACAATTAGTAGATACTGTTGTTGTACACAGTGAGCAACTTAGTAGATACTGTTGTTGTACACAGTGAGCAACTGGGGTTAGAATTAAATTGTAAAAAGACTCAGGTTATGGTCGTCACTAGGAAGGAAGAAGTGCCACAATGTAATATACAAGTAAATGGAAATATTCTTCAACAAGTGAATCGGTACAATTATCTTGGAACGGTCATAACATCTGATGGGAGATGCCTTGAAGAGATTAGAACAAGAATCGCCATGGCGAAAGTAGCCTTTAGCAAGATGAAAAACATTCTGACCAATAAAAAGATGTCAATTGAAACCAGAAAAAGAGTGTTGAGGGGATACATAGAGCCTGTTCTTTTGTATGGATGTGAAACTTGGACAATGGGCAGTCAAGCTGAAAAACATCTGATGGCTGCAGAAATGTTGTTTCTGAGGAAAATGCAAAGAATACCATGGACAGACAGAAAAACCAATGACCAAGTACTAAAGGAGACAAATGAACATCGTAAACTGATTAGAGAAATTAGACGTAGACAGTCAACATTTTTTGGACATGTTATGAGAAGAAATGGATTGGAGAACTTGGTGACAACTGGCAAGATCGAAGGAAACAGACCAAGAGAAAAATACCTGGATGGCTTGGCCACATGGCATGGACGAGACAGGAACACTGAGCTGATCCACGACACTGGTGATCGAGTGAAATGGCGAGTCATGACCGCCCACGCTTTCCGGCATGGCACATGATTGATTGATTGATTGTGCCGGGGACTGAACCCCTACAGTTGTGTTGACGTGACTGCCCCAGACAATCATGTGACTACTCTAGACAGTCATGTGACTACTCCAGATAGTCATGTGACTACTCCAGGCATTCGTGTGGCTACTCCAGGAGGTCATCTGGCTACTCCTTGTGGTCATGTGACTACTCCATGCAGTCATGTGACTACTCCAGACGGTCGTGTAACTACCCCAGACAGTCATGTGACTGCTCCAGGCAGTAATGTGACTATTCCAGACAGTCATGTGACTACTTCAGGCTGTCACGTAGCTACTCCTGGCGGTCATGTGGCTACTCCAGACAGTCATGTGACTACTCCAGACAATCATGTGACTACTCCAGACAGTCATGTGACTACTTCAGACAGTCATGTGACTACTCTAGACAGTCATGTGACTACTCCAGATAGTCATGTGACTACTCCAGGCATTCGTGTGGCTACTTCAGACAGTCATGTGACTATTCCAGATAGTCCAGTCATGTGGTTACTCGTCGCAGTCATGTGGCTTCTCCAGACTGTCATGTGACTACTCCAGACAGTCAGTCATGTGACTACTTCAGACAGTCATGTGACTACTTCAGACAGTCATGTGACAACTCCAAACAGCCATGTGGCTACTTCAGACAGGCAAGTGACTACTCCGGGCAGTCATGTGCTTACCCCAGACAGTCATGTGACTACTCCAGACAGTCATGTGACTACAAGGTTGACTAATCCATGTTGATGTCACTGCAGGACGTCTTCAAAAAACTGGGCGGTGTCATTCACGACAACGAACCCGTGACCTCAGTGACCCCAGGCGATGTGGTTGTGGTGGCAACAGGCAGGTCTGTCTACACGTCACACAATATTGTCCTCGCCGCCGGGCCTTGGTCAGGACCACTCTGCACATCTCTTGGTTTACATCTACCACTGAAAGTAAGTTAACGATTTACGGGTTTGTAGCTTGAAATAATCATTATCATCATCATCATCATGTGCCATACTGATAATCGTGGCCGGTCATGTTTTGCCAACTCACACGATCATCAGATTCGTGGCTTGAAATAGCTTGAGTTGTTAGATTATTGAAGGAACATTCTTTGTGTTAACTCTTTGCTAATTTACCAAACTCCGCTTAGAGTGGTCAGTGCCTGTCACATTTACCAAAACATTAGAGTGGTAAGTCACTTACCAGATTTCATCCTGTACTCAAACTCGACAGATTACGATGGAAGTCGGTCAAAAAACGCTCATCAGTATTTTCCTCCAGAAATTTGCTGTTGGTATCAAACTTGCACCTGGTCAACATCCGAACTGGGAAGATCGCCACATGTGAGATGATATGTTTGAGAAAGGCTGTTGGGATTTCCCGAAGAGACAGGACGTGAAACAACATCTGAGGTATGATAGGCATCACAGCATACATCCAGTTTACAGTGAGACGACAAATAAAGTGCTGTGGGCATCCAGTTTACCGTGAGACAACAAATAAAGTGTTGTGGACATCCAGTTTACAGTGAGACGACAAATAAAGTGCTGTAGACATCCATCGGGATTGAAGGCTGCTCAACTACAGATAATAGCATAAAATAAACACATGTAGACATAGAGCCGCGGAAAGCCAAACAAACAATGAATTGATCCCTCATGTAGAGTACATTAAACCACGGATATATAGTACAGAGGACTTAAAAGTTATAACAATGCAATACTGACGAAGGGAAGTGAATCATAGACAATTAACAGACTAGTGTGGAATTATGTGCTAGGTGCAGAAATGTGGTATTGCAGAAGAATGATAACACCATGAATGGATAAACAGCTTAATTAAGATATCTTGAAAGAAGTTAACTCACAGTGTGGATACAACACCACAAGGTATACTGAAATATGGATACGAGGCAACCAAGACAACACCTCGAAGGGATCGACAATTCAAACGGAATAGGGGGACACCTAAAAACATACAGACAGGAGAATTAGGCGGGCGAATAATATCGGGGGAAGACAGGCGGGCTTGGCGTGTGTTGGTTGGGGAACTGCGTGATAAAGAGTAGAAGAAACAGAGCATATATCTAGTGTTGTAACATAAGCTTAGGCTCCGCCACGTGGGCACTCTTCCGAATAAAGGTCCGAAATTATTTAGTGTAAAAAGCATCCCTTACAGGGCCTCATTAGGTGATTTAATAAAACAAATATTAAACACTACGAACTAAAATATAGAACTGAGAAAATGGAATTACGTACCAATAATATTTCACAGTTATATGTGGAAATTGTGGCACAAAAGTTGTAAATGCTGTCCGAAAGCATGTTCTTTGTGGAAAAAAATTGTACATATCAGAACAAGCATTGAATGTGTTGTCGATCACTTCCGGTTCAGTGTGACGTGGACTGCTAGACCGATCGATGGATGCAATAAATGTTTTTGGACCCGGAGATCCCTCACTGTCGTCGGAGTGTATACCTATCAGCTATATGTAGAAATAGATATACACTCCTACGACACCAAGAGCCCTCCGGGAACAGGAAACATTTATTGCATCCATCGATCGGTCTAGCAGTTCCCTGTAAGGGATGCTTTTTACACTAAATAATTTAGGACCCCTATTCAGAAGAGTGCGGCCCCCCCCCCCCCACATGTAAATGCAAGTGTGGACCAAGAAGTGATGTACCCTCCACTTGGGGTTAAACCCGGACTTCAGAGTGGTTCTGATGACTGAGATCCCACGAATCCAGATTACCTAAAATATATAGATCTTAGTCCTTTCCTGGATTTCTACAAGAGATTTTTGGAGGTTCCTGAAGGTAGAGGGAAATCTTGAAACATGTTTACTCCTTATGTGTATTTTCTCAAAAATGTTTATTGAAATGTATCCTGTGGCTCGTTTGTCTTTGCAGCCTATTCGAATCTCCGTGTTCTACTGGAGAGCAACAGAAGAATACCGCCAGGTGTATGGGTCCGCAACTTTTCCTTGCTTCATAGACTCCAGGGGCAGCGGCCAGCACTTCCACACGTACGGCCTGCCCATGTCCGAGTACCCGGGCCTCGTCAAGGTTATCAGTGTGAACTTGTTGTCTGATTGTGTCTTGTCACTGACCATATGCTGTCAGTGACTGTGCTTTGTCAGTGACTATGTGTTGTCAGTGACCGTGTGCTGTCAGTGACTGTGTTTTGTCAGTGACCGTGCTGTCAGTGACTGTGTTATGTCAGTGACCGTGTGCTGTCAGTGACTGTGTTTTGTCAGTGACTGTGTGCTGTCAGTGACCGTGTGCTGTCAGTAACCGTGTGCTGTCAGTGACCGTGTGCTGTCAGTGACCGTGTGCTGTCAGTGACCGTGTGCTGTCAGTGACCGTGTGCTGTCAGTGACCGTGCTGTCTGTGACCGTGTGCTGTCAGTGACTGTGCTGTCAGTGACTGTGTGCTGTCAGTGACTGTGCTATCTGTGAATGTGTGCTGTCTGTGAATGTGTGCTGTCTGTGAATGTGTGCTGTCTGTGAATGTGTGCTGTCTGTGAATGTGTGCTGTCTGTGAATGTGTGCTGTCAGTGACTGTGTGCTGTCAGTGACTGTGCAGTCTGTGAATGTGTGCTGTTAGTGACTGTGCTGTCTGTGAATGTGTGCTGTCAGTGACCGTGTGCTGTCAGTGAATGTGTGCTGTCAGTGACTGTGCTGTCAGTGACTGTGTGCTGTCAGTGACTGTGCTGTCAGTGACTGTGTGCTGTCAGTGACTGTGCTGTCAGTGACTGTGTGCTGTCAGTGACCGTGTGCTGTCAGTGACTGTGCTGTCAGTGACTGTGTGCTGTCAGTGACTGTGCTGTCTGTGAATATGTGCTGTCAGTGACCGTGTGCTGTCAGTAATGTGCTGTCTGTGACCGTGTGCTGTCAGTGAATGTGTGCTGTCAGTGACTGTGCTGTCTGTGAATGTGTGCCGTGTGCTTTCACTGACTGTGTGCTGGGTACTTCAGCTCTGCTGTGGGTCTCCGTGACCATACGGCCTGCATCGCGCTCCGAAGGTTGTGGGTTCGGTTCATAAGTGAAATGTTCTCGGAGACTTCTGGGGATCGTCGTTGGAACTACGGAGGTCATGCTTTATGTAACGCTTTCGGCAGGCTGCCAAGCGAAAGAGACCGAGCCATATGGGATAAAACCATGTGCAATTAAGTAGATCCTTTTCAGCTTTTAAATCCTCTTTTAAACTTCGGCTTTTTTTTGAATTACGTGTGCGAGATTCTTTGTTTGATGTATGGGAGATTCTTTGTTTGATGTATGGGAGATTCTTTGGTTGATGTGTGGGAGATTCTTTGTTTGATGTGTGAGAAAGTAATTGATTGATTTGTGGGAGATTCTTTGGTTGATGTGTGAGAGAGTAATTGATTGATGTGTGGGAGATTCTTTGGTTGATGTGTGAGAGAGTCAGTGATTGATGTGTGGGAGATTCTTTGGTTAATGTGTGACAGAGTCATTGATTGATGTGTGGGAGATTCTTTGGTTGATGAGAGAGAATCTCAGTGATTGATGGTGGGAGATTTTTTCGTTGCTGTTTGAGAGATTCTTTGATGTATGAGAGATTCTTCGATTTGTGGGAGATTCTTTGGTTGGCGTGTGAGAGATTCTTTGGTTGATGTGTGAGAGATTTTTTGTTTGATGTGTGAGAGATTCTTTGTTTGATGTGTGAGAATGTGTGTGGACGGTACAGTGGGATGCAGAGACCAGCGACAACTCGGGCACAGGTGTGAAAACAGATTCTCCTTAAACCTACCAGGTGTGTCCCCACGATGGCCCCAGAATTGACCCAGACGACAGAGATAAAGGTACAGATGACACCTGGACGGAGGAGGAGACTGTGGCCATCGTTAAGTCGACGTTCAAAGGCCTGGCCACCACTCCCTCGATCAGAGAGTATTGTATGTACACGGTAGGTCGTGTCTGGTGACCGGATATACTTGAGCATGAACTCACCACCATTGTTGTCAATGTTTTTAGTTATCTCTTAACTCTTGGGTGTACTGCCGTTAGTGACTCTCAGATGACTACTAAACTCTTAGCTCATATATCATTATTAATTCTTAGATTAATCACCAATCTTAATTCTTAGCTTAGCTATGATTCTTAACTCTTACCTTAGCTATAATTTTTAACGCTTATGTAAACTGTCATTAATTATTAGATTAACCATCATTCTCAACTTGACCAATATTACTCTGATAAATCAGCATTCTTAACTCTCCAGTCGACTGTCTTTAACTCTTTGATGAATCATCATTAATGCTCTAAGCAAAACTATCATTAACTCTTAAATGAATAGTGATTGTTAACTATTATGTACAATGCTATTATTGACTATATGACGAAGCATTATTCACAACTCTAATCTCAACTATCATTAATTATTAGATGAGTCAGCAATCTCATCTTTTGCCATGCTCTTATCACAATACACCGGGAAGACTCTCGATCGCTCTACAAGTCCCCTGCCACATGTATTGTCCTGTCCACGGTGTCTCCAATGTCCCGTTTTCATCTACAAGTCCCCTGTCACATGTATTGTCCTTTCCACGGTGTCTCCAATGTCCCGTTTTCATCTACAAGTCCCCTGCCACATGTATTGTCCTGTCCACGGTGTCTCCAATGTCCCGTGTTCATCTACAAGTCCCCCGCCACATGTATTGTCCTGTCCACGGTGTCTCCAATGTCCCGTTTTCATCTACAAGTCCCCTGCCACATGTATTGTCCTGTCTATAGTGTCTCCAATGTCCCGTTTTCATCTACAAGTCCCCTGCCACATGTATTGTCCTGTCTATAGTGTCTCCAATGTCCCATGTTCATCTACAAGTCCTCTGCCACATGTATTGTCCTGTCTATAGTGTCTCCAATGTCCCGTTTTCATCTACAAGTCCCCTGCCACATGTATTGTCCTGACCACAGTGTCACCAATGTCCCGTGTTCATCTACAAGTCCCCTGCCACATGTATTGTCCTGTCTATAGTGTCTCCAATGTCCCGTTTTCATCTACAAGTCCCCTGCCACATGTATTGTCCTGACCACAGTGTTTCCAATGTCCCGTATTCATCTTCGTGCTGGCCATGTCCTGTCAATTCTTCTAAGAACCACGACTTCCACCACTGTTCTTTCTAGGTCGCTGTGCTGTTTAACATGGCCAATACCTCACAGTTCGACAGATCATCCTCATTGCACATCAAACCATTCAGTTCACAAGTGCTCGTATCCCATCCTCAGCAAACCCCGCAGCGCGTAGCGGTTAATGACACCAGTTCTGGGTTGGTTTATTAATCTTTTTTGGTTTCCTGAGTAGTGTTCTTGTTTGGCCACACCTCTTTTAACTTGCTGTTCTCGCAGTCTGACCTTGGTTGTAGATTCACAGTCATCACTTGGTTCTCGCAAATAGAGCATTCAGAATGTCAGCCTAGTCCATGGCCCGTCCGCCTTCTACAGTAGCCTTACCTGCAAGCCTGTCCGCCCTCTAATTTTCTCGTACACCCACATGTCCTGGCACGAAAATAAAACTAATCTTTGCCAGCCGAGACCGCTACAGAGACAGCAGCCACTCTCTTCGGACCTACCCTATCTCTGCCTTCTTGAGCATGCTTATTGAGTCACTAAGGAAACATGCCCTAGGGAATGTCTATGTCTCGAGCCATGTTATCGCTTTACTTACTGCCATGACTTCCATAGTCAGGCTACTTGTGGTCAAAGCAAAAGCACCAGAATCTTCCTTCATAATTCTCCCTCCGGCCTGAGCCGTAAAAGCCCATGAACTTCTCAATCGTCGAACGACCGACCCATCTGTGTAAATGACAGCATCACCCTCCAAAGAATTCTCGAAGATCAAAGCCTGTACTTCCGCCTCCATAGCAGCCGGATTTTCCTGTCTGCATTTTCTGTCTAGTTGGATGCAAACTGAAAAGGACGTACAGAAATCTGTTGGCATTCGTACCCACTCCTCGCCAGGTTCTAAGTCCTCAAGTGAACACACCTGTTGAAGAATGTCTTCGGCTTGACCCATCCACGACTTTCCTCTGTTTAACCTGAGGTAGGCACGTGCTCTGCAAATTTGTATTCTGTCCCCAATGGTTGGAAAATCAAGTCGGTAGCGCATCGCTCTGCATGCCGTATCTCTTGCACATCCATGAATAATACGCATAACTTCGTTCTATATCCTTTCCATCTGCTTACGGCTGATATTCAGGATCGCCGTTTTATACTCCAAAACAGAAAGGACCAGACTCTCGTATAGGAGACATAAATGGCGCTGCTCACAGTTTGCCGCCGCCATCACTCGCATCGCAGCCAAACCTCGCTTGGCCTTTCTTATTACCTGGTCTATGTGCTCATGATACGCAAGACTTCGATCAAAACGTATCCCCAGTTAGTTCATTGCCTGCGTTCTTTCCACCGTCTCTGAACCCAGATTTGCAGTTGGTGTTGGAGTGTTGACAATATGGTTATTCATAAAGAACCATGTCACTGCTGCCTTCGTTGGGTTGACCATTGCCTCAGATTCCACACACCAAGTGCTTATGCAATTTAGTTCTGTTTGTAGATCCACATCCAGTAGATCTCTATCCTTACCCTGGTGATACACTGACGCATCGTCGGCATATGACAATGTCCTCCCCGGTCCTCTGATCTGCTCGCCGGTAATTCTCACAGTGTAGGCGTTGAACAGCACAGGAGATAATGGTGATCCCTGTGGCAGGCCCGGATATATTGTTGTTAGTTCAGAGGTCCAACTACCACATCTAAACACTACTTTCCGTCTAAAAAGGGGTTTGTCCTTATTCTCGTCAGACCTCTGCCAGATAAGGTCAGCACTTTGGAATTCAGAAACACTCTTGTTTTTGACTGCACAATTCATGCTTTTATGTAGAACAATTTCAGTGACTTGTCTGTGCTTATTCTTTGACACAACTCTGCCCACTTTTTAATTTTTAACGACTTTAACCAGATTTTTGAAATAGCTAACTTCTGTGTAAATCTCTCTTTCCAACTGCACGATAAGACTAAGATGGGCAACTCTGTTCTTCTTAGCGTTTTCCCATTTCCTTACAGCACCACGCTTATCGATTCAGGCCTTTTCCACCTCACAATTCCACCAAGGTGGCTGCTCCCAGCTTTTTTTTAAACCACATCTTGCCCTGGATTGTCATACTTGAAGGTCTTGACTGTTGACTTGTGCTGCCTGGTTCTGCCGTTCTCCGCCAATATGCTGCAAGGGTTGTGTTCGCTGTCATGGTGCCCTAGGACACCCCATCTACATTCGCATTCAACTTCGGCGTCATTCGCAAAATGTCTTCCACCAAGGTGGGTATTCAGTGGACCAAAAAGGTGGAAATCGCTAGGGGTTAAGTCGGAACTGTAAGCTGGATGTTCCAGAACTTCCCACCTTAGTTGGTTAATTTTCTCCTAGGTGTGAAGTGAAAACTTGGTTTAGAAAACAGAGCACGCAGTTTTATGCGGCCGGTTTGGGAGGACTGATAAAACGATGGGATAAGTGCATCAATGTTGGTGGAAATTATGTTGAGAAATAAAGGGACAATGTATGTATAAAAATAAACTGGTTTAAAGTTTTTATCATATTTAGTTATTTTTTTTTAAACAGCCATTTGTGACTTACTTATTGATCCCCCCCCCCCCGTACATAGAGTAGTGAGTGAAGGAGTAACCAGCGCCAGGTCAATAACACTCCCTCATCACCTGGACGACTTGCTGTCCTTGTGACACAGCCACTGTTGATACACACAAGGTCACTTGTTTAAAGTGCCGCCTCGAGCCCCCCCCCCCCCCCCCTGTGTGTTGGAAGAAATGCTACCCCATGATTTGCTTTAGCGTTGAAATCGCCGCAGAAAATGACATTCCTCTCATGACATAATATGTCACCCAGACACTGCAATCTCTGGGAATCCACACTCGAGTTACAGGCATACACATTAACCAACACGAATGGTAGACCGGATTGAACTCTTAACAGCCTGTATTTGTATCTCATCTCTGTCTCACCTAGTCATGGCCAGCTCTGAAGCCACCATGCTGTCTCAAATCAGAATCGCCATTCCCAGGTGTCGCCTGTTGCAATAACATTTGAAGCCGGCTATTTGGAGTGTATTAACACACAGTCTCGTCTCCTGAAGCGCTACTATATCGTTTCTGCGTGTCACTGTCAGGCTTTCTAAAATTGGGCCTCGTTGTTTTGCGATGGCACAGTTCCAATATAGAATACGCGTGTTCTTGAGGCCCAGACGGTCGCATTTTCGCAGGTGACGCCTGGCTTCGGCCCGTCTCCCTGACGTTTAAGACTCAGACCTCGTCTAGTCCATGGTTTCTTTACCCTTTATACGGGACACAAACGCTGGTCTGCCATTATGAAGAAAACCAAAACCCTACACGCCACTCGTGTACTACACAGTAATCTAAACATACTGCGAAAAACACTCAGGATTGATTCGCACAAATGCACGAACTCCGCTGCACCGGCGAATATCTTGAGAGGAAACTCCTGGCTTACAACCTAGCGCAGAAATTACACGCACGAGATAAAATTAGCCATCTCCTACGTGAAAAAAAAACACAACAAAAAAGGAGCGGTTTCAAAACACACAATCGCCCCCCCCCCACCCCCCTCCCCCGCCATCTTGACCGGAAGTCTCCACAGTACTGGATAATTGTTTGAATGTTCTGGGGAAAAATCGCTCGCGTGAAATGTTCACCTCACCTCATTATCCTGTGACCTAAAGTAGTGGCGAAGGGGTTACACACGCAATTCGTAATCACACATTCCCGGTTCGAAACACAGCTGTGGACGATTTACAAACAGGCCGCCTTGCGTTAGTTTCCCTATAATGGTATGAGTTCCGGTCGTTCATAAAAACTACCGAACGTAAAAGCTTGCCCAGGAATCATAAACAGCCAAAAATGCTGGAGTTGACTGCTACTTCCTGTAAAGGATATGCAACTAACTTTTGCTTTATAAGTAGCGAAGGCCTAGATCTTCACACCGCTAAGGCAGCACCTGGCAGAGAATTGTGTAGTCTTACAATACTAAATGAAAAATTATGTGAGGCAAGCAACTAGTTACCTAACACCCCCCCCCCCCTTCCCCCCGACATCAGGGTCAAGTAATCAAGTGTAAAATGTCTTCTGCAGGAGACCCCAGACAAGCACCCATTCCTAGATCGACATCCCAGGTTCCCGAATGTCGTCATTGCCGCGGGGTTTTCAGGTGAGACTGTCAACTCTGTTTGTACATGTGTAAGGTGTTTCAGCTTGGGTCATAACACACCCTAACTCGCATGGAAGTCCCCCGAGAGAGAGAGAGAGAGAGAGAGAGAGAGAGAGAGAGAGAGAGAGAGAGAGAGAGAGCGTACGTATGCCGGTCTCCGTGGCTCAAGGCTTGCTAACGTGATTAGTGAGCCGCTTACCACGCGTTCAAAACACAGTGGCGACCGATTTGGCAGCAGACCGTGTCGCGCTAGGTTTTTAAAGTGTTGGTATGGGATCGATCGTTCAGAAATCAATGGCAAACTACTGAACGTAAAACTTGCCAAGATATCAACAGCAGCAGTAAAATGCTGGTGTTGATAGCGATGTCCTGTAAATATATATATATATATATATATATATATATATATATATATATATATATATATATATATATATATATATATAAACGCCCACACACACATTGTACACTAACCAATTAAAATGAAGTGTACATATACGTACGATGTAGATTAACCAATCAAAATAAGTTCCACATGTGTGTGTACCATGTAGAATAACCAATCTAAATGAACTGGACAAGTATATTCATTCATCATGTGCCATGCCGATAAGCGTGGGCGGTCATGGTTCGCCATTTCACTCGATCACCAGAGTTGTGGATCAGCTCAGTGTTCTTGTCTCGGCCATAACACATGGCTAAGTCATCCAGATATTTTCTTCCCCTCGATCTTTCCAGTTGTCACCAATTTGTCAATTTATTTCTTCTCATAACGTGAACACAACATTTGGACTGTCTACATCTAATTTCTCTCATCAGTTTACGATCCTCATTAGTTTCTTGTAGGACTTGGTCATTGGTTGTTCTGTCTGTCCATGATATTCTTCGCATTTTCCCCAGAAACCACATTTCCACAGCCATCAGATGTTGTTCAACTTGTCTGGTCATTGTCCACGCTTCACATCTATATAAAAGTATAGATTCTATGTAGCAACTCAACACACTTTTTGTTGGCATCTTTTTATTGGTCAGTATGTTTTCTATCTTGCAAAAGGCTACCTTCGCCATAGCGATTCTTGTTCTAATTTCTCCAAAGCATCTCCCATCAGATGTTATGACTGTTCCGAGATAATTGTACAAGTATATACATTTTTGATTAACCAATCAAATAAAATCTGTTATCTACTGCCTGTAGTACCTTGCAGTGTAAGACAGTGGGGTCTTGAGTCTGAGAAATTCAAACAGCCTGGCTAGTGCTGTCGCTGCGACCTGTGCAGGTTAGGGTTTTCTTTTTGCCCCCGACAGAAAAAAATCCACACTTTACCAAGGATTCAAACCTGGGTTCATTGAAGGAGAACCCGGCGTTCTTAGCCACTCGCTCCTCAGCTATGCGCAGTGGTGGTACCATAGCCATTTCCTTTCCTAGCTTTATTTTCGTGCCAGGGCATGTGGGTGTACAAGGAAATGAGCGGGCTGACAAGCTTGCAGGTAAGGCTACTGTGGAGGGCGGGCGCGCCATGGACCAGGCTGACATTCTGAATGCTTTTCGAGAAGTTCCCAAGAACCAAGTGATGACTGTGAATATACATCCATGGTCAGGATGCGAGAACAGCAAATTAAAAGAGGTGTGGTCAAACAAGAACAATACGCAGGAAGCCAAAGAAGATTAATAAACGAACACAGAACTGGTGTCGTCAGTCGCTACACGCTGCGGGATTTGCTGAAGAGGGGATCCTAGCACTTATGGACGAATGTTTCGATGTGTAATGAGGATGATCTGTCGACTAACTAACTAACTAGGTACCATAGCCAATGAGGTGTTACCGAGGCCTGGCTACTGTTGGTTGAAAACTATTGATAGTTGAAAAATTATCAAAGAAAAAATCTATAATTTCCCAAATTAACCGTTCCTCACTCTCTCTCTCTCCTCTAATATAGGCCACGGATTCAAACTGGCCCCAGTGGTTGGGAAGGCAGTGACTGAACTTGTCCTGAAGAAAGAACCAACCTACAACATGAAACCATTCAGGATTGACAGATTTGAACCGAAATCCCATCTCTAAAGCTCAACTATGCAGTTACTGCACATATTACTGAACGTTTCTGAAACGTGTTTGATTTACAGATCACTCGAGATTTACGTTAACCATATAATTATAATCAGTCAGTTATTTAGACTTGTGACAGTTCTCCACGGTTTCACCGTGGAGGAGTGTTGGGTAGTTAATGTCCTACCAACTCTAGGTTTTGGGCATATTCGATGGTGTATTATATCACTGTAAGTCGGTTAATTACTGAGCGTAATCTTGCCAAGACATCAATAGCAGCTGAAAAATGCTGGTGTTGACTGCAATGTCCTGTAAAGGATATGCGGGGTTGGGGGGGGGGGAAATATGCGAAAAATAGGTCACTTAGTTAGTCGTGGTTTCACCATTACGACATAGGGTCGCCAAATTATGCTCCGTTCCTGTGCCAGTGAATATCACACAATTATATTATATCACTGTAAGACCAATGAAGGAAAATCATCAGCAGAGTTGATCCAGAACACCAAAGACCGAGATCTGTGGAGAGCCATGAACGTCTATGCCAGCTGGCAGGGCACTTGATGATGATGATGTAAGGCCAACGAATGGGGAAACTGAACAGTAAGACTGGCCACATCAACCATCCAATGCAGAGTGGTCCTGAAAACATGGACCTCTCCTAAATACACACCTGACATGTGATCTGATGCAATGCTACATGTTCAGTCTTCAGTCGCGGGGTGTTTGTAAAACCTGCATATCTCCAAGCTTCATCCAGCATTCTAACATAGGTGTCAATCATGTGTGCTATTTTCTACGAAAGAAAGGCACTGAATGAAGAGTTTGTCATCCCACGTCACAAAGCCACATTCTAAGTGCCGTATCATAACTCACTATATCATCATGATGTGCCATATCACAACTCACTATATCATCAATAAGTGCCATATTACAACTTCTAGTGCTATGATATATATGTCTAACCCAACTCATCATGCCACGATTTAACAGCTCAACGTATTACTGAGCCCGCAACATTCGTAGAAGGGTGGTCTTTTTCTGATGATCAGAAGCCTGCTAGTGTGCTTCCTCACACGACTAGTGATTAGTTGATTAAGTTCTGACACCCAAACACTCAGCACACATTTGTCGGGACTCCATCTCCAACATCACGTGTCACAGGCTGTGGGTAGTAACAGCTCACGTGGTACACTCATATCCTAGTAGTCCCATAGCAACTACTGCCACTTGGGGGTGAAATGCTAGTCCTTCACACACTCTAGATCACGACATATGAGGTGGGGTGACTGATTCCCTTCCCGATCACCTGTCCTGCCCAGACAGCGTCTGGTGTCTATATTTAAGAGACCAGCCTCCATTGCACAGCTGTGCTGTCTGGCGACAACCATCCATCGTGTGCTGTGCTGTCTGGCGACAACCATCCATCGTGTGCTGTGCTGTCTGGCGTCAACCAACCATCGTGTGCTGTGTTGTATGGCATCAACCATCCAACGTGTGCTGTGCTGTCTGGCGACAACCATCCATCGTGTGCTGTGCTGTCGGGCGTCAACCATCCATCGTGTGCTGTGTTGTATGGCATCAACCATCCAACGTGTGCTGTGCTGTCTGGCGACAACCATCCATCGTGTGCTGTGCTGTCTGGCGTCAACCATCCATCGTGTGCTGTGCTGTCTGGCGACAACCATCCATCGTGTGCTGTGCTGTCTGGCGACAACCATCCATCGTGTGTTGTGCTGTCTAGCGTCAATCATCCATCGTGTTGGGATTGAACTCAGACACGTCTGCATAAGCCAGTGCACTAACCACTACGCCATCATGTACATGTGCTAGATGCCCGAAGGATCATCCCACGAGATAAATCACTAATTACACTGTGAGTCAGTTTACCTTGAAGATAATGCCACGGACTCTTGTCACTTATTGCCAGCTTGTGTCTGACTCAAACCTCATTTATATGTTAATCCTGGTGGTTGTATTCTGTTTGTGACAACCCAGTCCATGGGCAGGGTGCCATGATTATCACACTGAGAGTGTTTAGATCAGTGGTTCTCAACCTTTTTTGGCCCATGCACCCCATCACCATATGTTCAGAATGTCATTCCCCCCCCCCTCCTTCCTTTTTCGTATTTCCTCTCTATAAATCCCCCCCCCCCCCCATTACACAGTATACATAAACATGGAAGCTAACTTTAATAACACATACTAGAACAAGTCTAGACGTCAACATAAAACTTAATTTGCGGGTCTACTTACGTTATAAAACGAATTTCAGAAGGGCGAGAAGTACAGAACTGTAAAGTATGGAGAGGAAACCAATATCAAGTAATCGGTTCATGTATTAACGCGATCTTGAGTAATCTTAATCTCTTCCCCCCCCCCCCCCCTTTTTTTTTGAAACTAAAATTTCCCCGGTAATTCCCCACCGGCTGAGAACCACTGGTTTAGATGCTTGCTTGTGTTCGTTGGCTTGAGCTCCAACGCGAAGTCCTGTATGTCGGATGAAAGCATCCTGTTGTCCAACATCAGTGTGATATCATACAGGACCTGAGGTTTGCGTGAGTATCCGTTGTCCCATGTCTGGCTTATTGGTGTGCAGACTGGTGGTTCCTCGCCGTACAGGCAGACACTCTCCGACTTCGGCGATCCTACTGACTTTAGCCAGGGCCCCAAAGGGACCTGTTGCCCAGGACGCTCGACGAAGACGCGTCAATAGGTCTTGGCTAGTATATAACCCGGCCCTGGAAACCTCTGCGCCCCACTAGTTTAGATGAAATGCAAGATGTGACCGGCAACTCATCAGTTATGACTGCAGCCTTGAACTGCTGAACTTCAAGCGACAGAATTGACCCTAACTTGTCTACCACACACATGTTAATTCACACGAGACATTTGATCAGAACCTTGTGCTAGTACAGAAGAGATTAACACCAAATGAGAACTGTAAAATGTTATGTATTTTTATGATGATGATTATTATATTGCGTGGAAGTCTAAACAATGAACAAGCAATTAGAAAGTCGAACTGAGGTCCTGAAGATGTGGATATATAGAAGAATATGTTGTATTTCATGGAAACAAAAACAATCAAATACAGTAGTTCTAGAAAACCTGGGAATGAAAAGAGAGTTGATGAATGAAATAAAAAAAGAGGCAAATGAAGTATTTCGACCACGTGTCGCGTTGTGTTATAACGTGCTGGTGTGGGTGCCGGTCGTTCAGAAAGCAATGGCAAACTACTGAACGTAACACTTGCCTTGTACATCAACAGCAGCTGAAAAATGCTGGTGTTGACTGCAACATCCCGTAAGGGATACGCAACAAAAATTTTTTTTTAAACGACATAACACTCTTATACAAACAATACAGGAGGGCAATGTTGAAGGCAAGCGAGCAAGAGGTAGACAATGATGCAAGTGGGAAGATAACATCAAGAGATGGACAAACATCAATCTGATGGAATGTACAGTCAGGGCGAGAGATAGACAATGTTAGAGATCCACTGCAGCCATCCTTCATTATGGCGCCTGAGTGATTGATTGAAGAATACAGACCACTGACTTAAACATCTGACTGCACAGTGAAGATTTGACCTAAGATATGCACTTCTCACCAAAGATTTGACCTAAGATGTGCACTTCTGACTACAGATTTTACCCAAGATATGCACTTTTGTCCACAGATTTGACCTCTAAGATATACTTTTGACTCAGATTTGACCTAAGATATGCACTTCTGACCTAAGATATGCACTTCTGATCAGATTTGGTACTAAGATTGGAGAACTGACAACATTTAAGTACTGCAAGTTAACATTTAACCTCAGATATACTTGTACAACAAATTACAGCGTCCCATTTGTCTGCCCGTCACAAGATACTACAAATGACAGCATCACATCTGTCTGTCCGTCATAAGATACTACTGACAGTGTCCCATCTGCCTGTCCGTCACAATATACAAATGACAGTGTCCCATCTGTGTCTGTCCGTCACAAGATACTACAAATAACAGCGTCCCATCTGTGTCTGTTTGTCAAAAGATACTACAAATGACAGCATCCGTAGGTCTGCATGGCCGAATGGATAAGAACACATGTTCTTAAACATCCGTTGTGCTGATGCCGAGGTAAGTAGTTCGACCCCTACACAGGACAGCTGGACTAAATTGCTGACCTGTCGTCCTTGACATGGGGACGTAAATTACAAGTACCTCTGAAGTCGGAGTGGGTTAGCCTGATGGCGAGGGACACTGTTAATATGGAAAGCTAATCCAGACACAAAATTCAGTCCAGCACTACTAGAAGTAGTTTGTATGGACTACACTTGAGTTCAAAGCGATTGAGCGCAGAAAAAAAAAATGACAGCATCCCATCTGTGTCTGTCTGTCACAAGATACCACAAAATATGGTGACCCATCTGTGTCTGTCTGTCACAAGATACCACAAAATATGGTGACCCATCTGTGTCTGTCTGTCACAAGATACCACAAAATATGGTGACCCATCTGTGTCTGTCTGTCACAAGATACCACAAAATATGGTGACCCATCTGTCTGTCACAAGATACCACAAAATATGGTGACCCATCTGTGTCTGTCTGTCACAAGATACCACAAAATATGGTGACCCATCTGTGTCTGTCTGTCACAAGATACCACAAAATATGGTGACCCATCTGTCTGTCTGTCACAAGATACCACAAAATATGGTGACCCATCTGTGTCTGTCTGTCACAAGATACCACAAAATATGGTGACCCATCTGTGTCTGTCTGTCACAAGATACCACAAAATATGGTGACCCGTCTGTGTCTGTCTGTCACAAGATACCACAAAATATGGTGACCCGTCTGTGTCTGTTCGTCACAAGACAAAGACAACACAATTTCAAGAATGTATTTTAATACCATCATCATGGTAGACACAAACAGCATCACAACAGGAGCAAGGTGGGGGGATATTGTTCACATAAAACAAACAGAAGAACAGCCAAACCAAACAACTGGACTCAGTAATCACTCACCACCTACATCAGATCTGACACAAACCACTTTCATTTGATTGGCAAGTGCTTAATGGGAACATGGAAGAGAGGCTGGGCCGGAGTGGGGACAGATAGAGGGGTACAACACAAGAGGTGATCAAGTGAATAGGGAATGTGAGGAGAGAAAAAAAGGGTTCTGACAACAACAAAAAAAATGGGGTAATTGAGGGTGCAGAGATGATAATGGAACCAGAAGAACGATGGGGCATGGGAATCTGGATATGTGAAGCCCAGAAACCGGCAGTCTCCCACTGTTTTCAAAGAAAAAGATGTGATAAATAAATTGAATAATCTACAGAACAGAATGTATAAATGAGTGATGATTTTAGCTTGATGTTTTCAACAAGGGAAAGAAAAGTGGGCAGCAAAGACAAGAGTAAGGTAGGCAGGTAAGAGGGCTGGAAGTGGGGGAGGGACTAGGGGGAGGGGTTAGAAGGTATAAAAGAGGTTTCATGTGTGATAGGGGTAGGAAAATAAAAAGATGAGAGAGAGAGAGAGAGAGAGAGAGAGAGAGAGAGAGAGAGAGAGAGAGAGAGAGAGAGAGAGAGAGAGAGAATGTAGTGACAGGCAAAGTGTCTGTCTGTTGTATTGAAGGGCCACACTGGCCTGTCTGTCAGGTCAACAGGTAGTACCCTGTCTGTCATGCAAACACACCCTGCTGTGCATCATACGGTGCCGGTCCAGTATGATTACAGACCAACCAGCACTGGAAGACTGCTGATATCATTATGCTGCCAGCCGCCTGGGCTGCCTTGGACATTGACTGGTACCTGTTTGAGGCTGGCAGGACCTGACAACCCTAGCTTGAAACAATCCACCTGGACACAGATTCCACCCCATGACTAGATGGCATGCCAGCCACCGAGCTTCCGCAGCTACCTGCACCGCTTCACTGCCAGCGTGCACAACTGGCAGCTTTCAGTATTTGTGACAGGGTGATTAATCTGAGCCAGGCCATGGACTCTAATATAATCTCTTCAGAGGTTGAACGAGGTAGGGGTTGTGTATTATGGAAAGTGTTATATTCACACATACACCAGATGGCAGGGATAGACTCCGGTGTTCCCAAGCATCGCTGGAAGCACACTCAATTACTGACATCGCTTTAAACATGTCAGCAGACAGAACTGAGATGACATTAACAATGACACAATACTGCTGGTAAATATAACTGGTGGGCTTCAGTGAGACTGGCATTTGTTGCTGCAACCACAAGAGCACAATGTGGTGTTTACAATGACATGGCTGGGGTACGAAGCGGGACTGGGATGGGACCGGGCTGGGCGAGGCCACTGTGGTAGCTCTGGCGGGCCTATTCCCGCTGGTCGCGGGGTTAGCTAAAGTCAGGTGAAGAGTCTGACGATAGTGCACGCTTTACACAGGCCCGGACACTTGTGATTGACAGTTGTGCGCGCCCTTATGGTCCGGGCTCGTACGAGGCCCTCACCTGTGGGACTTGGCTGAACGCCTCTAAGCCGGGTTCCTTAGGTGCCAGGGTCTGGCCATCACTCGCCACCTGCACGTGGTGGCGAGTTCTCGGAGGTTTTGACGCTGTGCTGCCAGCGTCTGCAGCCTACCTTGTGCCAGACGATTGGTTACCCATTCCTCTGGAAAACACAAGATTAGGCCGAGAGAGGGATCATGTCGTTTGGGCACCACATGCTTCTCTGAAGCTCTGCCCAGGCATTGTGATGGAATATTGGCCACATTCCAACTCACATACTTTGGTCTGTCAAGACTGCTAGGTGCCACGAAGATATGTCTGTCACTAGAGCTGGATTGTGATATGTCTGTCTGGAAGGTGATATGTCTGTCACTAGAGCAGGAATGTGATATGTCTGTCACTAGAGCAGGAATGTGATATGTCTGTCACTAGAGCAGGAATGTGATATGTCTGTCACTAGAGCAGGAATGTGATATGTCTGTCACTAGAGCTGGAATGTGATATGTCTGTCACTACAGCTGGAATGTGATATGTCTGTAACTAGAGCTGGAATGTGACATGTCTGTCACTAGAACTGGAATGTGACATGTCTGTCACTAGATCTGGAATGTGACATGTCTGTCACTAGACCTGGAATGTTGATATTCTGTCATTAGAGCTGGAATGTGATATGTCTGTCACTAGAGCTGGAATGTGATATGTCTGTCACTAGAGCTGGAATGTGACATGTCTGTCACTAGAACTGGAATGTGACATGTCTGTCACTAGAACTGGAATGTGACATGTCTGTCACTAAAGCTGGAATGTAATATGTCACATGGTCATCACGGTTCACATGGTCATCACCAGGTTGCAGTAACATATGCCAGTCTCGCTGAAGCCCACCAGTTATATTTACCAGCAGTATTGTGTCATTGTTAATGTCATCTCAGTTCTGTCTGCTGATTAAAGCGATGTCAGTAATTGAGTGTGCTTCCAGCGATACTGTGAATGTCGGTCACTAGAGCTGGAATGTGATATGTCTGTCACTAGAGCTGCAATATCAGATCTCTGTCACCAGACCTGGAATGATACAAC
The DNA here is from genome assembly GCA_963921405.1 of Cepaea hortensis. Taxonomy (NCBI): domain Eukaryota; kingdom Metazoa; phylum Mollusca; class Gastropoda; order Stylommatophora; family Helicidae; genus Cepaea; species Cepaea hortensis. The sequence goes on along the minus strand of OY992876.1, from coordinate 381,892,712 downwards.
AGTGACAATATATTGCTGTAGAAGATTAGACAAAGTTCCTTTGGCAGAGGACTCACCATCATGTTGTTGCTGACATTCACGTGCTCATACTGTGGGTATTTCCTGGTTTGAGCATGTCATACTGTGGGTATTTCCAGGTTTGAACATGTCATACTGTGGGTATTTCCAGGTTTGAATGTGTCATACTGTGGGTATTTCCAGGTTTGAACATGTCATACTGTGGGTATTTCTAGGTTTGAACATGTCATATTGTGGATATTTCCAGATTTGAACGTGTCATACTGTGGGTATTTCCTGGTCTGAACATATCATAGTGTGGGTATTTCCTGGTTTGAACGTGTCATACTGTGGATATTTCCTGGTTTGAACATGTCATACTGTGGGTATTTCCTGGTTTGAATGTGTCATAGTGTGAGTATTTCCTGGTTTTAACATGTCATACTGTGGGTATTTCCTGGTTTGAATGTGTCATAGTGTGGGTATTTCCTGGTTTGAACATGTCATAGTGTGAGTATTTCCTGGTTTGAACATGTCATTCTGTGGGTATTTCCTGATTTTAACATGTCATACTGTGGGTATTTCCTTTATTACGTATTGCTACTCTGGGAATGTCATACTACTGATGAACTTCATGGCTGTCAAGTTCAGGAAGCCAGTCTTCTTCCATTGTCATTTGAAATGATAAACAAACATGTGAAAACATGACCTAAAACAATCGGATTTGGCATCGATCACAGAAGTCTGTGATGTCATTACGACCATCCACATTGCTGTCACAGTGTCGTATATGTGATAACTGGACTACCCTCACACACGTGAACATATACAGGTTATTAGCTCACTCACATCAACACATCAAACTATGTCAATCATTTAATTATATACAACACCAAAAAACACTTCTACAACCTCTCACTCATCTATAACAATGTGGAACATTCCAGATTAACACTGACACACCCACTGTCATGCATATCAGACACTACATGTATAAGCATAAGATCACCGCTGTCCTACTCAAAGACCATGGAACAAAATGTTAACTATATTTAAAGCCAACGTATATCACCTTCTTGGGGTAGGCAAACAGGAAAAGGTGAATACAAAATAGCAGAAGAGTGTTGCTTTAAACAAGCAGAAGACAGTACACAATGTGGTGTGGCTGATCATTGCCTCTAAGTCATATAATGTACATTCTGAAAACCCCCACCAGGTGTGCACAGAGTCAAATGTCTGTGAGGGGGAGACCCATGTGGGGTGTGCATGGAGTCAAATGTCTGTTGGGGGAGACCCACACAGGGGTGCACCGAGTCAAACGTCTATTAGGGGGAGACCCACATGGGGTGTGCATGGAATCAAACATCTGTGTGGGGGAGACCCCCACCAGGTGTGCAGAGTCAAACATCTGTGAGGGGGAGACCCCTACCAGGTGTGCATGGAGTCAAATGTCTGTGAGGGGGAGACCCTACCAGGTGTGCATGGAGTCAAATGTCTGTGAGGGGGAGACCCCAACCAGGTGTGCATGGAGTCAAATGTCTGTGAGGGGGAGACCCCTACCAGGTGTGCATGGAGTCAAATGTCTGTGAGGGGGAGACCCCAACCAGGTGTGCATGGAGTCAAATGTCTGTGAGGGGGAGACCCTACCAGGTGTGCATGGAGTCAAATGTCTGTGAGGGGGAGACCCCTACCAGGTGTGCATGGAGTCAAATGTCTGTGAGGGGGAGACCCCTACCAGGTGTGCATGGAGTCAAATGTCTGTGAGGGGGAGACCCCTACCAGGTGTGCATGGAGTCAAATGTCTGTGAGGGGGAGACCCCTACCAGGTGTGCATGGAGTCAAATGTCTGTGAGGGGGAGACCCCTACCAGGTGTGCATGGAGTCAAATGTCTGTGAGGGGGAGACCCCTACCAGGTGTGCATGGAGTCAAATGTCTGTGAGGGGGAGACCCCTACCAGGTGTGCATGGAGTCAAATGTCTGTGAGGGGGAGACCCCTACCAGGTGTGCATGGAGTCAAATGTCTGTGAGGGGGAGACCCCTACCAGGTGTGCATGGAGTCAAATGTCTGCGAGGGGGAGACAACTAGCCAAAGCAAGGTCACGGGTCACCAGAAGTGTTCAAATATAAAACAAACACAGCATGACTAGCTGAGCAGCCATGAGCCACACGACTGTTTCACTGTGTACAGTATGAACTGGAGAAAGAAGACATCTTTGTTTCATCATTGATGAGTCAGCCAGTGTTTCTCTCAACATATATCAAATGGAACTTGCAAAGAACATCTCTGTGCTCTGACAGCTGGAGCAGAGTTCACGTGAGAACCCACCATCTCAAATGTGAGTTCACTGACAGCACATACACACATAAATCCACACCCTCACACAAACAAAAACACAACACTGAAAGGATATAGTACACAGGACAAGAATACTGGGCCACCAGCAGTGTTCTTCATTGTGTAAATACTTGAAGACGTGGAAGGTACCAAATGGCAAGATAACACATGTCGCTCAGTCTCAAATACTGTTCAGACAAGCATGGCGCAACATGGCATTCAGACTTATGAGGGGGCTTCAAATGAAAACCTTAAAACTGATAGAAATTACAATAACCATGCAATTGGCTTGTAAACTGTCAATATTGTTAAGGATGTCAAAAGTGTTAAGCACATGACATCATGGTGCAGAAGAACATGGTGATGTCATAAAGTCAGTTTAAAGATGGCCGCCCCACTTTTGACATGCACTAAAGAGGAGTAGCGTTCTTTCATCCCTTTTTTTTATCCTTAGAAATTCATCAGCAAATGAAGGTGCAGTATGGTGATGCTTGCCTGTCAGTCCAGCAAGTGAGTGGGCAGTTTTAAAACGGCGTGACCTCTATTTCAGACTGATGAAGGACAGCAGGTGGTGCGTGCATGATTACACACAACTAAGAGAATTTTTTTTCTACAGGGATCCAAGCTCTTTATCGTCACTGGAGGACTTGCATTGAATGCAGTGGTAACTACATTGAAAAATGATACATTTGTTCTTTACTTTTTCAGAATATATGCACCACAAAAAAAAAAAAAAATTCAGGTTTTCATTTTAGGCCCCCTTGCAGTTGAAGACAGGGAAGACTCAATGACAAGCCCAGGTGACAGTATTATCAGGTCTCAAATATGTTAAAGCAAGGAAGACATAAAATTACCAGAAAATATGGCAATATGAATAACATACATAGCAAATGGTAAATACAATGACACAATATTACCTGGCAAAAGAAACATATTTAGTGCTCAGATATGTTGTTATGATGGCATTTAAATAAAACTTGATTGTCAAGACCAGCAGCCATGCCACATGATGATGATGATGATAACAATACTGAAAGTTTTCTACGAGGGGGATTCAAATGAAAACCTTAAAAATGTGATAGAAATTACAGTGCCCATGCCAATGTCTTGAAACCTGCCAATATTGTTGTTAAGGATGTCAAGAGTGTTAAGCATGTGACATAATGGTGCAGATGAACCTGGTGATGTCATAAGGGCAGTTGAAAGACGGCCACCCCACTTCTGACATGCACCAAAGAGAAGCAGTGTTCTGTTATTTATTGTTTTTTTTTAAACAGTGAAGGGGTGAAACCTATAAAAATTCATCGGCGAATGAAGTCCAGTGTGGTGATGCATGCTGTCAGTCCAGCAAGAGTGGAGTATGAAGTTTCAAAACTGGTGTGACTTCTGTGACAGACTGTTCACGACCAGGTCAGGCACATCGAGTAGTAGTGACACCAGAGTTGATTGCAGCCACTGAAGGCCTCGTACAGGAAATCCCCCGATTGGCTGTGAGTGACATTGCTGCACATCTTGATATAAGTCAAGGTTCAGCACACCATGATATCCATATGTGCTACAGTACCATAAAGTGTCTGCAAGATGAGTCACAGCAGCTTACTCCAAATTTGAAACAGCGCATTGATGCTTGTCAAGAACTGTTGCAGTGCTCTGAAGCAGAAGGTGATGGTTTTCCTATCAAGAATTCTTACTGGAGATGAAACCTGCGATCACTACCACGAGCCGGAAACAAAAGAGAGTGAGCAAGGAATGACACTTTCTCTCCTCACCAAAACCAAAGACGTTTTTGCACGCAGCCGCAGGGTAGGTTATGGTAACTCTTTTGTGATGAACAAGGTGTTATTTTAGAGCACTACATGCCAAGAGGGAAAACTGTCACCAGTATTACGCGTACAGATCTTCTCTGGAATTATCTTTGATCCACAATCAAATCCAAATGACATGAACGTCTGAGTAAAGGTATCCTTTTGTATCATGACAATGCTCTACCTCTAATGCCTGTGCAATGGTTGAACCCATTGAAGACCTCCACTTTCAGTGTGCACCACATCACCCATAATCACCAGGCTTCACCGCAAGTGATTTCAGTCTGTTTGGACAACTCAGAGTAAATGGGAGGAAAGACTTTTCGGTCTGATAAAGAGGTACGGCAGGTGGTGCATGAATGATTACACAAGCTGCCATGATCCAAGTTACGGCTCATGGCACGGTAAAATATAACCACGCTGAAAGGCGTGACAATCGTGGATCTTAAGCCACTGGGTGCACGCCAAAGTTGTCTAAGCGAATAAGCAAGATTCATGAAGACGACAGAGGGGATTCAAGTCGTGGTTGTCGCCGAATGTGGACACACCACATTTTGAAGGTATCAATGGCCATAGATTGTGCCGCTATAGTAATAGTTAGATTAATAGCAACTGTCAAGATTCTATGTATTGTGTAATATTGCAGGACAAATGTATTCAAATAAATGACAATGTGAATTGTACAATATTTTAGAGGACAATAGAGTATTTAACAGAGCCAGTGTTGGGTTCTTAAAGAAGTGTTGAGTTGTGTTTTAACAGTTAGTCATTATGGACTGTATAGAGTGGAAGAGCCTAACTATAACCAAATATAATAATAGAGATGTCTACAGTGATAGGATCATGCCATCTCTAGACATAAACTGAAATGGCACAGAAGTGTGTCTATGGCACTTAAGATCATCTGTAAACCCACACGAATAGCAGGAGTCCTTCTCATACATAGCGAAGACCGTTCTCATCCATGGCACGTGTGACCAAGAGAATTCTTTTCTACAGGAACCCAACCACTTTATCAGCACTGGAGGACTTGCATTGAACGCCTTGGTGACTACATCGAAAAATGATACATTTGTTCTTCACTTTTTCACCCCCAAAAAAATAAAACATGTTGTCTAGGAAGGTAACCCGGTCAACAAATGCCTGAAGTAGTTGGATGCATCGACCGAAAGGTTCACATATCACAGCTCTGCTGTTACATTTAAAACAACATTCCAAACGAACAAAGATTTTCATTTGAAACCCCCTCGTATGCAAGTAGGGCGGAAGAATGACACCATTTTGTCACATACAAATATGTTAATGTAGACTCTAAATAGACACTGTTAATATAATTAAATCTCAGGAAGCAATGTAAGATGTAGGCTTCACATACACTCATGGCATCATGAGATGAGTGGACCAGGTCTTTTCCTCACCTCAGAAGACAAGTGATATCTTCACAATGGCCACAAAGGCCACACACACACGCACAAGCTGGACTGATCCAACCTCACAAATACAACAAATGCATCACACTAAAAACTGTCAATGGTATACTTTGATTCTTTTCTGTCCGTTTGGTCCATTATCTCACTCATGTACTCCACATTCATTCAATGACTCCCTCCCTCTTCTCTGTTATCTCTCGCACCATTTCCTCTTCTCTTCCATCTCTACATCACTTTATTCCTTCCTTTTTTCTCACCTTGTTCTGACATTCTTACCTCACTAGTTCTCTCTTCTCTTTCACCTCCACCCATTTCCTGTCTCTCATGTCTGCATTGCCAGCTCTGTGGTCATGAATGCAGTTTGCAATCCCGCAATCAAAACACAGCTCCGGGTGATTTGGCAGCAGACTGCCTAACTTTGGTCATTTTATAAAATGGTATGAGTGCCAGTCGTTCAGAAAACATTGGCGAACTACTGAACGTAAACTTACCAAGAAATCACAAACAGCAAAAAAATGCTGAGGTTGACTGCAACGTCATGTAAAGGATATGCAACGAACTTTTAACATGTCTACATCACTTTAATACACACACCTCCCCCCCCCCCCCACACACACATATACACAATATGTTCTCAATTCTCTTCCACTCTAACCTTTACCCTTATCTTTGTTTCTTACTTTACATGCAATTGCTTCCCATTTCACTTCTATTTCTCTCATCCTGCTCTCTCTCTCTCTCCCCTCTTTCTTGTTTGTCCCTGCCTCTCATGCTGTTTCTTGCCTTTCTCACCCATGATGAACAAATCACCATTATAAATATAAACAAATTCATTGTTTGAGCAATTGCCACAGAAATCAGTCACTTCACATACAGATACGTTGAACTAGTGGCCATGGATCACCATCACCACTAGCATGATCACCAGCTCCATGAGACAGAGGTTGCGGCTAGAAGAAAAACATCCATGACCCATCCGACTAGCAAGTATCATTTATTCATATTATTACTAGCACATTTAACGAGACCACATGAATCGTTGCCAGCAGCCGAAACATCTGCTCACATGTCATGGTTAGAGTTCCCCCTCAAGGCAGCAATTGTTTGTCTAGGGTCAACTTAGCCTGGGAGAGATGTCCTGGGAGGTGGGGCAGTTGGTGTCATATTGACCCACCACAGCCATCCAGTGTCATTTGGTTCAGATAAGATGGGTACCACTAGAGGACCCTGTTGACCCACCTGGAAAATTCCATCCAGTGTCATTTGGTTCAGACAAGATGGGTACAACTAGGGGACCCTGTTGACCCACCTGGAGAAGTGCAGGGCATATGGTGCTTGCCTCACATTTGTATAGACCAGTCGGCCATCTTGATTTCCCCAGACATTTCCTGGCACCCGTGTTAGGCTGAGTCCACATGGGGGTCCATTTTAGACTGGGTCCACCTGGAGTCCATGTTAGGCTGGGTCCACCTGGAGTCCATGTTAGGCTGGGTCCACCTGGGGGTCCATGTTAGGCTGGGTCCACCTGGAGTCCATGTTAGGCTGGATCCATCTGGGGGTCCATGTTAGACAGGGTCCACGTGGGGTCCATGTTAGGCTGGGTCCACCTGGGAGTCCATGTTAGGCTGGGTCCACCAGGAGTCCATGTTAGACTGGGTCTTCTGGAGTCCATGTTAGGCTGGGTCCACCTGGGGTCCATGTTAGGCTGGGTCCACCTTGGAGTCCATGTTAGGCTGGGTCCACCAGGAGTCCATGTTAGGCTGGGTCCATGTTAGGTTGGGTCCACCTGGAGGTCCATGTTAGGCTGGGTCCACCTAGAGGCCCATGTTAGGCAAGGTCCACCTGGAGGTCCTTGTTAAGCTGGGTCACCTGGGGGTCCATGTTAGGCTGGGTCCCCTGGGGGTCCATGTTAGGCTGGGTCCATCTGAGAGTCCATGTTAGACTGGGGGTACCTGTGAAGCCAGGTCAATGACAACCCACAACCACAAGCGGACAGCCAGATAAGATGGGTCTATCATTTCTTTCTCCCACCTGCTAGAGATGGCTTGCAAAGCGAGTCCTTTAGCTTCTTGCATCAAAACAACATACAACACGAGGAAGTGGAGTGGTAAGGTGGTTTAGGTGTCCCATCCCAGTATAGTGGCCGAGATATCATGCAATCTCAGACAAGGGCAACATCAATCAGATGGCCTCACATGTTGCACATTGTACAGGTCAGACCCAACAACAGTCAATGTTGGACATTGTACAGGTCAGACCCAACAACAGTCAGATGTTGGACATTGGACAGGTCAGACTCAATAACAGTCAGATGTTGGACATTGTACAGGTCAGACCCAACAACAGTCAGATGTTGGACATTGTACAGGTCAGACCCAACAACAGTCAGATGTTGGACATTGGACAGAAGAGACCCAACAACAGTCAGATGGCCTCAAGTATTGGACATTGTACAGGTCAGAGCCAACAACAGTCAGATGTTGGACATTGTACAGGTCAGAGCCAACAACAGTCAGATGTTGGACATTGTACAGAACAGACCCAACACCAGTCAGATGTTGGACATTGGACAGAAGAGACCCAACAACAGTCAGATGTTGGACATTGTACAGAACAGACCCAACAACAGTCAGATGTTGGACATTGTACAGGTCAGAGCCAACAACAGTCAGATGTTGGACATTGTACAGAACAGACCCAACAACAGTCAGATGTTGGACATTACACAGAACAGACCCAACATCAATCAGATGGCCTGAAGTGTTGAACATTGTACAGAACAGACTCAAATGGCAGCAGGCAATGATTCAAGTCAGAATGAAATGCATGTTTTAATATGTACAGTTTGTGTGACTCTAGGATATGTGGCCATGTGACAGATGACTCACTGAGATAATGTGACTCTAGGATCTATAGCCATGTGACAGATGACTCATTGAGATAGTGTAACTCTAGAATCTGCCCATGTGACAGATGACTCACTGAGATAGTGTAACTCTAGAATCTATAGCCATGTGACAGATGACTCACTGAGATAATGTAACTCTAGAATCTATAGCCATGTGACAGATGACTCACTGAGATAATGTGACTCTAGGATCTATAGCCATGTGACAGATGACTCACTGAGATAGTGTAACTCTAGAATCTGCCCATGTGACAGATGACTCACTGAGATAGTGTAACTCTAGAATCTATAGCCATCTGACAGATGACTCACTGAGATAGTGTAACTCTAGAATCTATAGCCATCTGACAGATGACTCACTGAGATAGTGTAACTCTAGAATCTGCCCATGTGACAGATGACTCACTACAATAATGTGATTCTAGGATCTATGACCATGTGACAAATGACTCACTAAGATAGTGTGACTCTAGGATCTATAGCCATGTGACAGATGACTCACTGAGATAGTGTAACTCTAGAATCTGCCCATGTGACAAATGAATCACTAAGATAATGTAACTCTAGAATCTATAGCCATGTGACAAATGAATCACTAAGATAATGTGACTCTAGGATCTATAGCCATGTGACAGATGACTCACTGAGATAATGTAACTCTAGAATCTATAGCCATGTGACAGATGACTCACTGAGATAATGTGACTCTAAGATCTATGGCCATGTGACAGATGACTCACTGAGATAGTGTAACTCTAGAATCTATAGCCATGTGACAGATGACTCACTGAGATAATGTAACTCTAGAATCTATAGCCATGTGACAGATGACTCACTGAGATAATGTAACTCTAGAATCTATAGCCATGTGACAAATGAATCACTGAGATAATGTAACTCTAGAATCTATAGCCATGTGACAAATGAATCACTAAGATAATGTGACTCTAGGATCTATAGCCATGTGACAAATGAATCACTAAGATAATGTAACTCTAGAATCTATAGCCATGTGACAGATGACTCACTGAGATAGTGTAACTCTAGAATCTGCCCATGTGACAAATGAATCACTGAGATAGTGTAACTCTAGAATCTATAGCCATGTGACAAATGAATCACTAAGATAATGTGACTCTAGGATCTATAGCCATGTGACAGATGACTCACTGAGATAATGTAACTCTAGAATCTATAGCCATGTGACAGATGACTCACTGAGATAATGTGACTCTAAGATCTATGGCCATGTGACAGATGACTCACTGAGATAGTGTAACTCTAGAATCTATAGCCATGTGACAGATGACTCACTGAGATAATGTAACTCTAGAATCTATAGCCATGTGACAGATGACTCACTGAGATAATGTAACTCTAGAATCTATAGCCATGTGACAAATGAATCACTGAGATAATGTAACTCTAGAATCTATAGCCATGTGACAAATGAATCACTAAGATAATGTGACTCTAGGATCTATAGCCATGTGACAAATGAATCACTAAGATAATGTAACTCTAGAATCTATAGCCATGTGACAGATGACTCACTGAGATAGTGTAACTCTAGAATCTGCCCATGTGACAAATGAATCACTGAGATAGTGTAACTCTAGAATCTATAGCCATGTGACAAATGAATCACTGAGATAATGTAACTCTAGAATCTATGGCCATGTGACAGATGACTCACTGAGATAGTGTAACTCTAGAATCTGCCCATGTGACAGATGACTCACTGAGATAGTGTAACTCTAGAATCTGCCCATGTGACAAATGAATCACTAAGATAATGTGACTCTAGGATCTATGACCATGTGACAAATGACTCACTAAGATAGTGTAACTCTAGAATCTGCCCATGTGACAGATGACTCACTGAGATAGTGTGACTCTAGGATCTGAGGCCATGTGACAGATGACTCACTGAGACAGGGTGACTCAGATTGATGGACTGACCTTATACCTCATCAAGATGGCCTCCAGACCACATCTTGCAAACAGAATAATCTAGTGACTTGAGGGCTCAAACCTAGCCCACCAGAGACGAGAGGGGGAGAGACACTGTGGGCTCCCAGACGATGGATACATGTAGGCCCCTCATCTCTTTGTTTAGATAGCAAACAAATGGTAGAAGAACAATGAGTTGCTGCCTCCATACACTTTGGCATTTATTCATTCATGTTCCATGATTTGCTGCCATACAGCAGATCAGGTTCTACCAGATTCCAGTACAAGCCCATGATTCGCTGCCATACAGCAGATCAGGTTCTACCTTGATTCCAGCACAAGCCCACATACACACCATCACATTGGGAATCCTGAGTGATGCCCGCGATGACCTGGACTGTGTGTTCACATGATCGGCATGATGCCTGCTACACTCTGGTACTGCCGCTTCCATGGACAATGAACTGTATTTTCCGTGGAGGACTTTTGTGCTAGCATTCTGATGGCAGCATCATGCAGTGTACCTGAACGGGCTGTTTGCTTGTCAAGACTCCTGTCTATTCCACTGTTCACATAGGGCAGTGAGGAGCACTGTGCGTGATATTTACTGGCACAGGAACGGTACAAATTGGGGACAACCCGTAAGTTGGAACGGCGAATAATGACAACTTTGGTAACTGAGGCTCAATGCTTTGCTCTGACATAACAGCTGGTCAGCAAACCCAGCACTTCTGTGTTACAAGGTCAGTGGACTAACAATCAGACAAGAGCACCCCCGTTGTGTCCTATGTTGTGAAGGCTGACAGGCTGTTACTTGCTGTGCCTAGTAACCAGCGAGAGAGTTGTTGCTGTGTCAGCGTTGTCTTTTTAGACGTTAACCAAAGACACGAGCTTAGAAACCTCTTTTAACATACTGCATATCTACTTCAATATATTACACCTTAAAGGTATTACACACTTTACTTCTATATATTACACAACCTATAAGATTTATACTTCAATATATTACACTCTGAACATATTACACACTTTACTTGTATACATTACACAACATATAACACTTCTACTTCAATATATTACACCCTGAGCATATTAGACAATGTATAATGCACTCTACTTCAATGCATTACACACCTTCATCATCTAGTATCTTGGCAACCCAGCATGGGTGATCATGCTTCTGCAAATCAGGTGACCCCAAAAAAATATATTCATACTGTTTTGCCATTTCATGACGGGCTGTCATAGGTCTGTCTTTTCTTTCAATAACCGTGACAGCCGCAATAGTATGTTCAACACTTCACGAGTTACACACTCGCCATCTGTGTATGACACACACTGACTTCAACATACTACACACAACATATTCCAAATCTATGTCAACACTGTACAAGTGTAAACAATGTGCACACGGGAATGAATATACTTCGTATCAAATAGGTCACAAACGTGACAACCAGGCATCACATAGTCAGAATGACCTCAATAAATAAGAGCAAATAATGATGTGTGATACATCACTCAAAGTCTGAGAAATGTCCCCATTGTGGTGTGGATAGAAGGTCAGCTCATGTTCCACAGCCTCACCAGCGAAAGCATTAAGTCACCTGACTTCTGACAATGCCCAGGTTGTGGTGTGGATGTCAGGTCAGCTGGTGTCCCACAGCCTCACCAGCGAAAGCATTAAGTCACCTGACTTCCGACAGTGTCCAGATTGTGGTGTGGACGGCAGCTCGGCTGGTGTCCCACAGCCTCACCAACGAAAGCATTAAGTCACCTGACTTCTGACAATGTCCAGGTTGTAGTGTGGATGGCAGCTCGGCTGGTGTCCAACAGCCTCACCAATGCAAGTATTAAGTCACCTGACTTCTGACAATGTCCAGATTGTGGTGTGGATGGAAAGATTGCTGGTGTTCTAGACCTAAATAAAACAAACAGCCTAAATAGCACCAGCGTTAAGTCACTTGGTTTTTGACAATGTCCAGGTTTTGGTACCAGGTAGTGTCGATGGACAGCATGCTGGCGTACTCGACTAGGGTCATGTTAAAGTGCCACTCCTCCAAGCAGTCCAGGGCTAGAGGCTGGAAGTCTATCATAAATTTGTTGGCAAACAGCTCCTTGCGATTGGTCAGCAGCGGTAGGTCCTTCACTCCAAAGATACAGACTTGCCGAATTCGTTTGCCACCACATGGCCAGGAGAAGGGGTACCTGGCAAAGGAGATGAGACATGTTAGGGACAGGGTGGGCAGGGGTTCAAAACTGGGTTAGTGCGTGTTAATGTTGCTGGGTTACTGATCAGTCCCACAATGCTGCTGTAGTGGTCACAGAAATCTGTGGTTGGTTGGTGGGCTGTACAGATGACACAGTGTTGTGGTACCAGAGTCAGAGACATTGGAGAGTTAAACACTTATAGAAAGAAAAAGGAGAGTGAAGGAGTCCATGAGAAACAGAGAGAGAGAGAGAGAGAGAGAGAGAGAGAGAGAGAAGCGACCAAAAAGATGGAGAGACAGGGGGAGACATAAACACAGAGGGTGAGAGAAAGACAGAGAGTGGGTAACCTAGAGGGTTAAGAGAAAGTGTGAGAGAATGGGAAGGAAAACAAGACGGTGAGACAGAACAAAATAGAAAGAGGAAGAAAAAGAAGGACAGACAAAAGTGAGAGTGAAACACAAAGGAGAAGAGAGTGAGAGGCAGGCAGAGAGAATGGGTGAGGGCGAGAAAAGAACTAATTTTTAAATGAAACTAATTTTCAAATGAACAATCTGAAAATCACGTTATCTATCTAAACTGGAGGAGAATATGTACAAGAAGATAATGTTACAAATGGGTAGACAACATCAAGAGATGGACTAGAAGACAATGTTACATGTGGGTAGACAACATCAAGAGATGGACTGGAAGACAATGTAGCATGTGGGTAGACAACATCAAGAGATGGACTGGAAAACAATGTTACATGTGGGTAGACAACATCAAGAGATGGACTGGAAAACAATGTTACATGTGGGTAGACAACATTAAGAGATGGACTGGAAAACAATGTTACATGTGGGTAGACAACATCAAGAGATGGACTGGAAAACAATGTTACATGTGGGTAGACAACATTAAGAGATGGACTGGAAAACAATGTTACATGTGGGTAGACAACATCAAGAGATGGACTAGAAGACAATGTTACATGTGGGTAGACAACATGAAGAGATGGACTGGAAAACAATGTTACATGTGGGTAGACAACATCAAGAGATGGACTGGAAAACAATGTTACATGTGGGTAGACAACATTAAGAGATGGACTAGAAGACAATGTTACATGTGGGTAGACAACATCAAGAGATGGACTGGAAGACAATGTTACATGTGGGTAGACAACATCAAGAGATGGACTGGAAAACAATGTTACATGTGGGTAGACAACATTAAGAGATGGACTGGAAAACAATGTTACATGTGGGTAGACAACATCAAGAGATGGACCAGAAGACAATGTTACATGTGGGTAGACAACATCAAGAGATGGACTGGAAAACAATGTTACATGTGGGTAGACAACATCAAGAGATGGACTGGAAAACAATGTTACATGTGGGTAGACAACATTAAGAGATGGACTAGAAGACAATGTTACATGTGGGTAGACAACATCAAGAGATGGACTGGAAGACAATGTTACATGTGGGTAGACAACATCAAGAGATGGACTGGAAAACAATGTTACATGTGGGTAGACAACATCAAGACCTCCAACACTTTCTGCCCCTCATAGCGGCTAGTCACCCTGATCTGTCACACTGCTGTTCATTCATCTCCTCATGTTCACTGTTCACTTGTATCACTATCCACCAGTCCTCACCTGCCTCGACTGTGAACAGCATAAACTGACAGGCTGACTGACCATCAACAAGTGCCTGGACAAGGCCAGTGAAACTAGAACATGATAAACAGATGTAAGCAGGAGACAAACTCTGTTCTGTGGTCATCTAGTGAGAAGACAGTCATTTCAAAATACTGTGTAACACGGACAGATCAGCTGTACAATAGGCAGACCAACAGAAATTACGCTGAACGAACTGAGTGAGGCACTGAGAAATAGCATCAACAGAAATTACGCTAAATGAACTGAGACAGAATCATTGAGAAATACCATCAACAGAACAGGTGCAAATACCAGGGATGGGCTTTGAGAAGATGCAACCAAACATATGCCAGTTGACAAGGCACGTGATGATGATGTCTTGCCTTTCTCTAGAAAAGTGTTGATCTGAGAGCACTGGACAGATTGTTGTTGGCTACTGAATCAAATTGACGACATTAGTTAGAGGATCTCGTTATACAGACAGTAGCCTCTGTCACTGTCCAGTCTGTCACAGCCAAGAATGAAAGCAACGGCAGACAAACCTTTACAGACTCCTTGAAGACTACAGCAGTCACAGAAATTATGGAGAACACAGACAATACTTGGGACCTGTGGCAACTCATTAATGTCTGGGCAAGATAATTATAGGGGCAGGTGCCCTGCCTATCCAACTTCTCTGTTTCAAATACAGTACTCATGATATAACCTATTTTTCACCTATCTACCCCCCCCCCCCCCCCCCACCACCACCACCACCACCAACAGACAGACACACACGCACGCGCATGACTGAGCCTCTAACAGAATGACCTACAATCACCTACCTGCCCTGACCATCCTGCCAACCAACTCCCCAGTTCACAAACCTAGCAATGTAAGGTTTCACCGCTGCGTCAGTTTCTGGATCTCCTGTACGAAAGCAACAAGCAAACCTTTCAATGATCAGCACTCACACTGAGACAGAGAGGAAAAACAATACAACAGAAACAAAACTGAATACACAGATATGAACCAGTCACCTACCAAAACATAAACATGTTGCACCTCCATGACAAACAAGGTTATTTACAAGGGGGCTTCAAATGACAACATTAATTTTTATAATTTTTTAAAATGAATATATTCTGAAAAAGAAAAGAACAAATGTATCATTTTTGTATGTAGTCGTTCAATGCATGTGCTCCAGTGCCGATAAAGTGCTTGGATTGCTGTTTAACAAAATTATCTTGGTTGCGTGTGTAACCTTTAACGCACCACCTGCTGTACACCTTCACAGAAGTCATGCCGTTTTGAAACTTCCTACTCCACTCATACACTTGCTGGAATAACAGGCATGCATCACCATACTGGGCCTTCACTCATGCACTTGCTGGTCTGACAGGCATGCATCACCATACTGGACCTTCACTCACACACTTGCTGGTCTGACAGGCATGCATCACCATACTGGACCTTCATTCATGCACTTGCTGGTCTGACAGGCATGCATCACTATACTGGACCTTCATTCATGCACTTGCTGGTCTGACAGGCATGCATCACCATACTGGACCTTCATTCATGCACTTGCTGGTCCGACAGGCATGCATCACTATACTGGACCTTCATTCATGCACCTGCTGGTCTGACAGGCATGCATCACTATACTGGACCTTCATTCATGCACCTGCTGGTCTGACAGGCATGCATCACTATACTGGACCTTCATTCATGCACTTGCTGGTCCGACAGGCATGCATCACCATACTGGACCTTCATTCATGCACTTGCTGGTCTGACAGGCATGCATCACCATACTGGACCTTCATTCATGCACTTGCTGGACTAACAGGCATGCATCACTATACTGGACCTTCATTCATACACTTGCTGGTCTGACAGGCATGCATCACTATACTGGACCTTCATTCATGCACTTGCTGGTCTGACAGGCATGCATCACTATACTGGACCTTCATTCATGCACTTGCTGGTCTGACAGGCATGCATCACTATACTGGACCTTCATTCGCCAGTGAATTTCTATAGGTTTCATCCCTTCACTGATCTAAAAACGGATAACAGAGCGCTGCTCCACCTAGGTGCATGTAAAAAGTGGGACGGCCATCTTTAAACTGTTCTTATGACATCACCGTGTTCATGTCCACCCTTGATGTCACATGCCTAACACTCTTGACATCCTTAACAACAATATTGACAGGTTACAAGACAATGGCAGGGTTATTGTAATTTCTGTTACACTTTTTAGGTTTTCATTTGAAGTCCCCTCGTATATAAAGGCAATGTCCTGTCCAAATGTGCAATTAATGTCAATAGATGTATTTATGGGGAAGAGAACAAGAGGAAGGCAGAGAAGTAAATACCTGGATGGCTTGGCCACATGGTATGGTCGAGACAAGAACACTGAGCTGATCCTCAACTCTGGTGATCGAGTGAGATGGCAAAACATGACCGCCCATGCTTATCGGCAAGGCACATGATGGGTTAATGTAGTTAACAGCCAAGTACCCAGGTCCATGGCGATGGGAATTACGGACGCAGTTTGTGATCCTGTATATCCACGTTCGAAACATGGCTGCGCTGTAATTTGGCAGCAAAGCATATTGCATTGGTTTTTTATGAAATGGTATGGGTTCAGAAAGGAATGGCAAACTACTGAATGTAAACTTGCCAAGAGATCACAACAGCAAAAACTGCTGGGGTTTACTGCAACATCTTGTAAAGGACATGCAGCTAACTTTTAACCTGGGTCCTGTAGCTTCACATGTCCACGACAAGTGTTCACACAAACTCCGGAAGCTTTGTGGTGGAGTGGCTAGAACTTGTCTGCCAGCCCGCTGGTCCTGTGTTTGAAGAGCCAAGAAGCAAATGTTTCAAACTGACCCAGGCCCCGGGTTGACTCAGCCTACTGTGGGTATCAGATGTCTGGGGAAGTCAAGAAGTGTTGATCGGTCTAAACAAATATGGGACCGATAGCCTTCAAGGCCTGTAAACAGATCTGTTTTTTGTGTGTGTTTGCTCACTTTGAACTCAAGCTTAGTCCATACACACTATTTATAGTAGTCATGGACTGAATTTTGCGTGTCGTTTAGCTTTCCCTATTAACAGTGCCCCTCGCCATCAGGCGAACCCCGACTTCAGAGGTACTTGTAATTTATGTCCCCAAGTCAAGGATTTAAATTACAAGTATGCGTTCTTACTCATTCGACCATGCTGACCTGCGTAAACAGATCTGTTACTTACACAAAATACAGTAGCTAAATACATGGATAACATCAGATGAAAGATGCATCACAAAGATAAAGAACAGAATAGGACAAGCACAAACTGTTTGTTATGTAATGAAGAACATTTTATGCAATAAATCCTTATCACTGAAGGTTAGAAAAGGAATTCTGGAATATTCCACAGAATTAGATTTAACATGTGTCTGAAAGGGGGATTCATAAAGGGGTTTGTTGCTGCCATACTTATAACAGAGTGAGAATACAAAATGCGATCTGTTGATGAAGACTTTGGTTGACGCAGTCACCAGTTTGTGGTTTTAATGTTTCTTAGTTGCATTTTGTTTGTTTTTTATTTGTTCCAAAGAGATTAAAACACAACAGCTTATGATAAATATCAGAAAGAGGCTGGGGCGCAATCAAAGCTTATGACAAACATCAAAAAAGAGGTTAAGATGCAATCACAGCTTGTCACAAACATCAGAAAGAGGCTAAGATGCAATCACAACTTATCACAAACATCAGAAAGAGGCTGAGATACAAAAAACTTATCACAAACATCAGAAAGAGGCTAAGACACAAAGACAACTTATTACAAACATCAGAAAGAGGTTAAGACATAAAGACAACTTATTACAAACATCAGAAAGAGGTTAAGACATAAAGACAACTTATTACAAACATCTGAAAGAGGTTAAGACTTAAAGACAACTTATTACAAACATCTGAAAGAGGTTAAGACATAAAGACAACTTATTACAAACATCAGAAAGAGGCTAAGACATAAAGACAACTTATCACAAACATCAGAAAGAGACTACGACAACTTATCACAAACATCAGAAAGAGCCTGAGACACAAAAACTTATCACAAACATCAGAAAGAGGTTAAGACATAAAGACAACTTATCACAAACATCAAGAAGAGGTTAAGACAAAGACAGCTTATCACAAACATCATAAAGGGGTTAAGACACAAAAACAGCTTACCAGAAACATCAGAAAGGGTTTAAGACACCAAAGACAACATCACAAACATCAGAAAGGGTCTATGAAGTACTATCAGTGGACTAAATCATCTGTCCTGACATGGTACATAAGTGGTCGGACTGAATAACTGGACACAACGTAATATCTTTAACCTACCTTTGTAAGAGCCGGGAATCTTCAGATGTGGGTTATGGTTAAGCGTGGAGAAAAACGACTCATCTGGAAAGTCTGTCCTGCTGACCCACTCCAGGAAGGACCTGGCCACAGGGCTGTGCAGCATGTAGTCCACGAAGCCACGGCTGGCCAGCATGAAGACTAAACCTTTGAATGGTTTGATGTTGTATGGAGGAGGAAAGTTTTCATACCAGCGTTTGGAGTAGTGTCTGTAACAAGAATGGAGACATTGTGAATACTGGCAGGGCATTACTTGAAGAGGGAAGCCAAAATAGTGCAGTAGCTGACACAATTGTCTGCCAGGGAAGGGGGAAGGTGAAATAGTGCAGTCTGTATATGGCACACTTGTCTGCCAGGGAAGGGGGAAGGTGAAATACTGCAGTAGCTGGCACACTTGTCTGCCAAGGAAGGGGGAAGGTGAAATACTGCAGTAGCTGGCACACTTGTCTGCCAGAGAAGGGAGAAGGTGAAATACTGCAGTAGCTGGCACACTTGTCTGCCAGGGAAGGGGGAAGGTGAAATACTGCAGTAGCTGGCACACTTGTCTGCCAGGGAAGGGGGAAGGTGAAATACTGCAGTAGCTGGCACACTTGTCTGCCAGGGAAGGGGGAAGGTGAAATACTGCAGTAGCTGGCACACTTGTCTTCCAGGGAAGGGGGAAGGTGAAATGATGCAGTAGATGGCACAATTGTCTGCCAGGGAAGGGGGAAGGTGAAATACTGCAGTAGCTGGCACACTTGCCTGCCAGAGAACGGGGAAGGTGAAGTGGTGCAGTAGATAGCACATCTGCATGCCAGAGAGCTGTGTTGTAGCTGTTGGACTGGACAAGGGTGGCCCTTTATGTAGTAGCTGTTGGTCTAGTGATGTGCTACTGAATTTCCCCACCCCCTCCCTCATTCTCTAGGGTTGTCTATCTTTAACATGTTTTCTATTGTCTGTGCTTCATGATGACTGTCTGGGATAGAAATGTGTGGGACAGAGCTGGTCACCACAACTCATAACATCATGACCTTGTATAAGTTAAATCCTTTCCCTTGGCTTTACTAGGGAGACAGCACAAGGCCAGGCCACCTGGCTTAAACACCTGTGCTGCCCTGTAGCACACCTAACACCCACACCAAAATAATCAATCAAAGCCATACACAGCAGTAATTGTTCACTCATTCAGGGCTGTCCACACATCCTCAAGTCAATATATATATATATAATGAAAACAACTGAGAGTTATTGATTTACACTTAAGAAAGGATAGATAAGATAATGAAGGAGTTTATAAAGGATACACTCATAATAGGTTGTTGTTGGTGGTGATGTAGTGGCAGTAGCAGCAGCAGTCATGCAGTTCCAACTTCATAGTGAACAAGTCGTCCCTTAATTGCTCCATTCCTGTACTAGGAAGAATCAGTGACATGCTCATCACTGTCCCATGTAAAACTTGTGAAGGACAACAGTAGCTTGGACAGACTATCTCACCAGAGCACTGACAACAAGCCGTCCGTCACCTGAACATGCAGTTCATTTTTTATGGAAGGCAGCCGTCTCAAAACCATTAGAGCCCGCACACACATCAGGGCAAAAGGCGGACCTTGGTGCCGATAACTAGCCGGTAGCCATGTTCTGAAAGTGCACTTCACAAAACAACCGTTGTTGTTTGTCCATCAAGAATGATGATGACTGTAACATAATGTCTCCAGACGTTCGCATCCCGTCCATTTACATTTCTCAATGCTCAACAGGTTAACCAACGTAAGCCGTCTTGATAACCCGGTCTAAGAATAACTTAGAATATTCTAGATTAAGAGAGGGTAGATGAGAGGTGGGGACTCCATTTGATTGGGTGACCCTTGGGTGAGTAACGCTATTATCTAGACTAATACTTAATTAGCCCGCCAGTCGAAGATGTGATACCATCCAGCTAAGATGTGCTTAAGATGCAGTGGTAAAACATGCCGAATCAGTCTCTAGGATGTAGATTCTGCACCTCAGGTACCACAAATCATTTAATATGTTATGTGTAAGCCTGATGATAAGAGAGAGAGAGAGACGAATGGCAGAGTATTTTCTTGAGAAAATGTGGAAATGAAGACAGAACTTCGTTGTACAGTGACACTAAAACTGCCGCTCCAACCTGTCATGTCTACCACAGTGAAATATTCTTACCATGTCTATTGTCTGCCTGATTTGATGATTTGCATATGCTTGTGACTGTAAACTACGCTCAATGCATATTGCAAAACCTTTGTGCGCTCTGAACATTCGGAGTGCCTATCATGACCCATTCTTAACCAAACTGTACACTGCTCTTGTGAGTTACTTTTGGCAGTTCTGTTTCAGAATGTGTGATGCGACATGTAACTTTTCCCTTATAATGGCTGAGAATGTTTGAGTGAATGAGATGGTAATTATATAATTAACCTCTCATATTTGTAAAAGTAAAGACGCTTATTATATCCATGTTTGCAGGACTGCATTGCACTTTAGAAATTACAAAGTTCCTGTAATGTCTGGTGACTGTATTACGCTCAGGAAAATTGCCAAAAGCATTCATATAGATTTGCCTAGGATGCAATTTATCTTTGTGATTATGCGTTGGTTCTTTTGCAACAATGGTTTAGGTTATATGAACTACATTCCAACAAGGAGCAATATGTGTTCGAAGCTATAGAGCCTAGTCAGCTGAATACATGTAAAGGCTCATGCTATGTGTCAGGGAAAATTCATGTTTTCTTTCACATGTGTACTCCACATGTGAAGGCATTGCTTATGCAATATTGCTTGGTACCCATTGCAGTAGATACTGCTATTGTTTAATGGGAAAAGAGCACAAAAACATGATGATGATGATGATTATTTGATGGTGCTTGTGAACCTGGTCTAGCTTGAGAGGAGGAAATTTGGCATTGCGGTGTGAGTGTGAAGGAGATAGGACATTCTTGTACCAAAGTATCACCTTTATGAATGCTAATTGGTCCATTGCCATTAGTTTAATGATATTGCCATGTGCAGTCATGAAAGATGCCTGTCTTCTATCTATCTCATATCTGCCTTATGGTGATTGGTTCAGCAGATGTGCCTCAGGAAGGTGTTCATTTTATGCTGTTTGCTTCATGTCTTGCTCTGAAATGCTAGTGCATGATTTCTGCCATACAATGCCTACTTCTTAATGCTTAATCACACTGTCTGTTCTCATGGTACACCGGTCCTCTGAGATCTACTTATTGTGAGAATTTATATAGACAAATAATTACAAGATAATTGTGTGAAGCTGCCCCTGATTAAGCATATGTACCTATGATTTCACATTTTGGGGATGAACCTTGAGAAAAGATATCACCCCAAACCACCAGATAAAATTGCACTTCATCACCAGTGAGGGGCAGGTGTTCGAATATCATTCTCCTCTCTTTCCCTCCCATTCCTCTCTGAATCTGTAATGGTACTACATAACCATGACAATGTTTAAACAGATGTAAAACACATGTTGTGCCTTTGTTTATTGACAGAGAATGAGGAAGATAGGTAGGCCTTCAATTACCAGGACAACTCCAGGGAAGTCCTGAGCTCTAACTTTCAATCCAGCTTTAGAAGATGGACTCCAATAGTACCACATAACCCCAGGTTGAAAATACTCAGCCTGAATTCACAAATTCTGGCCGATACAGATGGCACTGAAGAAAAGTCTTTATTAAAAGCCTAAGACTGGGATACTCTCCTTTTTTATAAATGTTCCGGGATATATCTTCAAGAAAAATTCTAGAAGTAACCTTAGGAAGTGAGATATCACCTGGTTTTCAGCATGCCTCTACTGGCCAAGAGTGGACATTATGTGTACCTGGAGCTTACCATATTTCTCCTCAAAACCATATCTTGAGGAGTATTCCAGCTTAATACTGGCTGAAAAGCTAATGGAGAAGGATAGAACATAGAGCAAATTCACAAATAGATTAATGCTTAGGTGTGGAGATTTCAGTACCATCAGAAACCCTTTGTGGGAGATAGACTGGCAGGGAAGAATGATGGGACATAATAGTTTTTAGATCTTCATCTACTGAAATGTAAAACTAATCCCAATTATCAACTTTGCGAACAGTCTACTCACCCTTCGGAAGGACATGTTTGTCAATTTTGAACTAGTCACAGCAGGGAATAGCCTAAACTGGGAAAACATTATGGGGGAAACTGCAACCTGAGACTTTCTCAACACCTTCATAGGTGATAACAGGAGGTACACGGATCAGTATAGCAGTGTCTCCCTATACTTTCCCCCAGCTATAAGTTTATCATGTGTTTCCCTCATTTGACGGTTGGAAAGGTGATAGCATGATTTAAGAGTTTGTGGTGTAGGATATCTTGATGGAGTAGAGATGTGAAGGAGGAGGGTTTGTTTTAAACTGATGTCATGTGGGGATATTGAGTGATGTGTTTGGGTTTTCATTATCATTGTCACTTATATTGCATATAAAATTATAATTGAAATGTAAATTTTTGGCAATATATGAAGCCTGAGTCTTCACTTTACCTCAGCAGACATTAATAAAATGATGATAGTAAGAGAACAGTTTTTGAGATACAGGTCTCTGTGGTTGTCTTGTACACTGTTGTGAATGAATTGTCCAACTGTTGTCAAGCATCTTCATGGTGACTGTTTACTCTACGGTGCTGTTGTTGGTTACTGATGTTGTGGAAGTCCTGTATATATGTTGTCTAGTATCTTCCATGATTGTCTAATCTGTTGGTGTGACCATTCCTTTGTGAATGTATGTCCGACTGTTGTCAAGATCTTCTCATGTTGATGTCTTGTTCAACCGGTGTAAAGTACAGTTGTTGTTGTTTATGTTCACTACAATGGTCCAATTGTCAATGTGGTCATTTGTCCAAGTGTCTTGTGTCACTTGAAATAATATTAAAGAGATCAGAATGAGGTTGGCGACCAGAGCACAGTCAACTAGATAGATGAGAGAACTGCTTTTCATTTGTTAGTGTGGCTAACTGCCAAGATCTCTATATAACCTAGAAGAGAAATCATCTACTAATAATTCTGTGTTGAACTTAAACTTAGGTCTAATTTCTCACAGTGGGGGTACTCGATAAGCCAAATTCTAAATGGTTTCTCTACAAAGCTTCTGCGAGAATAAATATTAATGCCTCTAGACAAAACTTGCTGTTACTAACTTGTATCTTTTATAAAGAGATATACTTTATAGAACTTCACTTGTTGGAGCTTCTGTAATTATCTATAAACCCACAAAAAACCTCACAATGACCATTCATTTAATCCAGTGGGGTTGAAGGTATGGAGCCGTGGGTTCTAAGATGGCTGATAAGGCCTATTTTGGCTCGAAATGTTCTTTGACAATGTGGGCAAGGAATGCTTGACGTTTCTGGAGGATTTCCTGCAGTGGTTTTTCTGTCCTGCCTTTTCTTCACAGCTCTTGCAGTCCTGGTTGCCTCACATATGACTGCACCCTTGCGTAATGATGCACGCCACAAATTTCGGTCTCTGGCTGCAGCCTCCCAGGTGTCATGATGAATTCCAAAAGCATTCAGAGAGATTTTCAGAGTGTCTTTAAAGCGTTTCCTCTGGCCAAAATGACGTTGGATGAAGAATGACTTGCGCGATGACTTGGATTAAAGTGAAGAGTTGCGCAATTCGTCGACCTCACTCTCTCGCCTGAGTCCATCTGAGTCCAGTGGCAAGACAAGTCGAGACGACTGGAGACGAATACAGGTGCAGTGGATGACCAGGGCGCTCTACGTGCCTTGCCGTGCTCATTACGTTCCACAACGCTTTGCAGGTAAACGCTGTCTTGCCCGTTGAATCGGGAATGATTTCTTCCGCGCAGTCTGCCGAATCCTGTCTTCACATGCTGGGTAGGCATACCCTAGTTTACCTCTTGGTTTAGCCAGCCTCTCACAGCTGTTGCCCGGGGGGTGGCCGCTGTCGCATGCTGACAGCTACTAGGAGCCACAGGCACGAGCTGGGTGTCAGGCTTGGACCAGTGGGGGATGGGTCCTGAAAAGGACATGAGAGTCATCCTTACTAAAGGTGCTACCAATGCCTGACACCCCGTACCCCCCAAAAACAACCAATGTACAAAACAACCAATGTGAACACAAATAACCAGCATTTGAACAGTGGCACACCTGGCACTCAACTCAGGAGCCAGGCCATGACACCACGTCTTGCAAGTCCAAGTATGAGGGAAGTGTACTAGCAAACTGAACCTGAAGGCAATCAGCTCTCTGAGCTCTTATCAGCCTGCCTGCCTATTATCTAGGTTGGCCAGGTAATTAAAAAGACTGATGTCAAAGCTAATAAGGAAGGCAGACAGACATCAGGAAGGCAGACAGAGAGACATGCAGATACACAGAAAAGTAGACACACAGGAGAGACATACAGCTTGCAGGAAAGTAACAAGCAGCCAGACACAGAAACATAGACAGACAGGCAGCAGGAAGGTAGACAGACATCAGAAAGGCAGACACAGAAGGAACAAAGTTTATTTTAAAAGGGTCACAAATCGGGCACGCAGGCCCTTCTTACATTTGGTCCTTCCTATCACTCATCTTTCGTTCACCACTGTGCATGTTACATTTACTCAGGAAAAGAAAACATAGTCAAATGAATGTTGTAAACATAAGCAGTGCATATTACCATGTTATGAGACAGGCAGGCAGACACATGCA
This sequence comes from Cepaea hortensis, assembly GCA_963921405.1. Lineage (NCBI taxonomy): Eukaryota > Metazoa > Mollusca > Gastropoda > Stylommatophora > Helicidae > Cepaea > Cepaea hortensis. Next base: position 381,867,349 of record OY992876.1, on the reverse strand, counting down.
TGCACACACATTCATAAACACATGCATACAATCCTGCATCATTGCAGGCAGGTAGGCAGACAACAGGAAGGCAGACAGAGAGAGAGGCAGACAGACAGGTAGGCTGAACACACTGACCTGTATGTGGTGGTGTCTACGACGTTGGCCCCCTGCAGGGCCTGCAGGATGCGCACCAGCTGCAGGTTGGTCTTGAGGGGGAACTCCTGCCCGGTCAGGTTGATGAAGTACCTCCACGAGTACTTCCACAGGTCCTGCATGCAGTACAGCCACGGCTCCAGGGAGCTGCACACACCATGTTTCAGTCCTTGTTAGTGGAAAACAACTCTACTGGGTTGTCTTTATTAGTAATTAACTACTTAACTGATCGGGTGCTGAAGGATAATATATGTGACCTCTCATTTGGATAGAAGGACGATATATCGCCATACAAAGGTCATGTGTTATCTGTTTTGTTTCATAGTATCTTATGCAATTTCAATGCTCAGCAACAATGATTCAGCACCAGGGTGGATTGCTAACACTGACTTGGGCTCCCAGGGGCAGCCAGCCTACAATGACTACCTGGAGATGTCTTGGGAAGTCAAGGCAGATGGTGTGGTGTGACCACATCAGCCATCAAGTCCTGACTGGTCTGTAGAAATATGGTATCAGCAATATATGGTCGATGTCTCTCAAGGTATGTCAAGGCAGATGGTGTGGTGTGACCACATCAGCCATCAAGTCCTGACTGGTCTGTAGAAATATAGAGTCAGCAATATATGGTCGATGTCTCTCAAGGTATGTCAAGGCAGATGGTGTGGTGTGACCACATCAGCCATCAAGTCCTGACTGGTCTGTAGAAATATAGAGTCAGCAATATATGGTCGATGTCTCTCAAGGTATGTCAAGGCAGACGGCGTGGTGTAAACACATCAATCAAGTCCCGACTGGTCTGTAGAAATATGATGTCAGCAATAAATGGTCAATGTCTCTCAAGGTTTGTCAAGGCAGATGGCTTGGTGTGACTACATCAACCATCAAGTCCTGACTGGTCTGTAGAAATATAGTCAGCAATATATGGCAGATGTCTCTCAAGGCATGTAAAAGGGTCGTTGGCTATCTATTCACCAACAAAGCATCCTGCCCTATCCACAAACGTACCAATCTCCCACATGTATACAGCATCCAATTAGTCAAACAAAGTCATAGGAAATCATCATGTCAAATTACTCTGCCCAAAGACCACTACATTTTGTTAAGTCCACTCATACATCTAGCTTTGTCATCATCATCAAGTGCTGTGCCGGCTGGCGCAGGCGTTCATGGCTCTCCACAGGTCTCGGTCTTTGGTTTTCTGGATCAACTCTGCTGCTGATATTCCTCCGTGCCACTGTCTCAATCCATCCAGCATCATTTCTCTTGGTCTGCCTCTGCCTCTCTTCCCCTCGATCTTTCCAGTTGTCACGATGTTCTCCAATGCCTCTCTTCTCATTACATGACCAAAGAAAGTTGTTTGTCTCTTTCTTATTGTTGTATATAATGTTCTAGTTTCATTAGCCTGTTTCAGGCAGTCGTCGTTAGTTACTCTGGCAGTCCAAGGAATTCTCAACATTCGTCTCAGGAACCACATCTCTGTTGCTTCTAATCTCTTCTTAATTTGTTCATTTACATTCCAAGATTCACTGCCATACAGCAAAACTGGTTCTACATAGCATTTCAGCACCCTCTTTCTTACATTCAGTGATAGTGACCCATTGCACAAGATACTCTTCATTTTCTGAAATGCGGCCTTTGCCTGCCCTATTCTGCTCTTAATCTCTGTTGTACATCTTCCATCTGATGTTATAAATGTCCCTAGGTATCTAAAATTATCCACTTGGTTAAGAATTTTTCCTTCTATTTCTATGTCACATTTTGGTGTCACCATTTTCTTTGATATGACCATTGTTACTGTTTTCTTGATATTCAAGGAGAGTCCTTTCCTTGCACTCTCTGTTACTAAAGTGTCCAACAATTGTTGTAGGTCTGTTGATTTATCTGCCACCAATACTGTGTCATCTGCATAGCGTATATTATTTATATTATAACCTCCAACTAGTATTCCTGGCATCTCTTTGATCTCTCTCATTATTACTTCACTATATAGGGAGAAGAGATCTGGTGACAAGACACATCCCTGTCATACTCCTAGCTTTATGTGTTCGTAACTACCCTCTTTATTTCCAATTTTAATTGCTGCTACTTGGTTCCAGTAAATATTCTTTATTATTCTTAAATCTTTCCCATTAATGTTGATATCTTCCAACATTTTAAGCTTTGTAACTGCCCATAAATATATCCTGGGGAAATAAACATGGTAAAGAAAACCCTAACCTGCACAGTTCGCAGCGACTGCACTAGCCAGTCAGCCTTAATTCCTCAGGCTCAAGATCCTTCCCCGACTCAATACACCGCAAGGTATTATATAGGCAGTAAATGACAGTTTTTTGTGTGGACAGTTTCCCATTGTCTGCCACAAGAAAACATACGACAGGTATATATAAGTCATGATGTGACAAATCCCCTGCCTGACAAATGAGAATTTGTGAGACACAAGAATCACTGAAAACCTTACTTAAACTGTGCCCAGTCCACGATGTTCTGTTTTGAGGAGAGGAACACATTGGGTAAGCATGCAGTTATCCCTTTCATGGCATCATGGATCTCCTTGTCCGACTTGGCATCCACATGGATGCAGTAGTAGTTGTGTGGACGGTACACTGCCCGCAGCAACCGCTCCACTTGGTCTGTATCTCTGTACATCATAATGCTGAAACCAAGAGGAAAGTAAGCTCAACTCCCATACAATGATATCACATGCTGACACCAACAGAAAAATAAGCTCAACTCCCATACAATGATATCACATATAGAAACCAACAGGAAGCTCAACTCCCATACAATTATATCACATATTGAAACCAACAGGAAAATAAGCTCAACTCCCATACAATGATATCACATGCTGAAACCAACAGGAAAATAAGCTCAACTCCCATACAATGATATCACATATAGAAACCAACAGGAAAATAAGCTCAACTCCCATACAATTATATCACATATTGAAACCAACAGGAAAATAAGCTCAACTCCCATACAATTATATCACATATTGAAACCAACAGGAAAATAAGCTCAACTCCCATACAATTATATCACATATTGAAACCAACAGGAAAATAAGCTCAACTCCCATACAATTATATCACATATTGAAACCAACAGGAAAATAAGCTCAACTACCATACAATTATATCACATATTGAAACCAACAGGAAAATAAGCTCAACTACCATACAATTATATCACATATTGAAACCAACAGGAAAATAAGCTCAACTCCCATACAATTATATCACATGTTGAAACCAGCAGGAAAATAAGCTCAACTCCCATACAATTATATCACATGTTGAAACCAGCAGGAAAATAAGCTCAACTCCCATACAATTATATCATATATTGAAACCAACAGGAAAATAAGCTCAACTCCCATACAATGATATCACATATAGAAACCAACAGGAAAATAAGCTCAACTCCCATACAATTATATCACATATTGAAACCAACAGGAAAATAAGCTCAACTCCCATACAATTATATCACATGTTGAAACCAGCAGGAAAATAAGCTCAACTCCCATACAATTATATCACATGTTGAAACCAGCAGGAAAATAAGCTCAACTCCCATACAATTATATCACATATTGAAACCAACAGGAAAATAAGCTCAACTCCCATACAATTATATCACATATTGAAACCAACAGGAAAATAAGCTCAACTCCCATACAATGATATCACATATAGAAACCAACAGGAAAATAAGCTCAGCTCCCATACAATGATATCACATATAGAAACCAACAGGAAAATAAGCTCAACTCCCATACAATGATATCACATATAGAAACCAACAGGAAAATAAGCTCAACTCCCATACAATGATATCACATATTGAAACCAACAGGAAAATAAGCTCAACTCCCATACAATTATATCACATACTGAAACCAACAGCAGGTTCACATTCCACACAATCACATTATGATGATGAAATACATGCAACACAATTCCCATCTTGATGTTGAAACACACAACATATTCACCTCCCACACAATTCCATCTTGATGTTGAAACACAACAGGTCCACCTCCCTCACAATCACATTCTCACCAACAAAAAGTTGTCAACTGCAGTTAAAAAGAGAGTACTGAAGTACTATAAGAACCCATACTGTTGTATGCATATGAAACATTGACAATACACAGCCAAGCTGAGGAACTTCTAATGGCAGTAAACATGTGGTTTCTGGGGAAAATGTAAAAAAAAAAAAAAAAAAAAAAACCACACATAGACAGAAATACAAATAAAACAGTTCATCAAGAAACAAAAGAAAACTTTAAATTGATTACAAAATGAGACGTAGACAGTCGGGATTTGTTAGTAAGTTATGAGGAGACATAAAACCTGAAAACTCAGTGATATCTGGTGAACATTGGGGAAAGAGCCAGGGAAAGATAGAGAAAAATACCTGGATATCCTGGCCACATAGCATAAATAGGAAAGAACACAAGAGTAGCTCTAAAGCACAGGTGATTGTGTGAGGTGGTGAACTATGACAGCCCACACTTAACATGAACACATAGTAGCTCTAAAGCTCAGGTGATTGTGTGAGGTGGTGAACTATGACCGCCCACACTTATCAACACGAACACAGAGTAGCTCTAAAGCTCAGGTGATTGTGTGAGATGGTGAACTATGACCCCCACACTTATCAACATGAACACAGAGTAGCTCTAAAGCTCAGGTGATTGTGTGAGATGGTGAACTATGACCGCCCACACTTATCAACATGAACACAGAGTAGCTCTAAAGCTCAGGTGATTGTGTGAGGTTGTGAACTATGACCGCCCACACTTATCAACATGAACACAGAGTAGCTCTAAAGCTCAGGTGATTGTGTGAGGCTGTGAACTATGACCGCTCACACTTATCAACATGAACACAGAGTAGGTCTAAAACTCAGGTGATTGTGTGAGGTGGTGAACAATGACCGCCCTCACTTATCAGCATGGAATATCAACATGATGATGATTATAAATGCAGAAATCATTGCTAATTGATACTAATTATTATTATAAGGGAAATATACTGCAGAAGAAATCTTAGTACACTTGTTAAGATGGCATGTAATCTGCAATGAGGCAGTGTTCAAATAGTGTGTGACTATGTATGGAGGTTGGTGGGAAAACTGACTGGTTGTGGAAGATTGTTCTACAGAGTAGTTTTGTACAAACCTATCCTAGGCTTTGTGATGTATAATATGTTTAGGCATTTGTTGAGTCTTGTGTTATATTTAAACTATGACAACTGGTCACCTGGAGCGCTTGTAAATTGATTTGACTTCATAGAAAACTAAACATTTATGGAGTGATCAGAGTTTCGGAAAAGACACAGGCAGGCCCCTTACAACCATGCTCACGGAGAGGAGAACTGGAGACAGACAAGAGATAGGAAGAACCACAAGAGAGAGAGAAGGACAGGAAATGGGAAGAAATGGGAACTGGAGACAGACATGAGATAGGAAGAACCACAAGAGAGAGGGAAGGACGAGAAATGGGAGGGTATGGGAACTAGAGACAGACAAGAGATATGAAGAACCACAAGAGAGAGGGAAGGGTAGGAAATGGGAGGATATGGGAACTAGAGACAGACAAGATATAGGAAGAACCACATGAAAGAGAGAACGAACGAACGAACGAACGAACGAACGAACGAACAAACAAACTTTATTTTCAAAGGGTTAAGAATTGGGCACGCCAGCCCGTCTAACATTCTGCCCTTCTATCACTCTCTTTCATACATTATTTCATTCACTCATCATACAAGGCTAACAGAGAACAGCAACAATATAAAAGATATGCATTATAAAGGCATGGGCAAAATGCGAACATCAAAACTACACGACTCAGTAATATTAGATAATGGTCTGACACTTGTTATTAGCCATGTGGAATATATTGGCCTACCAAAAGGGGACTGGCTGTTGTACTAGTGTTTTGTTATTATTATCTCTATTATTAAGGGTGAAGGTAATCCATACTGAGATAATGTTCGAATAATTTGCGATTATATGAATAGGGATTGGTGATGTCTTTGATTTCTTGTGGAAGATTGTTCCACAGCTGAGCTGCAGAGTACGTTAAGCTTGTTTTGTATAAGTCAATCCTAGGCTTCGGAATGTGTAATATATTTAAACGTTTACTGTGTCTAGCATTATATTTAAACAATGGCCAAAGGTAATTTGGGGCATTCCAATGCAGGATTTTGTGAATTAGTTTAGCTTTATTGAAAAGCAGGCGTTTGCGGAGTGGTAGTAACTGAAGGCGTTTATACAGGCTAGGATTGTCAGATAAATGTTTGCTATAAATTAGACTTATGGCCCGTTTCTGGAGTGAGTAAAGTCGCTTGGTGTTTGAATTAGAACAACCGTCCCAGATTGTAGAGCAGTAGTCAAAGTGTGTCTGTATATGAGAAGTATAGAATAGTTTCCTTGTGTCCTCATCAAGGAAGTTTTTAATCTTGGCGAGTTGGTAGACTTTTTTCGCTGTTTGTTTAATGAGCGCTTGAACGTGGGAATTAAAGGTTAGGTTTCTATCAATGATTAGGCCTAATGTTTTGTGCTCAATTACACTTTCTACTGGCATGTTATCGATGTGAAGTTGAAGTGATGTGTGTGAGCTTAGAGTTTGAAGTATTTGTCTGGTTGTTAATAACATTGATTTTGTTTTAGTGATGTTAATTTGCATACGGTTTGAATAGCTCCATCTAACTACATTATTTAATTCTTGTTGTAAAGACGACTCCAGTAAAATAGTTTTCAGCGTTTATGTACACTGTACAGTCGTCTGCAAATAGATCGCAGGACGACGAAAGATGCAAAGGTAGAACGTTAATATATATGGCAAATAATAGAGGGCCAAGAATAGAGCCTTGCGGTACTCCAATATTGAAGGTAGTGGTTTGAGACAGAGATTTATTATGTGATACTACTTGCTTTCTGTTTGATAGAAAAGATAATACTAGAGTGACTACATTAGGGCCAATTTTCATTGTCTCAAGTTTTTTAATTAAAATAACATGGTCTATCATATCAAATGCTGGTTCCAAATTGCTGTATGTAGCCGGGGCGCAGTGTTGGGGTGAGCGCCCAACATTGCTTAATTACCCCAATGGCTCGTGAATACATAACCTCTGCAGCAAAAGTCCAACTCCTGGCCTTCACGTGGCGGAACTGTTTTAACTAACAGGAGAAGGGGCGACGGCGAGTATCTGGCGCCGGAAAATAACCAGTGTGCTCTAGATGTGTATACATATACATGCATGTGCAGACACGTGTGTACGTCTAAACTCGAGTGAGACCACAGTCTGCTCTAGCAAAGGAAAGGTGCTGAAGACGGAGGCAACCAGACAGGAGGCGCACCACAGAAATCAGGATGCCACGCAATTACGCAAAATGGAATATGTCGGCTGCTGCTAAACGTTATGGTGCTCGCCCTGCTTTGGACCCCCAGGCAGGTGCAGTGCCGGGCCCTATGTCTCGAAAGGGTCCAACCCCAACTACTGGAGGTCCTTCTCAGATGTCCTGTGGAGCCAGGGGACATGAGAATAGAACAGCTGGCCATACTAAACTAAGACTTAAAATAATGCACTGGAATGCGGAGGGAGTCAGCAACAACAAAGTAGAATTAGAAAACATCCTGGACAAAGAAAAAGTAAGCATATGTTGCTTGCAAGAAACTCACCTCAACGAAAATATAGACTTAAATCCGGCTATACAGACCTACATCTGATCAATTACTACTGTCCAAGTGACCGTCCACAGGCACTGGACACACTACCATTAACAGAAAAAATGATTGTGTGCGGCGATTTCAACAGCCACTCGCAGAGTTGGGGCTATGATCACATGGACCAGAGAGGAGAGAGACTGGAAGACTGGCAGGATGAGAATAGATTCATCTTGGTTAACAAGCCGTCCGACCCACATACTTTCTACTCGAGATCATGGCACTCTACAACTACACCTGACCTGGCTTTTCATTCACCAGACCTGGAGTGGAACATTACACGAATAGTTGGGAAACAACTAGGTGGCAGTGACCATCGACCAGTGTTTCTAACTGTAGAAAATAAGCTTGTAAGTGAAAGCAGCACCCTCTCGAGGTGGAACTACAAGAAAGCAGACTGGGCAGTGTACAAGCATCGCACCAGCATACTGGTTAGAAACCTGAACACTGAGAAAGACATAAATAAAGTAGTTGAAGAGTTTGGGAAATGCATACTACAGGCAGCGCGAGAAACAGTACCAAGAGGAGCCCGTAAACAATATAAACCCTACTGGAGTAGTGAACTGGAACAGTTGCATAATGATGTGGAAGTATGTAGAAAGCAAGCAGAGGCCACACCCAGCCAAGAGCACCACAATAGATTCCAGCATGCAAAAGCCAAATTTCAAAGGGCCAAGCTGCAGGCTAGACGGAAAAGCTGGCAGGAAAAAACAGAGTCTCTGAACTTTGAAAGAGACACAAGGAAATTGTGGAAGCTAATAAAACAACTTAACGATGAGGGCACAGGGAGAAACTCAAAAATTGCACTACATAAAGATGGAAACATCTTAACAAGAAAGCAAGCAGCTGACCATTTTGCGGACTCATTCGCACAAGATAACAATATCAAAATCAGTCCAGAGAAACAACAAGAGATTCAAGAGAAACGGCAACATACAGGACAGAAGGAAATAGTACATGAGGTTCTGGAGGCACCCATCACAATCAGCGAACTGGAGCTAGCCATATCAAAACTGAAAATGAGAAAGTCACCAGGAGCTGATGGTATCTCCAATGAAATGATCAGGAACCTAGGAACAGAGGCCAAAGCAAAGCTGTTGCAGATCTTCAATAACAGTTGGACCTTAGGCAGTGTTCCACAAGCCTGGAGAGAAGCAATCATGATACCCCTCCTAAAATCAGGGAAAGATAGTTCCATTGCCTCTAGCTACAGACCAATTAGCCTCACCAGCTGTCTCTGCAAAACACTGGAGCGCATCATCAATCACAGACTGCAGTGGTACATTGAAAGTAAAAACATCCTTGTGCCACAGCAGGCTGGCTTTAGGCAGTGCTACTCTACGGAAGATCAGACAACTTACTCTCTCAAGAAATTGAGGATGCATTCCAAGAGAAGAAGCTGGTGCTTGCGGCATGGATAGATTTGAAGAAAGCCTTTGACAAAATCTGGAAAGAAGGTCTGATGAATAAACTGAGAAACTGCAAAGTCAATGGAAGAATGTACAAATGGGTGAAAGCATACTTGCACAACAGGAGAGCCCGAGTACAGATAGACGGACTAAAGAGCAAGAAAGTACTACTGCGTCACGGAGTTCCCCAGGGCGGAGTATTGTCCCCCACACTCTTTCTAATCTTCATCAATGATCTCGTTGCTAATCTACCGCATGGAATTAAAGCCGCAATGTATGCCGATGACCTGGTTCTATGGAGCACAAATGAACATGCATCAGTGGCCACCAGATTACTACAAAGAGCTGTAGATACATTTGTTGCATGGGCAAATAGATGGTGTGTCAGCATAAACACTGACAAGTGCAGCACCACCCTATTTACCCTCTCTCCAAAACAAAAGGCAGGGACCATCCAGATAAATGGAACACCCCTACGAGAAGATAAAGAACCAACATATCTTGGAGTAACATTTGATGGCAGGCTGACATGGAGAAAGCACATCAACAAAGCAGTAGCAAAAGCCAGAAGGAAAATAGCCATCCTGAGAAAGCTAAGTGGAACCACATGGGGAGCCAGTGGGAAAATACTTAGCAAAGTTTATCAACAGAGCATACGACCACACCTGGAATACGGGTCAACTGCATGGTGTTCGGCAGCAAAAACCACACTACAAGAGCTGGACAAAGTGCAAAATCAAGCACTTAGAGTCACCACAGGAGGGATGTGATCAACCCCTATAGTGGAAATGGAGAAGATGGGGAGGATACACGCACTGAGTGAGCGCAGAGATACGAAAACGCTAATACAAGCAGAAAAGTTCCTCAGCTTGCCAGGCCACCCTATGAAGAACAGATTTGAAAACCTAGCTATGGGGCGGTTGAAAAGAAGTAGTTTTATCCACCAGGCCAAACGACTCTGCAGAGAAACCACCGATCTGCCCACAGTTGGTATCCCCCTAACAACTATTCCAGAGCGAACTCCATGGAAAGATGAGCATAGACTATCATTACAAATCCAGACAAAAGTGAGAGGAATATTTGACAAGGAAGATCAGAACAGTGTGCAGCGCAGAACAGCCACTCTCAGCTTCCTTGATGAAGAATACCCACAGGACCTCTGGATCCAAGTCTACACAGATGGGTCAGCACAAAATGCTGTTCGAAATGGAGGAGTGGGAGTGTACATCGAATACCCAAATAATACCAGGGACACAGCTAGAGTACCGACAGGAAAGTACTGCCATAACTACGATGCTGAAATTGAGGCAATCAAGATAGCAACAGAGAAATTACTAAATACCAGCAATGGTACACAACCTGTGGTGCTATTGACAGATGCAAAATCAGTACTCGAGGCGCTCCTGTCTGGGAAATTGCCAGTACTAAGGACACTACTTTCTGAACTTAGCAGTCAGCATAAGGTCACCGTACAGTGGATACCATCCCACTGTGGAGTACCCGGGAACGACAGAGCTGATAAATTGGCTAAGGAAGGAGCCAAAGAAGAACAGCCTGATGTGCCTGTAACATACCACCAAAAGAAAAGAATGATCAAATCAGTCAGAAAGCCACCAAAACCTGCTCAAGATGACTACTATGTTATGGATAGACCAGAACAAGTCATTATTCTGCGCCTCAGAACAGGGCACAATAGATTACGCAACCACATGTATACAAAATTCAAGATTGGTGAAACAGCCATGTGTACATGTGGATTGGCGTCGCAGACAGCAGAGCACATACTCCAAGACTGCCCAAAATATAACATAACTAGGCAAACCTTCTGGCCTAGAGAGACGACAGTGGAAGATAAACTCTATGGACCGCTGTGTGAACTGAAAAAGACAGTTCAATTCATACAAGAGACAGCACTGCAGTTATAGACATATTTCAAGCGAACGAAAGAAGAAGAAGAAGAAGAATATCAAATGCTTTTTTGAAATCAATAAACACAGTTCCACATAGACTGTTGTTGTTTATATTCTGGTGCCAATTTTCTATCATGTTTGTTAGGGCCGTATGGCAAGAATATTTTGGTCGAAATCCTGATTGGCTGTCAACAATAAGCTTGTTGCGAACTAAATACTGTAATGTTACTTTATGGATGTGTTTTTCTAGTGGCTTAGATGGTGATGATAGTAAGGAAATGGGTCTGTAATTGTTCGGGAGATTATTGTCCAATGAACCAGATTTAAGAAGAGGGTACACTTTAGCAATTTTGAGAGCTGATGGAAAGTGGCCTTTGGTGAGACACTGATTATATACATAGGTTAGTGATATACAGATCACTGGCGCAGCACAACGGAGAATCTGGTTGCTGATTCCATCTAACCCAGATGAGGTTGTGTTTTTTTAGGTTACTGAGGTAAGTGAATACTTCAGTGATTGTCATTAGCGGTATGTCGGAAAGAATATCGCGGGAGCATCTATTCTCGCAAAACGATGACAGTAAAGATAAGTTACAAGGAGAATTAGGTATTGAAGGCTTCAACTGGTCTATGTCAGTTTGAAAAAAATTACTGCATTGGTCGCATGTAATATGATTTGATGGTAAAAAAGAGAGAGAGAGAGAGAGAGAGAGAGAGAGAGAGAGAGAGAGAGAGAGAGAGAGAGAGAGAGAGAGAGAGAGAGAGAGAGAGAGAGAGAGAGAGAGAGAGAGAGAGAGAGAGAGAGAGAGAGAGAGAGAGAGAGAGAGAGAGAGGGAGAGAGGAAAATACAGGAAATGGGAGAATATGGGAACTAGAGTACTCACGAGTAGGCTATAGGAAAGTCCTTCTCCTCCTGCAGTGAGTGTGTGATGTAGCCTCTAGATCTGATAAAGTCCTCGCAGTTGGAGGCTGCTCTAGAAAACACTGACAGTGGCATCCTGGACGGCTTGTTGTCTTCCATGTACTGCCAGGGGTAGAGGTAAGGCACTCATTTCCACATCCTTTTGGTATATTTGGCACATGTGTGTGCACGCACATTCGCTCACACACAGACTGACAGACAGCAAGAGCGAGAAAGACATTAGACAGACAGACAGCGAGAGCGAGACAGACATTAGACAGATAGATAGATAGAATGACCTATTGTGTACAACTATTAGTTAGTCCCAAAAACAGAACAATGAGCTGTACAATACAGCTAGCCCCAACAACACAGCTAGTGCCAACAAGACAGCCAGTCCCAACAAGACAGCCAGTCCCAACAAGACAGCCAGTCCCAACAAGACAGCCAGTCCCAACAAGACAGCTAGCCTCCACAACATAGCCAGTCCCAACAAGACAGCCAGTCCCAACAACACAGCTAGCCCCAACAAGACAGCCAGTCCCAACAACACAGCTAGCCCCAACAACATAGCCAGTCCCAACAAGACAGCCAGTCCCAACAAGACAGCTAGCCTCCACAACATAGCCAGTCCCAACAAGGCAGCCAGTCCCAACAAGACAGCTAGCCTCCACAACATAGCCAGTCCCAACAAGACAGCCAGTCCCAACAACACAGCTAGCCCCAACAAGACAGCCAGTCCCAACAAGACAGCTAGTCCCAACAAGACAGCCATTCCCAACAAGACAGCAAAGATCTGCCCTGTACAGATATCAACAGGTGCTCTCAAATGTCCTTGACATTCTGCTGATATCTAATTCCACACCATTTAATGTCTCTGAAGTCTTCTAATGCTGCTCTCATACTCTGTCACAACCCCCTCACAAACCCAATCTCTTGCTCCACCACCCGATATCGGACTCTCCCCCCAACTCACCAACCTGCAAAGAGTATCCCATTTCAGCCCTGTCTCCCTTGATCATGGCCAGGCAGTCAGGCGGCCTCTGTGCAACACTGAGCAGCTTGAGTGGCTTCTTCTGTTGGCTGCCCTTGTGATGAGCGAACCTGCAACACATTCACGGGTCATCAGTGCCACAGCTGGCATTGGATTCACACACGGGTCATCAGTACCACAGCTGGCATGGATTCACACACGGGTCATCAGTGCCACAGCTGGATGGGTTCACACACTACACATCAGACCAGCAATTACAGCCTCACATATATTCAGGATCACATCTACCTTACATCAACCTCTCTTACACCAATCTCTATTACACCAACCTGCCTTACACCAATCTCTACATGAAGCTCTTACATCAATTTCTCTTACATCAATCTCTATTACACCAACTTGCATTACACAAATCTCTTACATCAATCTCTACATGAAGCTCTTACATCAATCTGCCTTACTTCAATCTGCTTCACATCAATCTGCCTCACATCAATCTCTATTACATCAATCTCTCTTACATCAACCTGCCTTACATCAATCTCTATTATATCAACCTGCCTTACATCAATCACTCATACATCAATCTGCCTCACATCAATCTGCCTCACATCAATCTGCCTCACATCAATCTCTCTTACATTATCTGCCTTACCTCAATCTCTCTTACATCATCTGCCTTACCTCAATCTCTCCTACATCATCTGCTTTACCCCAATCTCTCTTACATCATCTGCCTTACCTCAATTTCTCTTACACCATGTGGTTTACCTCAATTTCTCTTACATCATCTGCCTTACATCAATCTCTCTTACATCATCTGCCATACCTCAATCTCTCTTACACCATCTGACTTACATCAATATTTCTTACACCATCTGACTTAAATCAATATTTTGTACATCATCTGACTTACATCAATTTGCCTTATAGCATCTGCCTTACACAAATCTGCATTACATCATCTGCCATACATCACTACTGTTGGTGTTATACTGTACTCCAAGTGTCAGTCCACACAGTACTGTTGGTGTTATACTGTACTCCAAGTGTCAGACCACACAGTACTGTTGGTGTTATACTGTACTCCAAGTGTCAGACCACACAGTACTGTTGGTGTTATACTGTACGTCAAGTGTCAGTCCACACAGTACTGTTGGTGTTATACTGTACTCCAAGTGTCAGACCACACAGTACTGTTGGTGTTATACTGTACTCCAAGTGTCAGACCACACAGTACTGTTGGTGTTATACTGTACTCCAAGTGTCAGTCCACACAGAACTGTTGGTGTTATACTGTACTACAAGTGTCAGTCCACACAGTACTGTTGGCGTTATACTGTACTCCAAGTGTCAGTCCACACAGTACTGTTGGTGTTATACTGTACTCCAAGTGTCAATCCACACAGAACTGTTGGTGTTATACTGTACTCCAAGTGTCAGTCCACACAGTACTGTTGGTGTTATACTGTACTCCAAGTGTCAGTCCACACAGAACTGTTGGTGTTATACTGTACTCCAAGTGTCAGTCCACACAGAACTGTTGATGTTATACTGTACTCCAAGTGTCAGACTACACAGTACTGTTGGTGTTATACTGTACTCCAAGTGTCAGTCCACACAGTAATGTTGGTGTTATACTGTACTACAAGTGTCAGTCCACACAGTACTGTTGGTGTTATACTGTACTCCATGTGTCAGTCCGCACAGTACTGTTGGTGTTATAGTATACTCCAAGTGTCAGTCCACACAGTACTGTTGGTGTTATACTGTACTACAAGTGTCAGTCCACACAGTACTGTTGGTGTTATACTGTACTCCAAGTGTCAGTCCACACAGTACTGTTGGTGTTATTCTGTACTCCAAGTGTCAGTCCACACAGAACTGTTGGTGTTATACTGTACTCCAAGTGTCAGACCACACAGTACTGTTGGTGTTATACTGTACTCCAATGGTCAGTCCACACAGTACTGTTAGTGTTATACTGTACCCCAAATGTCAGTCCACACAGTACTGTTGGTGTTATACTGTACTCCAAGTGTCAGTCCACACAGAACTGTTGGTGTTATACTGTACTCCAAGTGTCAGTCCACACAGTACTGTTGGTGTTATACTGTACTCCAAGTGTCAGTCCACACAGTACTGTTGGTGTTATACTGTACTCCATGTGTCAGTCCGCACAGTACTGTTGGTGTTATACTATACTCCAAGTGTCAGTCCACACAGTACTGTTGGCGTTATACTGTACTCCAATGGTCAGTCCACACAGTACTGTTGGTGTTATACTGTACTTCTAATATCTGTTCACACAGTACTGTAGATGTATGATACCGTAACCATGATACTGTAATGTGAACTCCAAGCTTCTGTTCACTGACCTAGCATGACTACAAGCACCTACCTGGTAGCCACATCCTGATGCAGCTCTGGGGAGATCATCTCACTGACGTCCTTGCCCAGAATGTTGGGATATGTGTCCTCTGAGTCCACAATCACTGGGAAACCAGAATGCAGCACCACGGTCACCTCTGACCCGTAGAGCAGTGGCACCAGTGTGTGTAAGAGGAACACCATCAGTGCTGCCAGCAAGATTCCCCGCAGGGCCCATGGCTTGGCCAGACACTGAACGCCCAGCTGGAGAACACACAGCAACAGCCTGGATGCCCTGAAACAATGCAGCATCAGTTATTACAAGTCTTAGACTATATTGCCTATGTTGTCTTCACGTAATATGTTCAAGGTGGAAACAAGGAGTAATAGCACTGTAGCTGCCCATGATATACAGACTACTGCTGTAGCCAGCCATGATATCCAGTCTACAGCTGTAGCCAACCATGATATCCAGACTACAGTTATAGCCGACCATGATATCCAGACTAAAGTTATAGCCAACCATGATATCCAGACTACAGTTATAGCCAACCATGATATCCTAACTACAGTTATAGCCAACCATGATATCCAGACTACAGCTGTAGCCAACCATGATATCCAGACTACAACTGTAGCCTGCCATGATATCCTAACTACAGCTGTAGCCAGCCATGATATCCAGACTACAGCTGTAGCCAACCATGATATCCAGACTACAGCTGTAGCCAGCCATGATATCCAGACTACAGCTGTAGCCTGCCATGATATCCAGATTACAGCTGTAGCCAACCATGATATCCTAACTACAGCTGTAGCCAACAATGATATCCAGATTACAGCTGTAGCCAACCATGATATCCAGATTACAGCTGTAGCCAACCATGATATCCAGATTACAGCTGTAGCCAACCATGATATCCTAACTACAGCTGTAGCCAACCATGATATCCTAATTACAGCTGTAGCCAACCATGATATCCAGATTACAGCTGTAGCCAACCATGATATCCAGATTACAGCTGTAGCCAACCATGATATCCAGATTACAGCTGTAGCCAACCATGATATCCAGATTACAGCTGTAGCCAACCATGATATCCAGATTACAGCTGTAGCCAACCATGATATCCAGATTACAGCTGTAGCCAACCATGATATCCAGATTACAGCTGTAGCCAACCATGATATCCTAACTACAGCTGTAGCCAACCATGATATCCAGATTACAGCTGTAGCCAACCATGATATCCTAACTACAGCTGTAGCCAGCCATGATATCCAGATTACAGCTGTAGCCAACCATGATATCCTAACTACAGCTGTAGCCAGCCATGATATCCAGATTACAGCTGTAGCCAACCATGATATCCTAACTACAGCTGTAGCCAGCCATGATATCCAGATTACAGCTGTAGCCAACCATGATATCCTAACTACAGCTGTAGCCAGCCATGATATCCAGATTACAGCTGTAGCCAACCATGATATCCAGATTACAGCTGTAGCCAACCATGATATCCAGATTACAGCTGTAGCCAACCATGATATCCTAACTACAGCTGTAGCCAGCCATGATATCCAGATTACAGCTGTAGCCAACCATGATATCCTAACTACAGCTGTAGCCAGCCATGATATCCAGATTACAGCTGTAGCCAACCATGATATCCTAACTACAGCTGTAGCCAGCCATGATATCCAGATTACAGCTGTAGCCAACCATGATATCCAGACTACAGCTGTAGCCAGCCATGATATCCAGACTACAGAAGTGAAGCTGCATACCAACTGTGTGGAACCATCTAAAGAAGACATTAGAAAATCTATCCAACTCTTCAAGGATGGAAAAGCTGCAGGTCAAGATTGTATTCCAGTAAATGTTATTACAGCCAATAAGTCATAAAAGGCAACTATGGATGGTTGGCCAGAGACTGGCTGACTCATCCCATTGAAAACTTCTACTGCAATATTCAGCCAAACCTGAACCAGCCTATAAAGGGCTTGGCTTGAGTTGGTTGTGGGCCAATGTTCCACAGGGAGATGACAGGCAGTAGAAGAAGATGAAGTAATAGTATTCTACACCTGGGTTGTGATCAGTCATGCCTTCACGAAGCTTAGACATAATTAGGTACAATGGTCAGTTCCCTTCCTTGCCAGACACCACAGTCGTGACATGCAAGTGCACACACTACAATGCCAACACATCTTAACTAGACAACAAGACAGCCCCACAAGGTGGAGGCTCACAGACCTTCTCTGGCCATGCTGTTATATTAACACTATCAAGTATCAGGCTCTGATCACAGCCTGCCAGACAAGACTCTCCATCCTTCACCAGTTCCCCTGCTTCATGCCCGGTATGTCTGTAAGGCCCGGTGTTCACTGTCACATTGGTCGCCACTGTGACATTTTGTGTCACCTAAGTATTTTAGTTTCTGAGATTTGGTCCAGTTTATAAACCAATGGCTAACATTAGTCCCCAGGACAAGGTACAGTTTATAAACCTTCAGCTAACATTAGTCCCCAAGACATGGTGCAGTTTATAAACCAGCAGCTAACATTAGTCCCTAAGACATGGTACAGTTTATAAACCTACAGCTAACATTATTCCCCAAGACATGGTACAGTTTATAAACCTACAGCTAACATTAGTCCCCCAAGACATGGTACAGTTTATAAACCTTCAGCTAACATTAGTCCCCAAGACATGGTGCAGTTTATAATCCTACAGCTAACATTATTCCCCACGGCATGATACAGTTTATAAATCTATAGCTAACAATAATCCCCAAGACACGCTAGTTTAAAAACCAGCATAGCTAACATTAGTGCCCAAGACATGGTACAGTTTATAAACCTACAGCTAACATTAGTCCCCGAGACATGATACAGTTTATAAACCTGCAGCTAACATTAGTGCCCAAGACATGGTACAGTTTATAATCCTACAGCTAACATTAGTCCCCGAGACATGATACAGTTTATAATCCTACAGCTAACATTAGTCCCCGAGACATGATACAGTTTATAATCCAACAGCTAACATTAGTCTCCGAGACATGATACAGTTTATAATCCTACAGCTAACATTAGTCCCCGAGACATGATACAGTTTATAATCCTACAGCTAACATTAGTCCCCGAGACATGATACAGTTTATAATCCTACAGCTAACATTAGTCCCCGAGACATGATACAGTTTATAGTCCTACAGCTAACATTAGTCACCAAGACATGGTACAGTTTATAAACCTGCAGCTAACATTAGTCTGCAAGACATGGTACTGTGATTAAACAAAAAGTTAACATTTGTCCCCAAGGCATAGTAGTTTATAAACCAGCATAACTAATGTCAGTTCCCAAGACATGGTACAGTTTATAAACCTACAGCTAACATTAGTACCCAAGACATGGTACAGTTTATAAACCTACAGCTAACATTAGTACCCAAGACATGGTACAGTTTATAAACCAGCAGCTAAAATTAGTCCCCAAGACATGGTACAGTTTATAAAATTACAGCTAACATTAGTCCATTAGTCCGCAAGACACGGTACAGTTTATAAACCTACAGCTAACATTAGTCCCCAAGACAAAGTACAGTTTATAAACCTACAGTTAATATTAGTCCCCAAGACATGGCACAGTTTATAATCCTACAGCTAACCAGATCAGTGGCTTGACAAGTGTACAGTCAACAGTCTGCTACTGCTGTCTGAACAGTTCTGGCCATTCATCAGCCTGTGGATTCTAACACCAGGCTAACCAGGTCCTGCCTAAGTCATGTGACAGATCAATTCCCCCACCCCATCTGCTGTGTGCACTATTAACAACTACATCCTGGTGGAGATTTTGCTGAGCCTAGTTTAGCCAGCCAGCCAGCCAAAACTATTGCCCCAGGCTGTGGCTGTCAACACACCAGTCAAGATAACCCTGGCCTTGTTAGCAACAATGTACATACACCAACACTGGCTGAGAATCCAGCAAGATCCCATCGTTTACCTTCCACACACAACAGGGGCACAGGAGTTTTCTTCAACCATAGCTTAATTTGTTTATGGAGTTCTCTATGAACATTTTTCCTCTTCTTCATTGTGCAATCGCTGATTTGACCACCAATCTCATCATGACCTCATCTATTTTTGCTGCCTCACTCCTGCAGAACAAGTTCAGCAAGCTGTGTTTCTAATCCTCAACATGTTCTCCTCTTTTGATCACCATCATTCTCATGAGGACATCGACCGTCCTGTGAAGGTCCTCTTTAGTCACATACAGCTGGGAGTGGAGTATGGTGTTGATGCAGTGGGCCAGTATATGTTTCTCAGCTGACTGTCCCGAGGCCAGTCCTGCATGTTTGCTATGCCAGTAGTGGCTGACCATGGTTTAGCATGGGGTTGAGAAGGTAGCGTTGTCATTGCCAGGAAGATTACAGCCAAGCAGAGAACAAATGTCATACATGTATAAATACATGTGCCAAACATTCAGAACAAGTGTCTCAAGTATATATATAATATACTTCTTCTTCTTCTTCTTCTTCTGTGTTCATCCGGAGAGTTTTTTCGGACGTGATTGTGTTGTGCCTGTTTACAGCTGGGCTGGGTTCATGTGCCGTTAGGCCGACACATTCGACTTCTGCTGGCATTTGTTGACCGGGTTAACCTTCCCAGGAAGCATGTATACAATACATGTACCAAATATTCAGCACACAAGTGCCCAGCATTCACATGTGAGCCATGGTGGTGTAGAGGCTAGCGTGCTGGCCTGGTGGTCATCTGTTCAAATTCCCCATAGTGGCAGGAGGGTATTTAATTGAACTGGACTCACAGGTCCAGGCCAGTCTTACATGGGAACCAGGAGCAGTCCAGGGAAGCGTAGACAACCGATGTGACGCTGAGCACATCGTGCATGGAGTGGCCAATCATCTGTACACACATGGAACCAGCACCATGTACCCAGTTTATCTCAAGGCCTGGGACAGGAACCTTGACCCATTTCTTTTACACATCCATAGTACAAGGACCAACATTCATGATACAAGGACCAACATTTGTATCACACAGCACCACACATTCACAATACAAGGACCAACATGTGTATTACACGGTACCACACATTCACAATACAAGGACCAACATTTGTATTACACGGCACCACACATTCACAGTATAAGAACCAACATTTGTATCACATGGCATCACACATTCACAATATGAGGACCAACATTTGTATAACATGGCACCACACATTCACAATACAAGGACCAAAATCCATATTACATGGCATCATACATTCACAAGGACCAACATTCATATTACATGAGTCAAACAATCACTGTACATGTACCACATTCTTCACGTAAATACAAAGCACTTATAATAGATATTGCAAACGTTCATAACACAAGTATTCATCATTTATAATTCAAGCACCAAACATTCATAACAGATGTGTCAAATATTTGCAGCAAATGGTACCAAACATGCATAATACATGTGCTAAACATTCATAATACATAATACAACAATGTCACACATACTAATGCATGCACCAAACAACAACAAACAAGTACCAGATTGCCACCAGCACTAACATATTGCTGACATTCGTAATATATACATCTGGGTTTGGGGGATACACGATGGTTGGTTGATTGGTTGGATGGTGGGTCGGATGGCTGGTCATATGGTCGGTAGGATGGTTGTTCAGATGGTTGGTCAGATGGTTTGTCCGATGGTTGATCGGATGGTTGGTCAACTGGTTGGTCAGATGATTGTGGTAAGAGGTATAATAAGTAGGTGGAGTGTAATAATTGCAAAGACAAATGGACAGTTTAAATAAGGGAAGTTTGGCATGTGCTGATGTGTTGCTACAACACTTAGCATGACAATAGAAGTTGAGGCTGTGACGGCAGTCTTCAGATAGCTGGATGGCAGTATAGTCAGACAGGGTTAGTTTCGGACTAAGTACACTTCAGAAAGTGGAAACTTGTATGTTCCACGTGGAATGGCTGGTGTCGCTTGACAGGATGCAGACTGAACACATTATGAATTTTTTGCCTTGGACATCTCTCATCTAGGTGACAGAGCTACTTTATGATAAAGGTGATGTGATGAAAGTTCTATGGAACTGAGTGGAGAGTGCAGCTGAACAGAGTATTCATATCGGGAGAGAATGGCACAGAAGTGAGTGAGTGGAGGGTGTGAATGATACTCAAAGCATAGAGGGAAAGCCAAGTGGACTTTTGATCAGATTACTATTGGAATAATCAGTGGCTGTTGAAGAGGGGGAAGAGAGAGCTCTAGTGGGAAAATCCCCAGTGCAGAGATGTGGAGTCCAGCATTGGTTGGCTGGTTGTGAGACCTCTGGCCAGCCTTTGGGAGTCAGCTCTCAAGTCTGCTGTACTGGCCTGCAGTTGCAGCAGGAATTGTGTCTATCAGAGTCGGGTGGCTATAGAGACTTGTCTCCTGACCCAGTACTATATTACCGTCTAAGCAGGGACTGTGGTGTAGTGCTCTCCTTCCCCTCTCCAAGTTCAGGTCCCTAAGGAAAGCAAAGAACACTGTAAATTACCATGTGTGTCAAGTGAGGCACATGAGGAGGGTTGGCATGAGACTGGCAACCCTATGGCATGGACAACTTTAGTTGCACAACCCAATAAACATGAGAAAGTATTTTAATACAGGGAAGACAACTAACTCAGCCAACCAAAAGGAGACTTCTTATAGAAGAAATATGATGTCATGTGGAGAAAGCCGGCAGGAGTCTGGACCACTAGCTGACCCAGAGTTTGTATCTAGAATGTTGGAACTATGTAGGAATTGAGACAGACAACACGTGTGACAGGGACAAAGTCAGATTATAAGAATAGCGTTCTGGAATTATGCGGGGGAAATATGGAAGGGAGTAGGCAAAAAGTTTTTAAACACAGGTGAAACAGTGCTGTTCTCAGGCCATACAAAGGAAAATTTCATCACATTGAAGGAGTGGCTGCGTGCCATCTAAAGAGGCAGAGAAAGCACTAACAGAGTGGAAAGCAGTGAGTTCTAGAATAATAACAGCAACATTTAGAACCACAAACAAGAAAGAGACATGAATGTAACCCAATGTTATGCACAACAAATGATCAAGGGGAATCGGTTCAAGGGGGATTTTACACGACACTTCAAGGTACTATAGGTTAGCAAAGAAATGGCAATATCACAATTCCAATGGGTGAGGTGAATGCCAAGACGGGATGTTATGAAAAGATCATGGGGAACCATGACTTGAGGCAATGAACAAAAATGCAGAATTATTCACCAAATTTTGCATGGTAAATCAATATGTTATAAGGGGAAGTGTTGTCCCACATAAAAGAATACATAAAGAGCATGGCTTTCACCAGACCACTTTAAGGAACATCAAACTGATCATATCTGTACTGACAAGGAATGTATGTCATCTCTACATGATATAAGTGTTTAGAAGTGCAGATGTAGATTCATATCAACATCTGGTGATAAGTTAAAACTCCTGAGACACACAAGGTCTGTTAGACACAGATATCAATAGAATGGAGGATCTCTCGCTGACCAGTTAGCCACATGAAGAATATTAAGGTAACCACTGAAATAAACTTACATTTTTACTTTGGATTTGTGAAAAGGCTGGAAAAAAAAATCATTGATAGGGAATCTCTTTGGAAACTGACGAGGCAATATGGGATCCCACGGAAGATCATGAAGTTAATCAAGGAAACATATTAGAACATAAGGCACAGAGATCTTCATGGGATGCCTTTCATGGCCTTTATTATTCTGACTGACTACAGACTGGGTTATGAAGACAATAACTACCACCAGAAATGGAACTGTACGGACTGGGACAGAGCAGCTGGATTGTCTGGACTGTGTTGGTGACACTGCCATCCTGTCACACACAGGAATTAAACTCACATGACTGCAGGTCACAACAATTAGGTCTAAATATTCCTAGGGACAAGACAATAAAAGCTAGTGATAACCCAGTCTCCACTGGTGAAGTCTTACTTCAAGAAGCAAGCACACAAGCAAGCGCACGCACGCACGCACACATAGGTAGCAGTATATACAATGAAGAAGGGGAAGCAGACCATGATATTCACAAATGCACATCAAGGGCCAGGGGAGCTGTCGTAGCACTAGGGAAGTGTGTGTGTTTCAAAAGAAATTAAAACTAGCACCAAACTGAAATATTTAACGTTAAATCGGCATTGCTATTTAGGATCAGAAAAATGGAGAACATCTTGAACAGTTTCTAACACACTACAAATATTCATTAATTGGTGCATGTGTAGAATAGAAGGACTCACACTGTATGAGTCACTCATGTGGAACTTATGGAGGGCACTAAACAGACTAGCCATTCAGTGGTGAGTAAGCAAAGCCAGCACTGCATAACACACACACACACACACTGAGAAAACTATGTTAAAACTAATATTGAAATGAACCCGATATACACAATGCAACTGGCAGTCTGTCAAGTCTACAGACATGGCCCAGGAGCAAAGCAGAGAGAGAGAGAGCAGTCAAGACTACAGGCATGTCCCAGTGACAATGCAGAGAGAGCAGTCAAGACTACAGGCATGTCCCAGTGACAATGCAGAGAGAGAGAGAGCAGTCAAGACTGCAGGCATGTCCCAGTGACAATGCAGAGAGAGAGAGAGCAGTCAAGACTACAGGCATGTCCCAGTGACAATGCAGAGAGAGCAGTCAAGACTACAGGCATGTCCCAGTGACAATGCAGAGAGAGAGAGAGCAGTCAAGACTACAAACATGTCCCAGTGACAATGCAGAGAGAGTAGTCAAGACTACAGGCATGTCCCAGTGACAATGCAGAGAGAGCAGTCAAGACTACAGGCATGTCCCAGTGACAATGCACAACAACCGAGATTACAAATGAGAGGACAACCAAGATCATATCCAAGGGGATAATCAAGATGACAACTGACTAGATAACTGAGATGACCACACACACACACAAAAGGACAGGCAAGAGATAAAGTGAGATGACATCTAAGAGTGATCAAGATGGCAACCAGAAAGACAACCAAGAAGACACCAGAAAGACAACCAAGAAGACACCAGAAAGACAAGTAATGACAACAGTTAAGTTACTATAACAGTTACTTTGATGAAACAACAATCAAATAGCTATAACAATTAAAGTGCTATATCTAAGACCTAGTGTAATAAAAATGTAATGCAAGAATCACATAACTATAACAATTAAAGTGCTATATCTAAGACCTAGTGTAATAAAAATGTAATGTAAGAATCACATAACTATAACAATTAAAGTGCTATATCTAAGACCTAGTGTAATAAAAATGTAATGTAAGAATCACATAACTATAACAATTAAAGTGCTATATCTAAGACCTAGTGTAATAAAAATGTAATGCAAGAATCACATAACTATAACAATTAATTTGCTATATCTAAAACCTAGTGTAACAACAATGTAATGAAATAATCAAATAGCTGTAACAATTAACCTGCTACGTCTAAAACCTAGCAGCCATTAACTTTAATTAAAGCTACAAAACATCAATAACAACAATCTCCCCGTAACAGCTAAATAATCATACGAGTAAATAAACTGACAATGTAGTGCCAACAACTATTGACTTCCTGAAGCAATCACTATAAGTACCATACTGGTGAGAATTAACAACAACAACATTAACTGAATTGTATTCAATCAGTAACTACAAATAACACAATAAACTGTGTCAATGCATGAACAGAGAGGTGGCAAACTCAAGGGGGAAACTCAAGGGAAACACAAGGGAAACTCAGGGGAAACAGAGACAACAAAACCTGGACTAGGTTGCTGACCTTAAGTAAACCTTCTTGTCATTCATTTAATTATAATGTTTGTATCTGTGGAATCAGTCATTCATCTGATTAATAAGTGTTTCTCTAGTCAGTCACACAAGCAACATGTCAGTCACATAATGAATATGCCAATCAATCAATATAGCAGTCATACAATCAATGTCAGTTACACAATCAATATGTCAGTCACACAATCAATATGTCAGCCACAAATTAATGTCAGTCACACAATCAATATGTCAATCATACAATCAATGGCAATCACACAATAAATATGTCAGTCATACAATCAATATGCCAGTCACACAATCACTATGTCTGTCACACAATCAATAATATCAGTCATACAATCAATATGTCAGACAGACAATCAATATGTCAGTCACACAATTAATATGTCAGTAACACAATAATTAATATCAGTCAGATAATCAATGTCAGTCACACAATCAACAATATCAGTCAGACAATAAATAATATTAGTCACACAATCAATAATATCAATCACAGTCAATATGTCTATCACACAATCAATAATATCAATCACACAATCAATATGTCAGTTACACAATCAATAACATCAGTCTCACAATCAATGACAGCCACACAATCAATATATCAGTCACATAAACAATATGTCAGTCACACAATAAATATGTCAATCACACAATAAATATGTCAATCACACAATCAATGTCAGTCACACAATCAATAATATGAGTCACATAATCAATATGTCTGTCACACAATCAATATGCCAGTCACACAATCAATATGCCAGTCACACAATCAATAATATCAGTCACATGATCAGTATGTTGGTTACACAATCAATGTCACACAACCAATAATATCAATCAATCAACAATTCAATCACATGATCTACAAATCAATATCACAATCAATATGTCAGTCACACAATCAATATGTCAACCATGCAATCAATATGTCAACTACACAATCAATAGATCAGTCACACAATCAATGTCAATCACACAATCAATAATATCAGTCACAAAATCAATATGTCAGTCACACAATCAATAATGTCAGTCACACAATCAATGTCAGTCACACAATCAATATGTCAGTCACACAACCAACAACGTAATCACAATCAACAAATCAATCACAATCAACAAATCAATGACACAATCAATATGTCAATCACACAATCAAAATGTCAATCAAACAATCAATATGACAGTCACACAATCAATGTCAGTCACACAATCAACATGTCAATCACACAAACAATATGCCAATCACACTACATGTCAATCACACAACCAAGGTGTCAATCACACAATCAATATATCAATCACATAACATGTCAATCACATAATCAATATGTCAGTCACACAATCAATATCAGTTGACAATCAATATGCCTGTCACACAATCAACATGTCTGTCATACAATAAATACATCAGTCACACAATCAATATGTCAGTCACACAGCATGTCAGTCACACAATCAACATGTGAGTCACACAAGCAACATGTCAGTCACACAATCAACATGTCAGCCACGCAATAAACATGTCATCTGTATTAGCAAGGCCAATTAGGCAATCACAGAGAAGGCACTAATAGGATGGGAATCAGTGAGCTCCAGAATAATAACAGCAACAGTTATAACAACAAAAAAGACAACATAAATATGAATGTGATCCAGTGCTAAGCACACACAAATGACAAAGATGAATTATTTAAAGAGGAGTTTTACACTAAACTTCAAAGCACTGTAGATAATCAAAGAAATGGCAATATCACAATTGTGTTGGGTGACCTGGATGCCATAAGAAATGGACTTGAAGTCATCAAGGGAAATACAGAATTATTCACCAATGTTTGCACAGTCAATCAATATGTTACAGGCACAAGTGTTTTCCACATAAAAGAATACATAAAGCAGGATGGGTATCTGAAGGTCACAACACAGAAAACCAAATTGATCATGTCTGTGTTGGCCAGAAACGTAGATCATGTCTACATGACGGACAAGTCCTAAGGGGGCAGATGTAGTTTCAGATCATCTGCTGACAACTAAGTATCTGCATGCGCAGTGTACTCCTATATATCTAATATTTGTCGACCCCTATGTGTCCACTAACTGATGTCTGTCCAATAACTGATGCATGTCCACTAACTGATGTCTGTCCACTAACTGATGCCCGTCCACTAACTGATGCCTGTCCACTAACTGATGCCTGTCCACTAACTGATGCCCGTCCACTAACTGATGCCCGTCCACTAACTAATGCCCGTCCACTAACTGATGTCTGTCCAATAACTGATGCATGTCCACTAACTGATGCCTGTCCACTAACTGATGCCTGTCCACTAACTGATGCCCGTCCACTAACTGATGCCCGTCCACTAACTGATGCCCGTCCACTAACTGATGCCCGTCCACTAACTGATGCATGTCCACTAACTGATGTCAGTCCACTAACTGATGTCAGTCCACTAACTGATGCATGTCCACTAACTGATGTCAGTCCACTAACTGATGCCTGTCCACTAACTGATGCCTGTCCACTCAGTTTGCCTGTCCACTAACTGATGCCTGTCCACTAACTGATGTCTGTCCACTAACTGATGCATGTCCACTAACTGATGTCTGTCCACTAACTGATGTCTGTCCACTAACTGATGCATGTCCACTAACTGATGCATGTCCACTAACTGATGTCTGTCCACTAACTGATGTCTGTCCACTAACTGATGCCTGTCCACTAACTGATGTCTGTCCACTAACTGATGTCTGTCCACTAACTGATGCATGTCCACTAACTGATGCATGTCCACTAACTGATGTCTGTCCACTAACTGATGTCTGTCCACTAACTGATGTCTGTCCACTAACTGATGTCTGTCCACTAACTGATGCATGTCCACTAACTGATGCATGTCCACTAACTGATGCATGTCCACTAACTGATGTCTGTCCACTAACTGATGTCTGTCCACTAACTGATGCCTGTCCACTAACTGATGCCTGTCCACTAACTGATGCCTGTCCACTAACTGATGCATGTCCACTAACTGATGTCTGTCCACTAACTGATGCATGTCCACTAACTGATGCATGTCCACTAACTGATGCATGTCCACTAACTGATGTCTGTCCACTAATGATGCATGTCCACTAACTGATGCATGTCCACTAACTGATGTCTGTCCACTAATGATGCATGTCCACTAACTGATGCATGTCCACTAACTGATGCATGTCCACTAACCGATGCATGTCCACTAACTGATGCATGTCCACTAACTGATGTCTGTCCACTAACTGATGCCTGTCCACTAACTGATGCCTGTCCACTAACTGATGCCTGTCCACTAACTGATGTCTGTCCACTAACTGATGTCTGTCCACTAACTGATGCCTGTCCACTAACTGATGCATGTCCACTAACTGATGCCTGTCCACTAACTGATGTCTGTCCACTAACTGATGTCTGTCCACTAACTGATGTCTGTCCACTAACTGATGTCTGTCCACTAACTGATGTCTGTCCACTAACTGATGCATGTCCACTAACTGATGCATGTCCACTAACTGATGTCTGTCCACTAACTGATGTATGTCCACTAACTGATATGTCCACTGATATCTGTCCACTAACTGATGTCTGTCCACTAACTGATGCATGTCCACTAACTGATGCATGTCCACTAACTGATGCATGTCCACTAACTGATGTCTGTCCACTAACTGATGTCTGTCCACTAACTGATGCATGTCCACTAACTGATGTCTGTCCACTAACTGATGCATGTCCACTAACTGATGTCTGTCCACTAACTGATGTCTGTCCACTAACTGATGCATGTCCACTAACTGATGCATGTCCACTAACTGATGTATGTCCACTAACTGATGTATGTCCACTAACTGATGTCTGTCCACTAACTGATGCATGTCCACTAACTGATGCATGTCCACTAACTGATGCATGTCCACTAACTGATGTCTGTCCACTAACTGATGTCTGTCCACTAACTGATGTCTGTCCACTAACTGATGCATGTCCACTAACTGATGCATGTCCACTAACTGATGCATGTCCACTAACTGATGTCTGTCCACTAACTGATGTCTGTCCACTAACTGATGTATGTCCACTAACTGATATGTCCACTGATGTCTGTCCACTAACTGATGCATGTCCACTAACTGATGCCTGTCCACTAACTGATGCATGTCCACTAACTGATGTCTGTCCACTAACTGATGTCTGTCCACTAACTGATGCATGTCCACTAACTGATGTCTGTCCACTAACTGATGTCTGTCCACTAACTGATGTCTGTCCACTAACTGATGTCTGTCCACTAACTGATGCATGTCCACTAACTGATGCATGTCCACTAACTGATGCATGTCCACTAACTGATGTATGTCCACTAACTGATGTCTGTCCACTAACTGATGTATGTCCACTAACTGATATGTCCACTGATGTCTGTCCACTAACTGATGCATGTCCACTAACTGATGCCTGTCCACTAACTTATGTCTGTCCACTATCTGATGCATGTCCACTATCTGATGCATGTCCACTAACTGATGTATGTCCACTAACCCTGCATGCCCAATGTCCAATAACTTGTGCATGTCCAATGTCCACTGGCAGCAGCATGTCCAATGTCCACTAACCCCCACATGCCCAATGTCCACTAACTTATGTCTGTCCACTATCTGATGCATGTCCACTATCTGATGCATGTCCACTAACTGATGTATGTCCACTAACCCTGCATGCCCAATGTCCAATAACTTGTGCATGTCCAATGTCCACTGGCAGCAGCATGTCCAATGTCCACTAACCCTATATGACCAATGTCCACTAATGCTGCATGTCCAATGTCCACTAACCCTGTGTGTCCAATGTCTACTAACTGATGTCTGTCCACTAACCCTGCATGCCCAATGTCCACTAACCCTGCATGCCCAATGTCCACTAACAGCAGGATGCCCAATGTCCACTAACCCTGCATGCCCAATGTCCACTAACAGCAGGATGTCCAATGTCCCCCCACAGATGCCTCTAATGCCAACGGATCTCCATCCCTGCCACTAACTCCTACATGTCCAGGACAGTGCATTCACTGAAATTCTCGAAGCATGAAGAACATTATGTGCTGCATTCACAGCAATCACATGTTACAAACAGGAATTCAAGACAAAATAAAACCATATGGCATGTAGTGCTGCATGGATGTCTTCTATAAGACATGGCCAGTCTGAGTCATGAGACTGGAATGTGTCCTAGTGGGCTATTGAACTCATGAGTCAATGCTCTACTGACTATACTAACAAGGTTGCTATAGGAGAAGAAAGAGTCCTCACCTGTAGCTCCGAACATATGATGCCATAGCAGTCTTGCTCCTGGTGTTGCGGACAGAACACAAGCATGTCGCCTCAGGTCATACACTGTCACAGACAAGTCAACCCACCAGCTGACCCCTGGTGCAGTCAGCAGTCATCAAGCTGGCATGACGCCACGCAGACAACAACAAATGTGACTGTCAGCAGTGTTAGTGTGTCTCTAGCTGACAGGTCGTTTCAGTCTCTCTGTGAGATCAAGTCAGATCCTGGTGTGAATCTGATGGGCTCACTCTGTGAGATAAGATCCTGGAGTGAATCTGATGGTCTCTGCCTCTGGAGGATCAGATCAATCCAATATAGAAGTCCCTCATATAGAAGTCTCTCTCTGTGGGATCTGTGTGCAGCTCTGCAACATGAGCTGCCTCTGACGGTCTCTCTATGTGGAATCAGGCATGCCCCTGATCTCTCTCTGTTATCAATCCGGGTTTGTCTTCCAAGGTTACCAGCACAGCACGTAGACAATACCTGGTGTCAAAAACAGGAGGCAGCCCCAACAAGAGCTGCAGGGGCTGAAGTCAAATCACTGGATGTCTTCACTGGGGAGACTGGTGCTAGTTCAAGCTGATGACACTTGTGGATACTGTCTGTGAATGATGACTGCTGTCCGGGAAACTATCTGAGGACAATAACAACATGCATATGTACAATGTCCAGACAGATTATTACTTGCTGTAGTTATTATGGATACAACTGATCAAAATAGTTCTAGAAATAAGGAGTAAGTATCACAATGAAAAACTGATCAATAAAAAGATATCAACTTAAACGAGAAAGAGTGTTGAAGTGCTACATAGAACCTATACTTTTGTATGGATGTGAAGCGTGGACAATAAGCAGTCAAGCTTAAAAACAGCTGATGGCTGTGGAAATGTGGTTTCTGAGGAAAATGCAAAGAATACCATGGACAGACAGAAAAACCAATGAACAAGTCCTTCAAGAAACAAATGAAGATCGTAAACTGATTAGAGTCATTAGACATAGACAGTCAAAATTTTTGGGGCATGTTATGAGAAGAAATGACTTGGAGAACTTGGTGACAACTGGCAAGATCGAAGGGAACAGATTAGGGGGAAGACCGAGAAGTAAATACCTGGATAACTTGGCCACGTGTCATGGTCAAGACAGGAACACGGAGTTGATCCACGACTCTGGTGATCAAATTAGATGGCAAAACATGACTGCCCACACTTATCGACATGGCACATGATGGATGGATCACAATGTTCTCAACAAAACCTATGATGATGACACTGTAGAAACAGGAAGGAAGGAAGGAAGGAAGGAAGGAAGGAAGGAAGGAAGGAAGGAAGGAAGGAAGGAAGGAAGGGAGGGAGGGAGGGAGGGAGGGAGGAAGGGAGGGAGGGAAGGAAGGAAGGAAGGAAGGAAAGGGGGAGGAGAAAGCAGAGGCAGAAGTAGAAGAAACAGTGGAAAGATAAGAAAGTAGAGAAGTAGGAAGAGGATGGGAAGAGAAGGATGAGAAGAATGACGATGAAATATCTGTGAAGTCAAACAAACAAACAAGTAGACAAATATATGAACAAACAAGGAAGTGAACAACTGAGCAAGGAAACCTGCATTTCATTCAGTTCTGAGAAAAGAACATGTGACACTTGCACAAACTACAATATGTCACACTTATACAAACTACAACATGTCACACTTATATAAACTACAACATTTCACACTGTACAAACTACACCATGTCACATTTGTACAGACTACAACATGTTACACTTGTATACACTACAACATGTCACATGTGTACAAACTACAACATGTCACACTGTACAGACTACACCATGTCACACTTGTACAAACTACACCATGTCACACTGTACAGACTACACCATGTCACACTTGTACAAACTACAACATGTCACACTGTACAGACTACACCATGTCGCACTTGTACAAACTACAACATGTCACACTGTACAGACTACACCATGTCACACTTGTACAAACTACACCATGTCACACTTGTACAAACTGCAACATGTCACACTTGTACAAACTGCAACATGGCACACTTGTACAAACTGCAACATGGCACACTTGTACAAACTGCAACATGTCACACTTGTACAAACTGCAACATGTCACACTTGTACAAACTGCAATGTGTCACACTTGTATAACCTACAACATGTCACACTTGTACATATAACCTACAACATGTCACACTTGTACAAACTACAACATGTCACAATGTACAAACTACACCATGTCACACTTGTACAAACTACACCATGTCACACTTGTACAAACTGCAATGTGTCACACTTGTATAACCTACAACATGTCACACTTGTACAAACTGCAACATGTCACACTTGTACAAACTGCAATGTGTCACACTTGTATAACCTACAACATGGCACACTTGTACAAACTGCAATGTGTCACACTTGTATAACTTACAACATGTCACACTTGTACAAACTGCAATGTGTCACACTTGTATAACCTACAACATGGCACACTTGTACAAACTGCAACATGTCACACTTGTACAAACTGCAACATGTCACACTTGTACAAACTGCAATGTGTCACACTTGTATAACCTACAACATGGCACACTTGTACAAACTGCAATATACAAACCTACAACATGTCACACTTCTACAAACTGCAGGTCACACTTGTACAACTACAACATGTCACACTTGTACAGACTACAACATGTCACACTTGTACAAACTACAACATGTCACACTTATACAGACTACAAAATGTCACACTTGTATAAACTACAACATGTCACACTTATACAAACTACAACATGTCATACTTGTTCAAACTGCAGGTTACACTTGTACAAACTAGCACATGTCACACTTGTACAAACTACGACATGTCACACTTGTACAGACTACAACATGTCACACTTGTACAGACTACAACATGTCACACTTGTACAAACTACAACATGTTACACTTGTACAGACTACATGTCACACTTGTACAAACTGCAGGTCACACTTGTATAAAATACAACAGGTCACACTTGTACAAACTACAACAAGTCACACTTGTACAAACTGCAGGTCACACTTGTATAAACTGCAACGTGTCATACTTAAACAAACTACAACATGTCACACTTGTACAAACTGCAAGTCACACTTGTACAACCTACAAAATGTCACACTTGTACAAACTGCAACAGGTCACACATGTACAAACTGCAACAGGTCACACTTATACAAACTACAACAGGTCACACTTGTACAGACTACAACATGTCACACGTGTACAAACTACAACATGTTACACTTGTACAGACTACATGTCACACTTGTACAAACTGCAGGTCACACTTGTATAAAATACAATAGGTCACACTTGTACAAACTACAACAAGTCACACTTGTACAAACTGCAGGCCACACTTGTACAAACTACAATATGTCACACTTGTACAAACTACAACATGTCACACTTGTACAAACTGCTGGTCACACTTGTACAAACTGCTGGTCACACTTTTACAAACTATGTCACACTTGTACAAACTACAACATGTCACACTTATACAAACTACAACATGTCACACACTTATACAGACTACAACATGTCACACTTCTACAAACTACATCATGTCAACAATGATCAGGTCTTCTCGACTTGCAAGGCACACCAGGCAGCTAAAGTCCAGCGAGCAATAATCAAATTTTTTTTTTTTTTTTATTTAGTATTGCTGGCTGGACTTTAGGCGTGTGCCTTGCCAAATGAGAAGACCTGATCATTCGGGACGGATGTCAGTCGCGGGGATATGGCAAATTTTGAGCTACAGCCAACATGATATTCTAGTGTGATAATTTGGTCGCGTGGTTTGGTGGTTACACATCCGCCTCACACGCCAGTGAACCAGGTTTGATCCCATCCCGGGTCTAGTCAAGAATATGCACTACTGACGAGCTCAAACGAGAGCGAAACTCGAGTTTCGTGCTTCCATATTGACGTAGACAAGGCCTTCGGTTCGTACCGGAATACGATCAGCTCTAATATTAGTCCAGTGAGAAGGCCAATACCCCATATGGACAACAATCACCGTCAAATTAATAACCGCGAGAGGGTAACACCGTAAGCAGCCGCTATTAGCCGCTGACTCAGTCACAGAGCTATTAATCTGAGCCAGGAATGGACCCTATTATAACGTCTCCTTGAGGCTGAACAGGGTAGGGGTAATGGTGAAATCTAATCGAAAACTCACCGCCCAACGCGCCTGTGTGCTGCAGTGGGTAGCACGCCTGTCTTCCGGCCTGGTGATAATATATTCCAATGTCTCTGGAGGTAGCAATGTTTTTTTTTTTATAAGTGACTTGAGCTTCCCGTCAACCCAGACTAAACTAGCTACCAGGACATGTCTGGGAAGTTGAGGCGGACCGCGTGACACAGATCACATCATGCACCGAATGTCCAATGGTCTGTAAATATGAGGCTACCACCATATACCCAAGTGGCTTGAAAGTATGAAATAGGTCACTTTCTGTACTCACCCTCACTATCAGTTTAAGACTTTTAAGATTGTTTCCTCTGAATTAGTTTACTACAAGTCTTTCTTTAAAAAAAAAAAAAAAAGTTTACTACAACGTTCACTTCTGGCAAAATGCCATCTCTTAGATCCACGCTATTATAAGAATTTGTCCACGACGTGTCAGCTAAAAGCCACGATCTCCTCTTCAATGTTTGTGAAACGGTCGACGATTGACAGACACCACTACCCAGCACAAGCGCACTGACTGTATCAGCCAGCCCTTCTGACCGTCCTTGTACAGCGCCTGCGGTCGAACGATCCGTTCAAATGTACAACCGATAATCTGGATAATCGCCTTGCCGGTCGAAACGGTTCACTAGTTCACGATCAGTCGGGGAGGGCATGGATCTGCTAACATTACTTTCGTCATTGTGACTGAAGAGGTCCAAATGTGTCCACACGGTGGCCTACTCTCCGCCCTATGGTGAATAAGTGGATAGTGAACCTGAGAATGCCGAATCATTTTACCGGCGTGTGTGACTGCTTCAATAAACGCACGCTGGGTTAGTCAGTGTGCTCCACACGTCGGCGGTCAGCTGGACTGAAATGTTGACTTCCGGTTCAGAAGGCAATGGCAAACTTTTTTTTAAATGTTGCATATCCCTAACAGGACGTTGCAGTCAACACGAGCAATTTTTCAGCTGCTTTTGGTATACTAGGCAAGTTTTCACGTTCGGTAGTTCAGTTCAATGGCAAACTAATGAACGTAAAACTGTCTTGTAAATCAGCCTGGGGTGGATTGCAACGGATATGAAATGTTGTGTTCTAGTTGTGTATAAAGAGGATACAGTCCGTCACGCGAAGCACACGTGTCCATGCGTTAGTGCACACCGGACATATGTGCTAGACTCGTATATCGGCTCTTGGTGTGGGATGCGGTCAGTCTCAGGCCTTCACTTCCCCAGACATCTCCTGGTAGCCATTGTAGACCTGGTGGACCTGGGATGCTGGGTGGACCTGGGAGACTGGGTGGACCTGGGAGGCTGGGTGGACCTGGGAGGCTGGGTGGACCTGGGAGGCTGGGTGGACCTGGGAGGCTGGGTGAACCTGGGAGGCTGGGTGGACCTGGGAGGCTGGGTCTATGGTAAACACCCGAGTGCCTCTATACAGGGATGGCGGCACAGGTCAAAGGTTAAAACACTCCAGTGCCTCTATACAGGGATGGCGGCACAGGACAAAGGTTAAAACACCCGAGTGCCTCTATACAGGGATGGCGGCACAGGACAAAGGTTAAACACCCGAGTGCCTCTATACAGGGATGGCGGCACAGGACAAAGATTAAGGTAACCCCACGGTAGATGCCGTCAGGGTTAGGCCTGCACATATTCTAGGCCACAACATATCAGGTGAGGTGGCCAGTTACCTGTCTCATGCCTTCCCCTCTATACAACTCCTGGATACCTCTGACATGTACCCATATACATTGGACTGGGCTACTCCGGCAACTGGCGACAATACAACAGCAGGAACTGCAAGCTACGGTACAGTTCATGAGAGCATGGACTCTTGTCCACTAATAATTCATGTCGGGGCTATTCCTGTAGCAGTTCATCCTAGGCACAACTGCGGGAGGCTATCGATCTGTACAGCCCTGGCGTGTCCAATATAGGCGCTAGGTAGAGCCTCGACTGCTGTATACATGTGCGCCGTGGGCAGTCAGCAGACAGGCAACACATCCAATAGACATGTGTCTTGTTTGGCAACATGCAAAGAATACCATGGACGGAGGGTTCCAAATGTTGCTGTATGTAGCCGAGGCGCGGTGTTGGGGTGAGCGCCCAACATTGCTCAAATACCTCAATGGCTCGTGAATACATAACCTATGCAGCAAAAGTCCAACTCCTGGCCTTCACGTGGCGGGCCCGTTTAAACTAACAGGAGAAGGGGCGACGGCGAGTCTCTGGCGCCGGAAAATAACCAGTATGCTCTAGATGTGTATGCACGTACATGCATGCGCAGACAGGTGTGTGCGCGCGTACACATCTACACTCGAGTGAGACCACAGTCTGCTCTAGCAAAGAAAGGTGCTGAAGACGGAGGCAACCAGCCAAGAGGCGCACCACAGAAATCAGGATGCCACGCAATCACGCAAAATGGAATATGTCGACTACTGCTAATCGTTATGGTGCTTGCCCTGCTCTGGACCCCCAGGCAGGTGCAGTGCCGGGCCCTATGTCTCGAAAGGGTCCAACCCCAACTACTGGAGGTCCTTCTCAGATGTCCTGTGGAGCCAGGGGACATGAGAATAGGACGACTGGCCATACTAAACGAAGACTTAAAATAATGCACTGGAATGCGGAGGGAGTCAGCAACAAAAATATAGAATTAGAAAAAATCTTGGACCAAGAAAAAGTAAGCATATGTTGCTTGCAAGAAACTCACCTCAATGAAAATATAGCCTTCAAAATCAGAGGCTACCAGTGTTACCGATCTGACCGAAAGGACAGGCGAAAAGGTGGGATACTGACCCTTGTAAGAAATAACATCATGGCATCCCAAATCAAAGTCTACATGGAAGGGGCTGAGTATCAGACACTTAAACTTAAGACAGGTAATACAGATTTACATCTGATCAATTACTACTGTCCAAGTGACCGCCCACAGGCACTGGACACTCTACCACTAAAAGAAAAAATGATTGTGTGTGGCGATTTCAACAGCCACTCGCAGAGCTGGGGCTATGATCACATGGACCAGAGAGGAGAGAGACTGGAAGACTGGCAGGATGAGAATAGATTCATGTTGATTAACAAGCCGTCCGACCCACATACTTTCTACTCGAGATCATGGCACTCTACAACTACACCTGACCTGGCTTTTCATTCACCAGACCTGGAGTGGAACATTACACGAATTGTTGGGAAACAACTTGGTGGCAGTGACCATCGGCCAGTCTTTCTAACCGTAGAAAATGAGCTTGTAAGTGAAAGCAGCACCCTCTCGAGGTGGAACTACAAGAAAGCAGACTGGGCAATGTACAAGCATCGCACCAGCATACAGGTTAGAAACCTGAACACTGAGAAAGACATAAATAAAGCAGTTGAAGAGTTTGGGAAATGCATACTACAAGCAGCGCGAGAAACAGTACCAAGAGGAGCCCGTAAACAATATAAACCCTACTGGAGTAGTGAACTGGAACAGTTGCATAATGATGTTGAAGTGTGTAGAAAGCAAGCAGAGGCCACATCCAGCCAAGAGCACCACAATAAATTCCAGCATGCAAAAGCCAAATTTCAAAGGGCCAAGCTGCAGGCTAGACGGAAAAGCTGGCAGGAGAAAACGGAGTCTCTGAACTTTGAAAGAGACACAAGGAAATTGTGGAAGCTAATAAAACAGCTTAATGACGAGGGCACAGGGAGAAACTCAAAAATTGCACTACATAAAGATGGAAAAATCTTAACAAGAAAGCAAGCAGCTGACCATTTTGCGGACTCGTTCGCACAAGATAGCAATATCAAAATTAGTCCAGAGAAACAACAAGAGATTCGAGAGAAACGACAACATACAGGACAGAAGGAAATAGTACATGAGGTTCTGGAGGCACCCATCACAATCAGCGAACTGGAGCTAGCCATATCAAAACTGAAAATGAGAAAGTCACCAGGAGCTGATGGTATCTCCAATGAAATGATCAGGAACCTAGGAACAGAGGCCAAAACAAAACTGTTGCAGATCTTCAATAACAGCTGGACCTTAGGCAGTGTTCCACAAGCCTGGAGAGAAGCAATCATGATACCCCTCCTAAAATCAGGGAAAGATGGTTCCATTGCCTCTAGCTACAGACCAATTAGCCTCACCAGCTGTCTCTGCAAAACACTGGAGCGCATCATCAATCACAGACTGCAGTGGTACATTGAAAGTAAAAACATCCTTGTGCCACAGCAGGCTGGCTTTAGGCAGTGCTACTCTACGGAAGATCAGACAACCTACCTCTCTCAAGAAATTGAGGATGCATTTCAAGAGAAGAAGCTGGTGCTTGCGGCATGGATAGATCTGAAGAAAGCCTTTGACAAAGTCTGGAAAGAAGGTCTGATGAAGAAACTGAGAAACTGCAAAGTCAATGGAAGAATGTACAAATGGGTGAAAGCATACTTGCACAACAGAAGAGCCCAAGTACAGATAGACGGACTCAAGAGCAAGAAAGTACTACTGCGTCACGGTGTCCCCCAGGGCGGAGTCTTGTCCCCCACACTTTTTCTAATCTTCATCAATGATCTTGTTGCTCACCTACCGCATGGAATTAAAGCGGCAATGTACGCCGATGACCTGGTTCTATGGAGTACAAATGAATATGCATCAGTGGCCACCAGATTGCTACAAAGAGCTGTAGATACATTTGCTGCATGGGCAAATAGATGGTGTGTCAGCATAAACACTGACAAGTGCAGCACCACCCTATTTACCCTCTCTCCAAAACAAAAGGCAGGGATCATCCAGATAAATGGAACACCCCTAAGAGAAGATAAAGAACCAACATACCTTGGAGTAACATTTGATGGCAAGCTGACATGGAGAAAGCACATCAACAAAGCAGTAGCAAAAGCCAGAAGGAAAATAGCCATCCTGAGAAAGCTAAGTGGAACCACATGGGGAGCCAGTACGAAAATATTTAGCAAAGTTTACCAACAGAGCATACGACCACACCTGGAATATGGGTCAACTGCGTGGTGTTCAGCATCAAATACCACACTACAAGAGCTGGACAAGGTGCAAAATCAAGCACTTAGAGTCACCACAGGAGGGATGAGATCAACCCCTATAGTGGAAATGGAGAAGATGGGGAGGACACAGGCACTGAGTGAGCGCAGAGATACGAAAACGCTAATACAAGCAGAAAAGTTCCTCAGCTTGCCAGGCCACCCTATGAAGAACAGATTTGAAAACCTAGCTATGGGGCGGTTGAAAAGAAGTAGTTTTATCCACCAGGCCAAACGACTCTGCAGAGAAACCACTGATCTGCCCACAGTTGGTATCCCCCTAACAACTATTCCAGAGCGAACTCCATGGAAAGATGAGCATAGACTATCGTTACAAATCCAGACAAAAGTGAGAGGAATATTTGACAAGGAAGAACAGAACAGTGTGCAGCGCAGAACAGCCACTCTCAGCTTCCTTGATGAAGAATACCCACAGGACCTCTGGATCCGAGTCTACACAGATGGGTCAGCACAAAATGCTGTTCGAAATGGAGGAGCGGGAGTGTACATAGAATACCCAAATAATACTAGGGACACAGCCAGAGTACCGACAGGAAAGTACTGCCATAACTATGATGCCGAAATTGAGGCAATCAAGATAGCAACAGAGAAATTACTAAATAACAGCAATGGCACACAACCTGTGGTGCTACTAACAGATGCAAAATCAGTACTCGAGGCGCTCCTCTCTGGGAAATTGCCAGTACTAAGGACACTACTTTCTGAACTTAGCAGTCAGCATAAAGTCACCATACAGTGGATATCATCCCACTGTGGAGTATCCGGAAACGACAGAGCTGATCAATTGGCTAAGGAAGGAGCCAAAGAGGAACAGCCTGATGTGCCCGTTACATACCACCAAAAGAAAAGAATGATCAAATCAGTCAGAAAGCCACCAAAACCTGCTCAAGATGACTACCACATTATGGACAGACCAGAACAAGTCATTATTCTGCGTCTCAGAACAGGACACAATAAATTACGCAACCACATGTATACAAAATTCAAGATTGGTGAAACAGCCATGTGCACATGTGGATTGGCATCGCAGACAGCAGAGCACATACTCCAAGACTGCCCAAAATATAACATATCTAGGCAAACCTTCTGGCCTAGAGAGACGACAGTGGAAGATAAACTCTATGGACCACTGTGTGAACTGAAAAAAAAACAGTTCAATTCATGCAAGAGACGACATTGCAGATATAGACATATTTCAAGCGAACGAAAGAATAAGAAGAACCATGGACGGACAGAAACACGAACACTGTAACGTGATTACAGAACGTAATTGTAGACCAAGATTTGATGGGCACATCTTGAGGGAGAGAGAGAGAGAGAGAGAGAGAGAGAGAGAGAGAGAGAGAGAGAGAGAGAGAGAGAGAGAGAGAGAGAGAGAGAGAGAGACAGAGAGACAGAGAGACAGAGAGAGAGAGAGACTGGAAAACTGAGTGACAACTGGCAGACTTGGTAGAGACAGAGCCAGGGGAAGGCTCAGAGATATACATCTGGATGGCTGGGTCACTTGGCATAATCTGGACAGGACCACGGAGCTCATGCACGACTCTGGTGATGGTGTGAGATGTGAACTATGACCGTCCACATACATTGCCATGATACGTGATGATGATGATGATGATGATGATGATGATGATGATGATGATGATGATATATGTTCACATATGTGTATTCACTCATGATGATGTGAATATCAGTAACAAGTAGAGAGAGGATCAACAATTATAAAATCAAGAATAAAGTGTGTTGGGGGGTTGGGGGGGAGGGGGGGGGGGA
The DNA here is from genome assembly GCA_963921405.1 of Cepaea hortensis. Classification (NCBI taxonomy): domain Eukaryota; kingdom Metazoa; phylum Mollusca; class Gastropoda; order Stylommatophora; family Helicidae; genus Cepaea; species Cepaea hortensis. Next base: position 381,825,583 of record OY992876.1, on the reverse strand, counting down.
GAGATGCAATGGTAGATTTCATTAGAAAGCAGCAAGTGAAATGGTTCGATCGCATAACTCGGCTACCAACTGACAGCATACCACAACAAGATCTACCATGCTGTACAGACCAAACGGAACTAGAGAAGAACTAGAGAAGTTCTACAGCACTGAGAGTTCTACAGCACTGATATTCACACATCATGTGTGAATATATATCAACATCATCATCATCACGTGTCATGGCAATGCATGTGGACGGTCATAGTTCACATCTCTCACACACACACACACACACACACACACACACACACACACACACACACACACAGCGCGACCCAGGAACCGCCATGTAACAGCGGAGACAATGGTACAGCCTCACCACATATCAGTGCTGCAGAATTCTTCTACTCGCCTTGGAGCGCGCTCTCGGCATATGCTGCCAGATCTATATTCTCCTAGACCAGTGGCTCTCGACCAGTGGGGAATCGGGGGGGGGGGGGGAATTTTGGGTTTTCCGGGGGGGGGGGGGGGGGGGAATGAAGATTTCAAGATCGCGTTAATACAAGAACCGATTACTTGATCTTGTTTTTCTCCTTGATACTTTACGGTTCTGTACGTCTCACCCTTCTAAAATTCATTTTGTAAAGTAAGTAGACCCACAAATCATGTTTTATGTGGACGTCTAGACTTGTTTTAGTATGTGCTTCCATTGTTACGTATACTGTGTAGGGGCGGGAGGGGGGATTTTTAGGTAGGAAATACGAAAGGGGGGGGGGGTGACGTTCTGAAAATATGGTGAAGGGGGCACGGGCCAAAAAAGGTTGAGAACCACTGTCCTAGACCAATCGGTGGCTACTGCGGTCAGTATTACGCCAGCCGCCTTCACTGCCAGAGACAATTTCTGGCACCCATGTTAGCTGGATCCATCTGCGAGTCCAAATCAATTTTAAAAATGTGGATGAGGATTCGAACTCGTGGAAGACCGGTGCGACAGACGAGTGACTAACCACAACGCTACCGCGGCTCCGCTCACACGATCGGTAGCAGACCGTTTCCAGGGCGCTCCTATTTGTTTAGCTGGGCAAACAAGCTAAATAATTAACGTGCCAGCACACGGCCACGCCGACATGAAGTCTCATGGTCGTCACACAACTGTCTCCGTCATGTGTTCATCTTGAGTAGTCAGCGAGTTTAGTCGACGGATCAACTTCACGGCCACGGGTCTAACCCGTAAGTGCTCTGTTCTTCTCCAAAACTAAAGCCCGAGTCCGGAGAATCTCAGCTCAGTGCACGAACTCCATAGCACCGACGAGAATCCTGAAATATTTAACTCGATTTTTTCCCGGGGAGCGCCGTTAGGCTACTCTTTTTTCATCTTCCAACTGCCAAAGGATATTTTACGTGCGCAACAATACACACAGGCGTCCGATCTGACTACCCAGAAACCAAGGGAAATTTTGCTACTACAAGTTCACGTGAAAAAATCCCGGTCCTCACCGGGGCTTCAAACCGGGGCCTCCAGCACTCGAGGCGGACACCATACCTGGAGACCACTCAGCCAGGATGCCATATCTAGATTCTCACAGACCAATAGGTGCCTGCTGCGGTCAGTATCACACCAGCCGTCTTCACTGCCCGAGACAATTCCTGGCACCCATGTTAGCTGGATCCATCTGCGAGTCCAAGTCAGTTTTAACAATCTGGTTGTGGATTTGAACCCGTGGAAAACCGGGGCGACAGGCGAGTGTCTAACCACAACTACCGCGGCTCCGCTCACACGATCGGTAGCAGACCGTTTCCAGGGCGCTCCTATTTGTTTAGATGGGGGAAAACATACACCAAATAACCAACGTGCCACGCCGTCTCTCGCCGACATGAAGTCTCATGATCGTCACACAATTGTCTCCGTGATGTGTTCACCTTGTATTTGTTTAGATGGGGGAAAACATACACCAAATAACCAACGTGCCACGCCGTCTCTCGCCGACATGAAGTCTCATGATCGTCACACAATTGTCTCCGTGATGTGTTCACCTTGTATTTGTTTAGATGGGGGAAAACATACACCAAATAACCAACGTGCCACGCCGTCTCTCGCCGACATGAAGTCTCATGATCGTCACACAATTGTCTCCGTGATGTGTTCACCTTGTATTTGTTTAGATGGGGGAAAACATACACCAAATAACCAACGTGCCACGCCGTCTCTCGCCGACATGAAGTCTCATGATCGTCACACAATTGTCTCCGTGATGTGTTCACCTTGTATTTGTTTAGATGGGGGAAAACATACACCAAATAACCAACGTGCCACGCCGTCTCTCGCCGACATGAAGTCTCATGATCGTCACACAATTGTCTCCGTGATGTGTTCACCTTGTATTTGTTTAGATGGGGGAAAACATACACCAAATAACCAACGTGCCACGCCGTCTCTCGCCGACATGAAGTCTCATGATCGTCACACAATTGTCTCCGTGATGTGTTCACCTTGTATTTGTTTAGATGGGGGAAAACATACACCAAATAACCAACGTGCCACGCCGTCTCTCGCCGACATGAAGTCTCATGATCGTCACACAATTGTCTCCGTGATGTGTTCACCTTGTATTTGTTTAGATGGGGGAAAACATACACCAAATAACCAACGTGCCACGCCGTCTCTCGCCGACATGAAGTCTCATGATCGTCACACAATTGTCTCCGTGGTGTGTTCACCTTGTATTTGTTTAGATGGGGGAAAACATACACCAAATAACCAACGTGCCACGCCGTCTCTCGCCGACATGAAGTCTCATGATCGTCACACAATTGTCTCCGTGATGTGTTCACCTTGTATTTGTTTAGATGGGGGAAAACATACACCAAATAACCAACGTGCCACGCCGTCTCTCGCCGACATGAAGTCTCATGATCGTCACACAATTGTCTCCGTGGTGTGTTCACCTTGTATTTGTTTAGATGGGGGAAAACATACACCAAATAACCAACGTGCCACGCCGTCTCTCGCCGACATGAAGTCTCATGATCGTCACACAATTGTCTCCGTGGTGTGTTCACCTTGTATTTGTTTAGATGGGGGAAAACATACACCAAATAACCAACGTGCCACGCCGTCTCTCGCCGACATGAAGTCTCATGATCGTCACACAATTGTCTCCGTGGTGTGTTCACCTTGTATTTGTTTAGATGGGGGAAAACATACACCAAATAACCAACGTGCCACGCCGTCTCTCGCCGACATGAAGTCTCATGATCGTCACACAATTGTCTCCGTGATGTGTTCACCTTGTATTTGTTTAGATGGGGGAAAACATACACCAAATAACCAACGTGCCACGCCGTCTCTCGCCGACATGAAGTCTCATGATCGTCACACAATTGTCTCCGTGATGTGTTCACCTTGTATTTGTTTAGATGGGGGAAAACATACACCAAATAACCAACGTGCCACGCCGTCTCTCGCCGACATGAAGTCTCATGATCGTCACACAATTGTCTCCGTGGTGTGTTCACCTTGTATTTGTTTAGATGGGGGAAAACATACACCAAATAACCAACGTGCCACGCCGTCTCTCGCCGACATGAAGTCTCATGATCGTCACACAATTGTCTCCGTGGTGTGTTCACCTTGTATTTGTTTAGATGGGGGAAAACATACACCAAATAACCAACGTGCCACGCCGTCTCTCGCCGACATGAAGTCTCATGATCGTCACACAATTGTCTCCGTGATGTGTTCACCTTGTATTTGTTTAGATGGGGGAAAACATACACCAAATAACCAACGTGCCACGCCGTCTCTCGCCGACATGAAGTCTCATGATCGTCACACAATTGTCTCCGTGATGTGTTCACCTTGTATTTGTTTAGATGGGGGAAAACATACACCAAATAACCAACGTGCCACGCCGTCTCTCGCCGACATGAAGTCTCATGATCGTCACACAATTGTCTCCGTGATGTGTTCACCTTGTATTTGTTTAGATGGGGGAAAACATACACCAAATAACCAACGTGCCACGCCGTCTCTCGCCGACATGAAGTCTCATGATCGTCACACAATTGTCTCCGTGATGTGTTCACCTTGTATTTGTTTAGATGGGGGAAAACATACACCAAATAACCAACGTGCCACGCCGTCTCTCGCCGACATGAAGTCTCATGATCGTCACACAATTGTCTCCGTGATGTGTTCACCTTGTATTTGTTTAGATGGGGGAAAACATACACCAAATAACCAACGTGCCACGCCGTCTCTCGCCGACATGAAGTCTCATGATCGTCACACAATTGTCTCCGTGATGTGTTCACCTTGTATTTGTTTAGATGGGGGAAAACATACACCAAATAACCAACGTGCCACGCCGTCTCTCGCCGACATGAAGTCTCATGATCGTCACACAATTGTCTCCGTGATGTGTTCACCTTGTATTTGTTTAGATGGGGGAAAACATACACCAAATAACCAACGTGCCACGCCGTCTCTCGCCGACATGAAGTCTCATGATCGTCACACAATTGTCTCCGTGATGTGTTCACCTTGTATTTGTTTAGATGGGGGAAAACATACACCAAATAACCAACGTGCCACGCCGTCTCTCGCCGACATGAAGTCTCATGATCGTCACACAATTGTCTCCGTGATGTGTTCACCTTGTATTTGTTTAGATGGGGGAAAACATACACCAAATAACCAACGTGCCACGCCGTCTCTCGCCGACATGAAGTCTCATGATCGTCACACAATTGTCTCCGTGATGTGTTCACCTTGTATTTGTTTAGATGGGGGAAAACATACACCAAATAACCAACGTGCCACGCCGTCTCTCGCCGACATGAAGTCTCATGATCGTCACACAATTGTCTCCGTGATGTGTTCACCTTGTATTTGTTTAGATGGGGGAAAACATACACCAAATAACCAACGTGCCACGCCGTCTCTCGCCGACATGAAGTCTCATGATCGTCACACAATTGTCTCCGTGATGTGTTCACCTTGTATTTGTTTAGATGGGGGAAAACATACACCAAATAACCAACGTGCCACGCCGTCTCTCGCCGACATGAAGTCTCATGATCGTCACACAATTGTCTCCGTGATGTGTTCACCTTGTATTTGTTTAGATGGGGGAAAACATACACCAAATAACCAACGTGCCACGCCGTCTCTCGCCGACATGAAGTCTCATGATCGTCACACAATTGTCTCCGTGATGTGTTCACCTTGTATTTGTTTAGATGGGGGAAAACATACACCAAATAACCAACGTGCCACGCCGTCTCTCGCCGACATGAAGTCTCATGATCGTCACACAATTGTCTCCGTGATGTGTTCACCTTGTATTTGTTTAGATGGGGGAAAACATACACCAAATAACCAACGTGCCACGCCGTCTCTCGCCGACATGAAGTCTCATGATCGTCACACAATTGTCTCCGTGATGTGTTCACCTTGTATTTGTTTAGATGGGGGAAAACATACACCAAATAACCAACGTGCCACGCCGTCTCTCGCCGACATGAAGTCTCATGATCGTCACACAATTGTCTCCGTGATGTGTTCACCTTGTATTTGTTTAGATGGGGGAAAACATACACCAAATAACCAACGTGCCACGCCGTCTCTCGCCGACATGAAGTCTCATGATCGTCACACAATTGTCTCCGTGATGTGTTCACCTTGTATTTGTTTAGATGGGGGAAAACATACACCAAATAACCAACGTGCCACGCCGTCTCTCGCCGACATGAAGTCTCATGATCGTCACACAATTGTCTCCGTGATGTGTTCACCTTGTATTTGTTTAGATGGGGGAAAACATACACCAAATAACCAACGTGCCACGCCGTCTCTCGCCGACATGAAGTCTCATGATCGTCACACAATTGTCTCCGTGGTGTGTTCACCTTGTATTTGTTTAGATGGGGGAAAACATACACCAAATAACCAACGTGCCACGCCGTCTCTCGCCGACATGAAGTCTCATGATCGTCACACAATTGTCTCCGTGGTGTGTTCACCTTGTATTTGTTTAGATGGGGGAAAACATACACCAAATAACCAACGTGCCACGCCGTCTCTCGCCGACATGAAGTCTCATGATCGTCACACAATTGTCTCCGTGATGTGTTCACCTTGTATTTGTTTAGATGGGGGAAAACATACACCAAATAACCAACGTGCCACGCCGTCTCTCGCCGACATGAAGTCTCATGATCGTCACACAATTGTCTCCGTGATGTGTTCACCTTGTATTTGTTTAGATGGGGGAAAACATACACCAAATAACCAACGTGCCACGCCGTCTCTCGCCGACATGAAGTCTCATGATCGTCACACAATTGTCTCCGTGGTGTGTTCACCTTGTATTTGTTTAGATGGGGGAAAACATACACCAAATAACCAACGTGCCACGCCGTCTCTCGCCGACATGAAGTCTCATGATCGTCACACAATTGTCTCCGTGGTGTGTTCACCTTGTATTTGTTTAGATGGGGGAAAACATACACCAAATAACCAACGTGCCACGCCGTCTCTCGCCGACATGAAGTCTCATGATCGTCACACAATTGTCTCCGTGATGTGTTCACCTTGTATTTGTTTAGATGGGGGAAAACATACACCAAATAACCAACGTGCCACGCCGTCTCTCGCCGACATGAAGTCTCATGATCGTCACACAATTGTCTCCGTGATGTGTTCACCTTGTATTTGTTTAGATGGGGGAAAACATACACCAAATAACCAACGTGCCACGCCGTCTCTCGCCGACATGAAGTCTCATGATCGTCACACAATTGTCTCCGTGATGTGTTCACCTTGTATTTGTTTAGATGGGGGAAAACATACACCAAATAACCAACGTGCCACGCCGTCTCTCGCCGACATGAAGTCTCATGATCGTCACACAATTGTCTCCGTGATGTGTTCACCTTGTATTTGTTTAGATGGGGGAAAACATACACCAAATAACCAACGTGCCACGCCGTCTCTCGCCGACATGAAGTCTCATGATCGTCACACAATTGTCTCCGTGATGTGTTCACCTTGTATTTGTTTAGATGGGGGAAAACATACACCAAATAACCAACGTGCCACGCCGTCTCTCGCCGACATGAAGTCTCATGATCGTCACACAATTGTCTCCGTGATGTGTTCACCTTGTATTTGTTTAGATGGGGGAAAACATACACCAAATAACCAACGTGCCACGCCGTCTCTCGCCGACATGAAGTCTCATGATCGTCACACAATTGTCTCCGTGATGTGTTCACCTTGTATTTGTTTAGATGGGGGAAAACATACACCAAATAACCAACGTGCCACGCCGTCTCTCGCCGACATGAAGTCTCATGATCGTCACACAATTGTCTCCGTGATGTGTTCACCTTGTATTTGTTTAGATGGGGGAAAACATACACCAAATAACCAACGTGCCACGCCGTCTCTCGCCGACATGAAGTCTCATGATCGTCACACAATTGTCTCCGTGATGTGTTCACCTTGTATTTGTTTAGATGGGGGAAAACATACACCAAATAACCAACGTGCCACGCCGTCTCTCGCCGACATGAAGTCTCATGATCGTCACACAATTGTCTCCGTGATGTGTTCACCTTGTATTTGTTTAGATGGGGGAAAACATACACCAAATAACCAACGTGCCACGCCGTCTCTCGCCGACATGAAGTCTCATGATCGTCACACAATTGTCTCCGTGATGTGTTCACCTTGTATTTGTTTAGATGGGGGAAAACATACACCAAATAACCAACGTGCCACGCCGTCTCTCGCCGACATGAAGTCTCATGATCGTCACACAATTGTCTCCGTGATGTGTTCACCTTGTATTTGTTTAGATGGGGGAAAACATACACCAAATAACCAACGTGCCACGCCGTCTCTCGCCGACATGAAGTCTCATGATCGTCACACAATTGTCTCCGTGATGTGTTCACCTTGTATTTGTTTAGATGGGGGAAAACATACACCAAATAACCAACGTGCCACGCCGTCTCTCGCCGACATGAAGTCTCATGATCGTCACACAATTGTCTCCGTGATGTGTTCACCTTGTATTTGTTTAGATGGGGGAAAACATACACCAAATAACCAACGTGCCACGCCGTCTCTCGCCGACATGAAGTCTCATGATCGTCACACAATTGTCTCCGTGATGTGTTCACCTTGTATTTGTTTAGATGGGGGAAAACATACACCAAATAACCAACGTGCCACGCCGTCTCTCGCCGACATGAAGTCTCATGATCGTCACACAATTGTCTCCGTGATGTGTTCACCTTGTATTTGTTTAGATGGGGGAAAACATACACCAAATAACCAACGTGCCACGCCGTCTCTCGCCGACATGAAGTCTCATGATCGTCACACAATTGTCTCCGTGATGTGTTCACCTTGTATTTGTTTAGATGGGGGAAAACATACACCAAATAACCAACGTGCCACGCCGTCTCTCGCCGACATGAAGTCTCATGATCGTCACACAATTGTCTCCGTGGTGTGTTCACCTTGTATTTGTTTAGATGGGGGAAAACATACACCAAATAACCAACGTGCCACGCCGTCTCTCGCCGACATGAAGTCTCATGATCGTCACACAATTGTCTCCGTGATGTGTTCACCTTGTATTTGTTTAGATGGGGGAAAACATACACCAAATAACCAACGTGCCACGCCGTCTCTCGCCGACATGAAGTCTCATGATCGTCACACAATTGTCTCCGTGATGTGTTCACCTTGTGTAGTCAGCGAGCTAGACTGTCAAACTGACACCCGACTGACAGCTCAATCACTGGGCACAAGGTGTATCTACTGACACCAGACTGATAACTCAATCACTGGGCACACGGTGTATCTATCTACTGACACCCGAGTGACAGCTCAATCACTGGGCACAAGGTGTATCTTCTGACACCAGACTGATAACTCAATCACTGGGCACACGGTGTATCTATCTACTGACACCCGAGTGACAGCTCAATCACTGGGCACAAGGTGTATCTTCTGACACCAGACTGATAACTCAATCACTGGGCACACGGTGTATCTATCTACTGACACCCGACTGACAGCTCAATCACTGGGCACAAGGTGTATCTATCTACTGACACCGGACTGACAGCTCAATCACTGGGCACACGGTGTATCTACGGACACCCGACTGACAGCTCAATCACTGGGCACAAGGTGTATCTACTGACACCAGACTGATAACTCAATCACTGGGCACAAGGTGTATCTATCTACTGACACCCGACTGACAGCTCAATCACTGGGCACAAGGTGTATCGACGGACACTCGACTGACAGCTCAGTCACTGCGCAGACGATGTATCTATCTATTGACACCAGACTGACAGCTCAATCACTGGGCACACGGTGTATCTATCTACTGACACCCGACTGACAGCTCAATCATTGGGCTCGCTGTGTATCTGCTGACACCCGACTGACAGCTCAATCACTGGGCAGACGGTGTATCCACTAACACCCGACTGACAGCTCAATCGCTGGGCACACAGTGTATCTATCTACTGACACCCGACTGAAAGCTCAACCATTGGGCACACGGTGTAACTATTGACACCCGAGTGACAGCTCAACTACCAGACACAATCTATCCACTGACAGCTCAATCACTAAACACTCGTGTGTTTCTCTAGGCTAAAGTAGGAGGCCAGCCCACACATGCCTATTGTCATTTAAAACTGTTATTTACTGCCTATAGTACCTTGCGGTGTAGGACATGAGGGTCTTGAGCCTGAGGAATTAAGGCCGCATGGCTAGTGCAGTCGCCGCGAACTGTGCAGAGTTTTCTGTTTGCCCCGGACAGAAAAACTCCACGCCTTACTGAGGATTCAAACCCGGGTCTCCTGAAGGAGAGCCCGGCATTTTAGCCACTCGGACAGCCGCTCCACCACATGTCAACTACTACTACTACTATTGGCACCTTGCCGTCTTGACAGACGATAGTTTATGCTTTAAAAAGGCATAATAACTTTTACCTATGGCGGTAGCTAATGTGATTGATAAGGCCAATTCGCGCTGTAAATGTCCGTTCACAGTGGGTGCACGTGGACACGTGGTCATTTCCACCATCATGCACCATCTTACGTCTCACACGCTCGGTGTGTGACTTATCTGCAAAAATTTTCTCCTTTGTCTTTATTCCATTTCTGATCTTTGCCCTCCATGCAACACGTTCAGCGGCGACTTGCTCCCACTGTGCATTATCAATGCCTGTATCAATCATGTCCCGCTTACACACATCTTTGTATCGTAGTAGAGGCCGACCCTGAGATCTCTTACCCATCTGTAATTCACCAAAAAAAGATGTCCTTTGGTATCCTACCATCATCCATACTCCTAAGATGTCCTATCCATCTAAGTCTACGAAGAATGGGCATGGGATAAACCGTCACACAACCTGATCTTTCCAATACTTCAGTATTTGTGATTTTGTCTTGCCACTTAATACCAAGAATTCTTCGCAGACACCGCATATAAAAGCTGTTTAAACGTTTCTCTTGGTGTGAGTAAGTTGTCCAGGTTTCACTGCCATAAAGAAGAGTACTAAGGACACAGGCTTGGTAGACGAGGACTTTTGTACATGCCAACACATTAAAATAATCTACCATCTCCGGGACAGGCTAGGTAAACCGAAGGTCAACATTAAGTGCCAAGCTGTTCACGGGTGATATCACTCAGCGAGGCCTTACGAGCCCGTGTTCAGACGCTGGATATTTCACGGATCAGTTGAGAAACACAATGCGCCCTTGGGTATATAAGTATTACCTAGACTACACATGAGATGCGATGCTTGAGAAGAGCTGTCAACTTAACTGAGTACGAAATGATGTTATCAGACAGTGGGGTCAACATCATGAGCCACATAAACTGAAAAGGGGGGGGGGGGGGGGGGCTAATGGTTCGAGTTAGAATGCAACATTATAAATCAAATACCAGCACTGGCGCTAAATCACAGATCTGATACTAGGGCGCCTGGGAAGCAAATGTATTGACGACATCAACGACACTGTACAAGCACATAAATGACACTATCCAGTGCCTCACATTGGGCGCTGGAGCGTCAACTATTCCTCCCCATGGCGCGTGACCGCAAAAGTGATATGATGATGGATGGATGAGCTGAAGATGTACGCAAGTCTTGGACGGCCAGAATATAACTAACTAATAATTGAAGTCACATATCGAAGAGCTGTAAATATACGCAAGTCTTGGGCCACCAGAATTAACGAACAACTAACTAATAATTGAAGCCACATATCGAAGAGCTGTAAGTATATGCAAGTCATGGACGGCCAGAATAACTAACTAATAATTGAAGTCAGATGTCGAAAAGCTGTAAATATACGCAAGTCTTGGGGGGCACAGTAACTAATTAATAATTGAAGTCACTTATCGAACCGCTGTGAATATAGTGACGTGGCTGAAGAAGGACAGCACAATATGAATATCACACGTGTCTAAAATAATTTAAACAATATGAGATAGCAAAAGTTAAAGTTAGAAAATAATAACCGTCCATTATATGAAACAACAATAGACACCATAAATACCAATTATAACGAAGAAGGATTGAACAGGGTAGTGTTGATAAAAAAACAATACATGAATACGGAACGGAACAAGCACAGATACGGCATTACCAATGACCGCATCAATGTTGATATTTGCTCATGTAGGAGGAAGAGGAAGACAGCTCCATCGCTGCTCGTCACGTCATTGCAACAATGGAGACATGAGATTATTGTTTGATTAAGAAGACAACATGTCGTTAGCGACTCCACCAGCCACACTAGTTGACAATAGCGTCACCGCCATCTCTAATTGCATCCAGGCGACCGGTGCTGATTTCCGTAGCGCTATGATTTCCGGAGATTTCTGCAAACTTCGGTTGCGTACAATGGAAATGTGACAACACAGAAACACTGCTCCACACCAACGACAGCAACTGACAACTGTATGATCTGAGACGGGTAGCGCACACAAGTTACAGCACCACAGGCATGCCATTTGTTTGTGATACCTTCAACGTCGTCATGCTGTGCCTTGCCGGCTGGGTTGGGTGATGATGCCTCTCCACAAATTACGATCTCCGACGGCAAGGATCAGTTCGTGTGTTTACTCCCTTCTGTGCCATGCCACAAGACTGACAAGATTTTCTCACGCTGTCTTCCTAAATCTTTATTTCCGCAAATCTTTCCGGTTGTCACACGTTCCAGTTGTTTTCTCATAAAGTGATACTTTACTACTTAGTCTGCTTAATACAATATATGATACTGGAAATATTTGCAATCCCAAAGAAATCCGGAGCCTTGGAATGTGATCAACATCGAACAATTAGTATGAGTCACATCACGAAGATTTTGCTAAGAATTGTCATGCAAAGCGTTAGGAGGAAAATACAACCTGAAATAGGAGAAGAACAATGTGGTTTTGTAAAAGGCAAGGGTACAGTAAATGCTGCGTATATACTGAGAACCGTAATCGAACGTTCTGTAGAAGTAAACAAAGATCTACACCTTTGCTTTATTGACAACACAAAGGCTTTCGATAAAGTGAGACATGTCAACATGATAAGGATGCTTGAGGATCTACAGATAGATGGAAAAGACCTTAGACTTGTAAAAAACATATATTGGAAATAACAAGCTGCCATAAAAGTTGATAATGAAGTAAGCCAATATCAGCCTATTAAGAGAGGTGTGAGACAGGGATGTGTAATGTCTCCAGCTCTGTTTTCCCTGTAGAGTGAAAGTATTTTTAGAAATATTGAAGATATGGAAGGAATCAACATTGGGGGACGATGCATCAATAACATTAGATATGCAGATGATACAGTTTTGATTGCAGACAATGAACAGGACCTGCAAAATTTAGTAGATGCGGTTGTTACACACAGTGAACAACTAGGGTTAGAATTAAATTGTAAAAAGACACAGATTATGGTCGTCACTAGGAAGAATGAAATACCACAATGTAATATACAAGTATATGGGAATATTCTTCAACAAGTGAATAGGCACAATTATCTTGTAACAGTAATAACATCTGATGGGAGATGCCTTGAAGAGATTAGAACAAGAATCGCCATGGCAAAAGTAGCCTTTAGCCAGATGAAAAACATACTGACCAATAAAAAGATGTCAATTGAAACGAGAAAAAGAGAGTTAAGGGGATACATAGAGCCTGTACTCTTATATGGATGTGAAGCTTGGACAATGAGTAGTCAGGCTGAAAAACATCTGATGGCTGTAGAAATGTGGTTTCTGAGGAAAATGCAAAGAATACCATGGACACCCAGAAAGACCAATGAACAAGTTCTTCAAGAAACAAATGAAGATCGTAAACTGATTAGAGACATTAGACGTAGACAGTCACAATTTTTTGGGCATGTTATGAGAAGAAATGATCTGGAGAACTTGGCAACTATAGTTATCTTCTACCCTGTCTCTCGAGGATATTCCGTGTGACTGTAGAAGTATAAAGTTACATGTAGTATCTCGGTTTGCCCCGTTGGGTACAGCTATCGTTAGCAATATAGTGTGCATCTATAAGGATACCACCATTCCTTCCAGCCCATTAAAATCCCCCAACACAGGAGGGCAACCATACTGGAGATGCTGTTCTGAGTGTTTGCGCATATTCATATATTCATATGTATATATGCGTGTATATGTAAATATGAGAAATAAGGAAGAACACAAGAAAGGACAAAAAACAATATATACAAGATTGTTGTATAAAAATAGAGCAATATCATAAGAATGGAAGAGCTTACGAAATGTTCAAAGAAATGAAGTTACTGAAAAGAAATGTTCAACCTCAATTAAATGTTATCTGTGACAAGTTGGGAAATACCTTAACAGAATCTAGACAAAATCTAGAAAGATGGCAGGAATACTGCAGTGGAATGTATGATATGAATGACTGTGAGGATATGAATGATATACATGAACCAATGACAGCAGAAACAGAACCTGAACCCCCATTAGATGAAATTGCATGGGCAATAAAGAACCTGAAGAATGGTAAATCACCAGGATGTGATGAGATACCAGCTGAACTAATTAAAGCGGGAGGAGAAGAAAGCATACAAATCTATCATGCATTAAGTAAAAAGATATGGAAATATGGTATATGGCCAAAAGATTGGAAGAGAACTATCTTCATTCCAATACCAAAAAAAGAGCAACGTAAAATTATGCACCAAGTATAGAACTGTTGCCCTGATCAGTCATACATGTAAAATTCTACTAAAATCATAATGGGAAGACTTCGTAAGAAAATGGAAGACGAGATTAACGTGGTTCAAGCTGGATTTAGACAAGGAAGAGGAAAACGAGATCACATACTCAGCATGCGTTTAGAATTGAGCTGAGTTAAGAACCGACATCACTGCACTCAGGGCATTCCCATACGTGCTCCGTCCCCTCGTTCAACAGCCAGCGAAGAGTCATACTACTAATCGTTCCCACCGCTATCTGATTAAATGTTCTCCTGGTCTTCCCTCTCAGTTTTGAGATTCTTCCAGAACCCCTGCCGATCCCCCGCAATCTCATTCTTTCCACATATGGGTTCTCAATTTGTTCCTCCGCCTTCTCCACCTGGTCCCACAAGCGCACGACCACCTCCCCCTTGTCCATAGGCAAAATGCCACCAAGAGGTGCCTTCCCTGCTAGCCTATCAGCCTGTTCATTCCCCCGTACACCCGCATGGCCAGGGCAAAATATCCATATAATTCTCACAATCTGTAACCTCTGAAGCGAAGAGAGCCATTCCACACGAAACATTCCTTTCTCCACCTTGCTAAGCATACTCTTTGAATCCGTATTGAATACAACGTGTGTTGCAGTGGTCTCCTCTAGCTACCGGAATGCCGCTGTTACTGCCTCCACCTCCATTCTCATGCTGGAGGTCGTAGCTTCATATGCCAGACTCCTTTTTCAAGGCTCGCCCATTAGCCTTTGCAATAAAGCCCCAGATACTACGTATGTTTCTCACCACTGACCCATCGGTGTAGATGACTATGTCACCTTGATGTGTGTTGCTCTGGGTCAGCTGTTTCACTTCAAACTCAGTGCGGCCCGCTGCCCATTCTCTGCACTCACGACCCAGTGTTATTATTACATTGTGCCAGTCCGTCACGTCTTCCGGAACTTCCACCCACTCTCTTTCACGACTGATGGTCTCCAGATCACACACCTGCCTTATAGAAAGTTCTGCATGTGCCATCCAGGACCTGCCTCGTCTTAGTCTATGACCGTTAACCATATCCACTGCTGCATGCAGCGGGTGATCCCTGTCTGCGGCAACTCTCAGGTACCATTTGGCCTGAAGGACCATATGCCTATCCGTCATTGTTGGTAGCACCAAGATATGCCCCATGCATATAATTGGTGTGTCCTTTGTGTACCCCAGGATTAACCGCATGGCAACATTCTGTATGCGCTCCAAACTTTCAAGCTGGCTCTTTGATACTGTCAGCGGCCCCAAACCATGCTCAATGACAGTGACAATGGCATGCGTTTAATAATAGAGAAGTGCAGAGAATTTAATGTAAACCTGTTCTCCTGTTTTGTGGATTATTCAACGGCATTTGACTGTGTACAACATCAGCAATTTTGGGAAATCATGGGGGATATGGGCTTTCCATCACATGTAGTACAACTCATAAAAATGCTCTATCTAGACCCACAAGCAGCGGTTAGAATAGATGGCGTGACATCAGATTGGTTTGACATCAAGAAAGGAGTCCTTCAGAGATGTGTTCTTCTTCGTTCATCCGGAGTTTTTTTTCTCGGATGTGACTGCGTTGTGCCTGTTTACAGCAGAGCTGCGTTCTTGCGCCGTTAGGCCGACACATCCGACTTCTGCGGGCATTTGTTGACCGGGTTAACCTTCCCGGGGGAGATGTGTTCTGTCCCCCTATTTGTTTAACCTGTATGCCGAAAATATAATGAGAAATGTAAGAGATTATATAAACAGGGAGCTACATGATGCCCTAAATATTGGTGGTGATGACATACCAGATATTCGGTATGCTGATGATACAGTATTACTATCCACATCATAGACTGGTATAGAAAACTTAATAACATCAAACCAAAGAAATAGCGCAAACCACAACTTATATTTTAACATAGCAAAAACAAAGATAATGCATACAGATAAAACTACTATGGAGAAAGAAATATATTTTAATGAGGAAAGATTGGAGGTGGTGGAAAATTTTGTATATCTTGGGTCATTGATTACCAACAATGGTGACACAAAGAAATTAAACGACGACTATCAATTGCTCCCCAAAGACTAAAACAACTTAATAAATTATGGAGTGTGACAGATATAACTACAAATATTAGATTTCTAAGAGCATGCATCTTTCCCATTGCAACATAAAGTCGCTTAAAAGTCGACAGGGTCGACTTTACTGCACTGAGTTTAATCCCATATGGCTCAGTCTCTTTCCGCAGTGCGGAAAGCGTCGCACAAAGCACGAACTCCGGAGCTCTAGTGATGACCCACAGGAGTCTCCGAAAAATTTAACTCATGAACCGAAGGACGTGGCCCAAAATCGAACCCACAACCTTTGGAGCCCGAGTCAAACGGCTTGACCACTTCGCCACAGAGACTACCATTGCAACATACGCCTGTGAGACCTGGACACTTACTAAACTAGCTGAACAGCGCTTAAATGCGTTTTAATATAAATGTTATAGACGGGTTCGGTTCCAAATTGCTGTATGTAGCCGGGGCGCAGTGTTGGGGTGAGCGCCCAACATTGCTTAAATACCCCAATGGCTCGTGAATACATAACCTCTGCAGCAAAAGTCCAACTCCTGGCCTTCACGTGGCGGAACTGTTTTAACTAACAGGAGAAGGGGCGACGGCGAGTATCTGGCGCCGGAAAATAACCAGTGTGCTCTAGATGTGTATACACATACATGCATGTGCAGACGCGTGTGTACACATCTAAACTCGAGTGAGACCACAGTCTGCTCTAGCAGAGGAAAGGTGCTGAAGACCGAGGCAACCAGCCAGGAGGCGCACCACAGAAATCAGGATGCCACGCAATTACGCAAAATGGAATATGTCGACTGCTGCTAAACGTTATGGTGCTCGCCCTGCTTTGGACCCCCAGGCAGGTGCAGTGCCGGGCCCTATGTCTCGAAAGGGTCCAACCCCAACTACTGGAGGTCCTTCTCAGATGTCCTGTGGAGCCAGGGGACATGAGAATAGAACAGCTGGCCATACTAAACTAAGACTTAAAATAATGCACTGGAATGCGGAGGGAGTCAGCAACAAAAAAGTAGAATTGGAAAACATCCTGGACAAAGAAAAAGTAAGCATATGTTGCTTGCAAGAAACTCACCTCAACGAAAATATAGCCTTCAAAATCAGAGGCTACCAGTGTTACCGATCTGACCGAAAGGACAGGCGAAAAGGTGGGATACTTACCCTTGTAAAAAATAACATCACTGCTTCCCAAATCGAAGTCTATATGGAAGGGGCTGAGTATCAGACACTTAAACTTAAAACAGGCTATACAGACCTACATCTGATCAATTACTACTGTCCAAGTGACCGTCCACAGGCACTGGACACACTACCATTAACAGAAAAAATGATTGTGTGCGGCGATTTATACAACCACTCGCAGAGTTGGGGCTATGATCACATGGACCAGAGAGGAGAGAGACTGGAAGACTGGCAGGATAAGAATAGATTCATCTTGGTTAACAAGCCGTCCGACCCACATACTTTCTACTCGAGATCATGGCACTCTACAACTACACCTGACCTGGCTTTTCATTCTCTAGACCTGGAGTGGAACATTACACGAATTGTTGGGAAACAACTAGGTGGCAGTGACCATCGACCAGTCTTTCTAACTGTAGAAAATGAGCTTGTAAGTGAAAGCAGCACCCTCTCGAGGTGGAACTACAAGAAAGCAGACTGGGCAGTGTACAAGCATCGCACCAGCATATTGGTTAGAAACCTGAACACTGAGAAAGACATAAATAAAGTAGTTGAAAAGTTTGGGAAATGCATACTACAGGCAGCGCGAGAAACAGTACCAAGAGGAGCCTGTAAACAATATAAACCCTACTGGAGTAGTAAACTGGAACAGTTGCATAATGATGTGGAAGTATGTAGAAAGCAAGCAGAGGCCACACCCAGCCAAGAGCACCACAATAAATTCCAGCATGCAAAAGCCAAATTTCAAAGGGCCAAGCTGCAGGCTAGACGGAAAAGCTGGCAGGAGAAAACAGAGTCTTTGAACTTTGAAAGAGACACAGGGAAATTGTGGAAGCTAATAAAACAACTTAACGATGAGGGCACAGGGAGAAACCCAAAAATTGCACTACATAAAGATGGAAACATCTTAACAAGAAAGCAAGCAGCTGACCATTTTGCGGACTCATTCGCACAAGATAGCAATATCAAAATCAGCCCAGAGAAACAACAAGAGATTCAAGAGAAACGGCAACATACAGGACAGAAGGAAATAGTACATGAGGTTCTGGAGGCACCCATCACAATCAGCGAACTGGAGCTAGCCATATCAAAACTGAAAATGAGAAAGTCACCAGGAGCTGATGGTATCTCCAATGAAATGATCAGGAACCTAGGAACAGAGGCCAAAGCAAAGCTGTTGCAGATCTTCAATAACAGTTGGACCTTAGGCAGTGTTCCACAAGCCTGGAGAGAAGCAATCATGATACCCCTCCTAAAATCAGGGAAAGATAGTTCCATTGCCTCTAGCTACAGACCAATTAGCCTCACCAGCTGTCTCTGCAAAACACTGGAGCGCATCATCAATCACAGACTGCAGTGGTACATTGAAAGTAAAAACATCCTTGTGCCACAGCAGGCTGGCTTTAGGCAGTGCTACTCTACGGAAGATCAGACAACCTACCTCTCTCAAGAAATTGAGGATGCATTCCAAGAGAAGAAGCTGGTGCTTGCGGCATGTATAGATTTGAAGAAAGCCTTTGACAAAGTCTGGAAAGAAAGGTCTGATGAATAAACTGAGAAACTGCAAAGTCAATGGAAGAATGTACAAATGGGTGAAAGCATACTTGCACAACAGAAGAGCCCGAGTACAGATAGACGGACTAAAGAGCAAGAAAGTACTACTGCGTCACGGAGTTCCCCAGGGCGGAGTATTGTCCCCCACACTCTTTCTAATCTTCATTAATGATCTCGTTGCTAATCTACCGCATGGAATTAAAGCCGCAATGTATGCCGATGACCTGGTTCTATGGAGCACAAATGAACATGCATCAGTGGCCACCAGATTACTACAAAGAGCTGTAGATACATTTGTTGCATGGGCAAATAGATGGTGTGTCAGCATAAACACTGACAAGTGCAGCACCACCCTATTTACCCTCTCTCCAAAACAAAAGGCAGGGACCATCCAGATAAATGGAACACCCCTACGAGAAGATAAAGAACCAACATACCTTGGAGTAGCATTTGATGGCAGGCTGACATGGAGAAAGCACATCAACAAAGCAGTAGCAAAAGCCAGAAGGAAAATAGCCATCCTGAGAAAGGTAAGTGGAACCACATGGGGAGCCGGTGGGAAAATACTTAGCAAAGTTTATCAACAGAGCATACGACCATACCTGGAATACGGGTCAACTGCATGGTGTTCGGCAGCAAAAACCACACTACAAGAGCTGGACAAAGTGCAAAATCAAGCACTTAGAGTCACCACAGGAGGGATGAGATCAACCCCTATAGTGGAAATGGAGAAGATGGGGAGGACACAAGCACTGAGTGAGCGCAGAGATACGAAAACGCTAATACAAGCAGAAAAGTTCCTCAGCTTGCTAGGCCACCCAATGAAGAACAGATTTGAAAACCTAGCTGTGGGGCGGTTGAAAAGAAGTAGTTTTATCCACAGGACAAACGACTCTGCAGAGAAACCACCGATCTGCCCACAGTTGGTATCCCCCTAACAACTATCCCAGAGCGAACTCCGTGGAAAGATGAGCATAGACTATCATTACAAATCCAGACAAAAGTGAGAGGAATATTTGACAAGGGAGATCAGAACAGTGTGCAGCGCAGAACAGCCACTCTCAGCTTCCTTGATGAAGAATACCCACAGGACCTCTGGATCTGAGTCTACACAGATGGGTCAGCACAAAATGCTGTTCGAAATGGAGGAGCGGGAGTGTACATAGAATACCCAAATAATACTAGGGACACAGCTAGAGTACCGACAGGAAAGTACTGCCATAACTACGATGCTGAAATTGAGGCAATCAAGATAGCAACAGAGAAATTACTAAATACCAGCAATGGTACACAACCTGTGGTGCTATTGACAGATGCAAAATCAGTACTCGAGGCGCTCCTGTCTGGGAAATTGCCAGTACTAAGGACACTACTTTCTGAACTTAGCAGTCAGCATAAGGTCACCATACAGTGGATACCATCCCACTGTGGATTATCCGGGAACGACAGAGCTGATCAATTGGCTAAGGAAGGAGCCAAAGAAGAACAGCCTGATGTGCCTGTAACATACCACCAAAAGAAAAGAATGATCAAATCAGTCAGAAAGCCACCAAAACCTGCTCAAGATGACTACCATGTTATGGATAGACCAGAACAAGTCATTATTCTGCGCCTCAGAACAGGGCACAATAGATTACGCAACCACATGTATACAAAATTCAAGATTGGTGAAACAGCCATGTGTACATGTGGATTGGCGTCGCAGACAGCAGAGCACATACTCCAAGACTGCCCAAAATATAACATATCTAGGCAAACCTTCTGGCCTAGAGAGACGACAGTGGAAGATAGACTCTATGGACCGCTGTGTGAACTGAAAAAGACAGTTCAATTCATACAAGAGACAGCACTGCAGTTATAGGCATATTTCAAGCGAACGAAAGAAGAAGAAGAATAGACGGGTTCTAAGAATATCTTGGGTAAAGAAAAGAACAAATGTATCCATACTTCAAGAGCTGAATAATGAAGAGGGTTGGCTACAGTGTTGCCATTTTAGTACTTTTCGCGCTAAATTTAGTGCTTTTTCAAGTCAATTAGTGCGAAAATTTTCCGTTTAGCGCGGCCGCGTAAATTTAGTGCTTCACAAAATTTTTTGGTGCTTTTTTGGGGTGGGTAAAAATTACTTTAAAAATCATTTTGGGAACACTAAAAAGCCGAATTTGAACTGAAGCAAGGGAGTAAAACAGTCTTGGTACGTTACCGCGCAATATTCAACTAATTTAACTCCCTTTAATACGATTTAGCTGAAAGCGAACGCCATCTTGCAGACAAGTCCAAACGTCAGTACATTAGCATGTAATCAAGTTCATAATTTTGTGGTGTCTACATTATCCTTTCATTTAAGCTTATTTGTGTTTCACCATGAGCAAGAAATATTGTCAACATTTCAGAGAACAGTGGCTCAGTGACACGAGATTTCAAAAATGGTTGTTAAAAATAGAAGGTGATAATACTAAGTGTTTTTGCAAATATTGCAAATGTTCAATTGCAGCCAGGTTAAATGATATTGAGAGGCACAAGAATACAACGAAACATCAGAAAGCCGAACAATCATTCAGTACACAAAGGCAAACAACAATTGCATTTGACAAACTGAAAGATGATGTCAAAGAAACAGAAGGATGCACGAGTTTGTTCATAGCTGGCCATTGTTCGCTTCGCGTTGTTGACCATTTAAGTGAACTCTGCAAGGTACACTTTGGTGACAGCAAAGGTTGCAAGAACTTTAAGATTAGGAGAACTAAGTGCAGAGCAGTTATTTCAAATGTACTTGCACCATATTTCCCAACAGACTTGACAGCTGATATTGGCAAAAGTAAATACAGCTTATTGATTGATGAGAGCAATGACATTTCTGAAACTAAGCTACTTGGAGTAGCTATTAGGTACTATTCAGAGACAAGAAAGCAGTTTGTGGTTACTTACTTAGATTTAGTTGAACTGAGTGACTGCAACGCACAGGCAATATGCAATGCGTTAAAAGATTGTTTAAACAAGAATGGACTTGAGTTGCAAAGACTAGTTGCACTCGGCACTGACAATGCGTCTGTCATGACAGGTGTAAACAATGGAGTACATACAAAATTAAAATCCGAAGTTCCTCATCTGGTACTAGTTAGGTGTGTATGTCATTCCCTTCAGCTGGCATGTCACAGGCTGCAGCTGCTTGTCTGCCCAGGAACATCGAGTTCATGATTAGAGAAACATATAACTGGTTTTCTCACTCAAGTCTTCGTCAAGCAAAGTACATGGAGCTTTTTGCTTCAATAAATGATGGACAACATCCGCTAAAGATTGTTAAATTAAGCCAGACACAATGGATGTCCATTCTATCTGCCATTGTCAGAATATTGCAGCAGTGGGTCGAGCTCAGAACTCATTTTGATGTAGCAGAACTTCTTATACAGCAGAACTTCTACATTCTATGTTTAGCGACATGAAAAACTATGTGTATCTCATATTTCTCAAGCATATTCTCGGAGAAGTTCAAAGTGTGAATAAGAAATTCGAAGCAGATATACAGGATCCAACAAAACTACTCAGTGATCTTGTCCAGCTCATTGACTCTATCAGTTCAAAGATTGCTATTCCTGGGAAAAAAATAACAGAAAGTGATGCTATTCACGATTATTTAGATCCTAATCCAAATCTAGGTTATGAGTTTGAGAAAGAAATAGCAGACTACAAGTTTCCCGATGAGAAAGACATTCGTGGAAGGTGCATCCAGTTTTTAATAGAGCTATTGACACAGCTGCGTTTACGTTGGCCAGATAACATTCGAGTGTTGCAGTCCATGTCATGTCTTAGAGGAAGTGAATGTCTACAGCCAATGAAGCCCTGTTTATTGGATCTTGCTAAAATGTTTGTAGAAGATGCAGCTACTCTCACCCGGATCGATTTCCAGTGGAGAAAACTTCATCATATGCAGTGGACACAGACCTCTGACACACTTGGACTGTGGGCAGAAATAGCCTCATACAGGGATGCCACCGGTGAAAATCCTTTCCAAGATCTTGCAGATTTAGCTTTAACTGTGCTCATTTTACCTCATTCTAATGCGGACGTGGAGCGTATTTTCAGTCAGATGGGAGTTATAAAATCAAAATAGATAGACTTAGACGGAATAGACTTAGCATAAAGAGTTTGACAGCTGTTTTGACTATTAGATATGGAATGAAAAGATATGGCAAATGCTGTCATGATTATAAACTAACTAAGGATATTCTGCGAAAAATTGGATCACAGGAGGCATATACATGTTTCTTTCAATCATCCTCCTCATCCTCATCATCGCAGGAGCAAACACAGCAGGAAATAGCTACAGAAACTGAAGAGTTGTTGTTTGACTGGGATTTGGCAGATCTGGAATAAACTTCATTCTAATATTCAGTGATAATAATAAATTATAATGTGCTCCTTTTTAACATTTTGAATGAATACCACCAGTGCTTGTTTTAGTGATTTCCCAAAAAATAGTATTGCAATTTGGTGCTTTTTTGGCTCGAAAGTAGTTCTGATTGGGATTTGGTGGATCTGGAATAAACTTCATTGTAATATGAAGTGATAATAATAAATTATACTGTGCTATCTTGTTACATTTGTACTAAAAACAGTTGGTGCTTTTTTGGGTGCTTTCCCAAAAAAAAATTTGTGATTTTTTTGGGTCGATTTTTGTGCTTTTTCATCAAAGGGAGATGGCAACACTGGTTGGCTATTAAAGACGATAAAACAAAGAAAATTGATATATTTTGGTCACTTGAAACGTCATGAAAGTTTGAAGAGAACAATAATGGAGGGGTATATGTATGGGAAGAGAGGAAGAGGAAGGCCAAAGAGAAGATGAGTGCAGGATGTAGCGGATGATCTCCAGATGGGTGGAGGGGAAAGAGACAATGGCTACAGTCATTGACCAGTATGGTCACTGCTAAGAAGGAAAGACATTGCACACTGCATTCTTTACACATGCCAAGAAAATTGTGTTTTGCAGTCTCATCGAAAGTCAGAGAAATGGCGTAAATGGGTGCTCTATAGGACGTAGGGGTAGGCATGGGCATCAAGTGACTCCTGACTGTCAGCAGGTTACTGTGTGCAAAAGATTACTATCATTAAAATTAGGAACTTGGAATGTTAGAACAATGAGTGCAGATGGAAAATTGGATACCACCAAACAAGAAATGGGTAGAGAGAATATTGACACATTAAGATTGAGTGAAACGAGATGGACAGGGATTAGGACAGGGGAGGATTTTAAGATTACATGGTCTGGAGATGAATGGCAAAGAGGTGTTGCAATTATCTTAGATCTGAAAACATCAAAATCTGTTAAAGGAAATTGGGCAGTGGCAGACAAGGTTCTATTGGTAAAATTAAACGGCAGACCTTTTACATAAACAGTCATTCAGATATATGCCTCAACGGGAGAAAGCAGTGAAGATAGTGTGGAGGAATGTTATAATGACATGGAGAATGCTTTGAAGAGATATAAAAATTCTGAAATAATCATGTGTGATTTCAATGTGAAAGTAGGAAATGAAGGTGATGGATGCACAGTAGGTAAACATGGTTTGGGAGAATGAAACGAGAGAGGATACAGACTTGTAGAATGGGCAAAAGAACATTAACTGATTATCAGAAACACCTGGTTTAAGCAACATCACAGAAGATTATAGGCATGGCAAAGTCCTGACAACAGGATTAGAAACCAGATTGATTACATTCTGAATAACAGAAGGTTTCGAAATGCGTTAGCAGTCGCAAAAACAGTTCCAAATGCAGACTGTTACTGTGATCACAGATTGGTTATAGGCACTTTGAAGGTATACACCAGGAAACACTAAATGTGATCTATGTACATTAAAAAAGATGACAAGAAAATACAAGACAATTTTAACATAGAAGATGTGGATGATCAATGGGAAATGTTGAAAATTCAATCAATTTGGGTGCCGAAACAACTAACCCAAAATTAAAGAAAGTAGGTAGTAAGAAATGGATGACTGAAGAAATTTTAAGACAATGGAAACAAGAAGACACAACAAAAATAATCCTGACAAATATGAAGAGATTCACACGACAGTCAGAACTGTATGTAAAGAAGCAAGGCTTGAAATTAAATGCATAGAAATTGAAAAACAACACAACAGTAAAAATACTAAATTAATGCACAAAAGAATTCAGGAGCTTACTAATAAAAGAATACCTACATCAACAGGCTGCCTGAAAACAAAAGATGGAAAAAATCTTAATAGAAAATACATGGTCAGATTATATAAAAACCTTCATGATGATAAAAGAGATGAAATCTGGCAAGACCCCGAGTCCAGACAACGTCTCAACAGAAATGATCAATGCCTTAGAAGAATATGGAATAGACCAATTCCCAGACTGCTGAACACAATACATACTGGAGATATACCTTATGAATTACGTAATTCTATATTTATTGCAATCCCTAAGAAATCAGGAGCCTTGGAATGTGATCAACATAAAAAAATTTGTATAATGAGCCACATCACAAAGATTTTGCTAAGAATTATCATGCAAAGAGTTAGGAAGAAAAAAACAACCCGAAATAGGAGAACAATGTGGGTTTGCAGAAGGCTAGGGTACAGTAAATGCTGTGTATATTCTGTGAACATTAATTGAACGTTCAATAGAAGTAAACAAAGACTTACTTCTCTGCTTTATTGGCTACACAAAGGCTTTTGATAAAGTAAGACATTTCAACATGATGGAGATGCTTGCAGATCTACAAATTAATGGGAAAGACCTTAGACTCACTAAAAAACAAACAACATATACTGGAAACAACAGGCTGCCATGGGGATTGATGATGAAGTAGGTCAATATCAGCCTATTAAAGAGAGGTGTGAGACAGGGATGTGTAATGTCTCCAGATCTTTTTTCCCTGTACAGTGAAAATATTTTCAGAAATATAGAAGATATGGAAGGAATCATCATTGGGGGGCATAACATCAATAACATTACATATGTACCACAGAGGTGTTTCCAAGGCACCAGGGCCAGGTTCTATACTGGCCAAGACCTACTAACACGTCCTAGCCGTGCGTCCTGGGCAATAGGTCACTTCGGGGCTTTGGCTAGCATAGTAGGATCGCTGATTCTTCTGAAGTCAGAGAGTATCTGCCTGCACGGCGAGGAGCCACCAGTCTGCACACCTATAAGCCACACATGGGACAACGGATACCCATGCAAACCTCATGACATCACACTGATGTTGGACAACAAGATGTCTTCATCCAACATACAGGACTACATGCTGGAGTTCACAGCCAGCAAACACAAGCAAGCAAATATGTCGATGATACAGTATTGATTGCAGACAATGTGCAAGATCTACAACATTTAGTAGATTCGATTGTTGCACACAGTGAACAATTTGGGTTAGAATTAAACTGTAAGAAGACACAGATTATGGTGGTCACTAAGAAGAAGGAAATACCACAATGTAATAGACAAGTAAATGGGAATATTCTTAAACAAGTGAATCGGCACATTTATCTCGGAACAGTCATAACATCTGATGGGAGATGCCTTGAGGAGATTAGAACAAGAATCGCCATGGCAAAGGCAGCCCTTTGCAAGATGGCAAACATCCTGACGAATAAAAAGATGTCATTTGCAATGAGAAAAAGAGTGTTGAAGTGCTACATGGAACCTGTACTTTAGTATGGATGTGAAGCGTGGACAATGAACAGACAAGCTGAAAAACATCTGAAGGCTGTGAAAATGTGATTTCTGAATAAAATGCAAAGAATACCATGGAAAGACAGAAAAACCAATGACTAAGTCCCACAAAAACACATGAAAACTGTAAACTGATCAGAGAAACTAGACGTAGTCAGTCACAATTTTTTGGTCACTTTATGAGAAGAAATAAACTGCAGAATAGGTGGCAACTGGCAAGATCGAGGGGAAGAGAGCAAGATCGAGGGGAAGAGAGTAAGGGGATGACAAAGAAGTAAATACCTGGATGACTTAGCAACGTTGTATGGTCAAGACAAGAACACTGAGCTGATCCTCGACTCTGGTGATCAAGTGAGATGGCAAAACATGACGTCTATGCTTACCGGCATGGCACATGATGATGATATATGTATATACCCGTTTATCCCCCATGTCAGGGTTACGTGAAGCCATGGAAGCAGGTTGTGGATGGTGTGTGAGAGCAGTCTACAGACTGTTGTTGGTTATGGTCTGCAATATCTGTGGCAATAGGCAGATGATCTCATCAGTAGAGACAATGGCTATGGCCACTGGCTGTCACTGCCCAGAATGAAAACAATAGCAAACTACCTTCTGCAAAACTTGTCAAGAAACCCAAACAACCGTGAAATAAACCTAGTAAGAAAGAGATCTGCTGGTGAGACCCCCAAGGCTAGGCGGATCAGATAACACTGGGGAAGAGTGTGACTCAGGGGCCAGTAATAATAATTGTGATGACGGAGTCAATCCCGATGGTGTTACCAAGGAAATCCCATGTGTCAGACTAAGAAACAGAGTGAGACTACGAATGTGGAATGTGAGAAGTCTGTATGAAGGAAAGCTTAAAGTAGTATGTGATAAAATCGATAGGTTAAATATTCAAATTTTAGGAATTAGTGAACATCACTGGAGAGGCAAGGGACATTTTACAAATGACAAAAGAAGTCTTTTCATGTATTCTGGTAGAGAAGTTGGAGGCCAGAGTGGAGTGGCATTTTGTTTAGATAAAACAACTGCAAAAGCTTTACTGGGATATAACCCAGTTAGTGATAGAATCCTCACTATCAGACTTAAAGGCTGTCCAAAACACACAACTCTCATACCGATATATGCCCCTACTTCAACAGCAGAGGAGGACGAAATTAAAGATTTTTACACCACACTGCAAGACGCATTAAATAAAATTGGTCATAATGACATAATAATAATAACGGGAGATTTTAATGCAAAAGTAGGTACATGAAGAGCTGAAAATGAGAGACATGTTTTACGATAATTTAGATTGGGAAATAGAAATGATGCAGGTGACAAATTAATAGAATTTTGCACAGAAAATTAGTTAATGATAGCCAACACACTTCTTAAACAACACTCAAGAAGCCTTTTCACATGGAAATCCCCGGACAGTACTACCAAAAACCAGATAGATTATATCTTAATACAAAGAAGATGGGAATCAAGCATAACATCAGCAAAAACCCTATGAAGTGCACTGTGATACAGATCATCAGTTATTAGAAGCAGATCTGAAAGTAAAACTTGAAAAGCTTACCCGAGGACCAAGGCCACTTCATTTTTATATCACAAATATACCAGATACATACAACATAGAAGTGAAGAATCGTTTTGGGGTCTTGATGTCTATACAAGAGGAAATGACACCTGACAAACTGGCAGTACAAGCTAGAGATATCTTTATAACAGCTGCAAAGATTTAATTTCGACCAAGATTAAGCAACATAAGCCATGGATTACATCAGACACGTTAGAATTAATAAAACAACGAAGGGAACGGAAAGCGAAAGGAGGAGAAACTGATAACAGTAGGATGAAGTATAAATCTCTCTAACTCGAGAAACAAGGAAGTACACAACAAAGGACAAAAACCATTATTGACAAGAAATGTTCAACCTCAATTAAATGTTATCTGTGACAAGTTGAGAAATACCTTAACAGAATCTAGATAAATTCTAGAGAGATGGCAGGAATACTGCAGTGGAATGTATGATATGAATGACTGTGAGGATATGAATGATATACATGAGCCAAAGACAGCAGAGGGAGAACCTGAACCCACATTAGATGAAATTGCATTGGCAATAAAGAACCTGAAGAATGGTAAATCACCTGGATGTGATGAGATATCAGCTGAACTAATTAAAGCGGGAGAAGAAGAAAGCATACAAATCTATCATGCATTATGTAAAAAGATATGGAAATATGGTATATGGCCAAAAGATTGAAAGAGAACTATCTTCATTCCAATACCAAAAACGGGCAACCTGAAATTATACACAAATTATAGAACTGATGCCCTGATCAGTCATGCAAGTAAAATTCTGCTAAAAATCATAATGAAAGAAGAGATTAACATTGTTCAAGCTGGATTTAGACAAGGAAGAGGAACAAGAGATCACATACTCAACATGCATTTAATAATAGAGAAGTGCAGAGAATTTAATATAAAATTATTCTCATGTTTTGTGGATTATTCAAAGGCATTAGACTGTGTACAACATCAGAAACTTTGGGAAATCATGAGGAATATGGACCCAAAGGAATAGTGAAAATCACAACTTATATCTTAACATAGCAAAGACAAAGATAATGCATACAGATAAAACTACTATGAAGAAAGAAATATATGGAAAAATTGGAGGTGGTGGAAAATTTTGAATATCTTGAATCATTGATTACCAACAATGGTGACACAATGAAAGAAATTAATAGACATATCTATTGCTCTTCACAAAGACTAAAACTGAATAAATTATAGAGTGGGACAGATAGAACTATGAAAATTAGATTTTTAAGGGCATGCATCTTTCCCATTGCAACATACGCCTGTGAGACCTGGACACTTACTAAACAAGCTGAACAGCACTTAAATGCCTTTGAATATGAATGCTACAAATGGGCTCTAAGAATATCTTGGATAAAGACAAGAACAAATGTATCCATACTTCAAGAGCTGAATACTGAAGAAGGTTGGCTATTAAAAAAATTGCAATATTTTGGTCACTTGAAACATCATGAAAGTTTGGAGCAAACAATAATGGAGGGGTATATGCCTGGGAAGAGAGGAAGAGGAAGGTCAAAGAGAAGATGGGTATAGGATGTGGCTGATCTCCAGATGGGTGTATCGGAAGCAGGACATCTTGATTATGATGGAGAAGTTTTCCGGAAGGTTGTTATGGGAAGTTCTGCAAAGGACATTCTACTGAATGAATGAATATAAAGAGTCAGGTCTTAGTCAGATATGACTGAGCTACCGTATGACAGTAGACGGTACTACCTGCTTTCTGTCAGCGCCGAATGTTGGGCGGCGCTTACCAAACCCGACACCCCACATTGTGCCAACGGCTTCGGGCGGAAGAGCGCAATTGGGAGGGTACTAGCCTTATCCTGGTGCGAGGAAATGCAACCCAAAGATAAAATAAGTCATGGCAGGGCAGACCAGGCCCTAAGCCTTGGTTGGCAGCTGGTCTAGGATCGAAGCTCCGACAGGCGAACAGTTAGAGCATTGCTTTGCTGATCCGGCAGCTTCTGCAGCTTGTCTTGTTCCAGATTATTGGTGTCAACTTTCCTCTGGAGTGAACTAGAGGGATCATGCTGCATGGGCAACACATGGTTTCTTTATTTTAGCCCAGGCTTTGTGCTATGGAGAGGCAATAACTCCATCCCTGGTCTTAACCGGTCTCGGAATCACAGCGAGAGGCAACTGTTACGGGTTATAAGTCCTTGTCAGTTGGCGTAGACATGGGGCGCCACGCGTTGCCTCTGACGGTGGGAGACACCTACAGGTGTCACTGATCAGCTACCGCCCGCCTCAAGCTGGGCAGCCCCCAGTCAATTGGGTGCTGATCCGCCACAGCCTGGCTGCTTCAATGGGTGCTTGGGGCTAGGACAAAATCTGAATCGCAGGCTGTAAAACCAATGCACCAGGTACTAATAAAAAGAATAGAAACCTCAAGCTACGGCTTGCAACCTGGAACGTGAGAACCATGTGTCCAGGATTTTCCACTGACTTGACAAATATTGACGATGTGAGAAAAACGGCTGTGATTGATGCCGAACTCAATCGTCTTAACATTGATATTGCTGGCCTGCAGGAGACTCACCTCGCTGAGGAAGGGTCACTCAGGGAAAACAATTACACCTTTTTTTGGAAGGGAAGAGGGCAGGCAGAAAAAAGGCAACATGGTGTGGGCTTTGCAGTGAAGAATTCGCTACTGGGAATGATTGATATCCCAGCTGGAGGTAATGAAAGATTATTATCACTGCGCTTGGCAACCTCTTGTGGATTTGCCACCATTCTCACTGCATATGCACCGACACTCGCTTCCTCTGATGATGTGAAGGATACGTTCTATGAGCAGCTAGACTCTGCGATCAAGGCAGTTCCAAAATCCGACTACATTTATATGCTCGGTGATTTCAATGCTCGTGTGGGCAAGGACTCGAGTTCATGGCCAGTGTGCCTTGGAAAATACAACATCGGTCGCATGAATGATAATGGGCAAAGGCTGCTGGAGCATTGCACTAGAAATGACCTATGTATTACAAACTCCTTTTTTAAAACAAAAGAGATGCATAAGGTCACATGGAAACATCCAAGATCCGGCCATTGGCATCAGCTGGACTTCATTATCACACGAAGACAACATCTGAACCATACATCATTAACTCGAAGTTACCACAGTGCTGACTGTGATACAGATCATTCTTTGGTTGTTGCAAGGGTTAGACTGAGACCAAAGAGAATCTACACAGCTAAACACAAGTCTAGCCCCAGG
The DNA here is from genome assembly GCA_963921405.1 of Cepaea hortensis. Taxonomy (NCBI): domain Eukaryota; kingdom Metazoa; phylum Mollusca; class Gastropoda; order Stylommatophora; family Helicidae; genus Cepaea; species Cepaea hortensis. The sequence goes on along the minus strand of OY992876.1, from coordinate 381,793,996 downwards.
ATTAATATTACTAACACTCACGATCCTGGAAAGTGCTTTGAATTTCAACAGCAACTTGAAGACGCTTTCAATGATACATCAGAAAATTGTATAGTAAATTATAAATCGAGTAAACGTAAGGAAACTATTTATAAAACAGCGGTAGGGGTTTACGGCACTGTGGATCATAAGAGGCAGGACTGGTTGCGGCAAACAGCCAGATACTGCAGCCCTTGATTGATAAAAAGAAGATAGCTCTCTTAAGAAACAAGGAAAGACCAACGCGTAACACTCTGAGTGAGCTGAAGCAAGCGAGAAAGGATGTACAAAAGGCTGCCAGGCAGTGTGCGAATGACTATTGGATCAAGTTATGTGAGTCCATTCAAATCGCAAGTGATAAGGGAAACATCAGAAGCATGTATGAAGGGATAAAGAAAGCCTGTGGTCCAATGATCAAAAGAAGTGCACCGCTGAAAACCTTGACTGGAGAAATCATCACTGATAAGAAACAGATGGATAGATGGGTCGAGCACTATTTAGAGCTTTACTCAAGTGAGACCAAGCTAGCGGATGATGCCCTCAACGCCATAGAGGCCCTGCCAACTCTTGACCACCTGGACACACTTCCCACTATAACAGAAGTTAAGTGTGCTATAAATGAGCTTGCATCTGGCAAGGCTCCAGGTAAGGATGGGATTCCAATAGAGGTAATCAGGAGTGGGCAAGACACACTCGCTCTACAGATCCACCAGCTAATAGAGCTATGCTGGCGAGAAGGACAAGTCCCACAGGATTTCAAAGATTCAAACATCATAACGCTGTACAAGAACAAGGGAGATCGGAGCGACTGTAACAACTATAGAGGTATCTCACTTCTGTGTATTGTTGGGAAAGTATTTGCCAGAATTGTCCTGCACAGACTTCAAGTCCTGGGAGATCAAGTCTACCCCGAATCACAGTGCGGCTTCCGTCAGAACCGGTCTACCATTGATATGATATTCTCATTGCGACAGATGCAAGAAAAATGCCGGGAACAAAATCAGCCACTGTTTATTGCCTTCATTGACCTCACAAAGGCATTCGATTTGGTCAGTCGTGAGGGTCTGTTCAAAGCACTAAAGAAGATTGGCTGCCCACCAACTCTTCTGTCCATTGTGGAATCGTTCCACACAGGCATGAAGGGTATAATCAAGTTTGATGGTGCAACTTCAGAAGAGTTTGAAATCAAGAGTGGAGTTAAGCAAGGTTGTGTACTATCCCCCACCCTCTTTGGGATATACTTTTCACTTCTACTGAAATATGCCTTTCGTGATCAGGATGACGGTATATACATTCACTCACGCTCAGATGGTGGCCTCTATAATGCTCAGAGATTGAAGGACAAGACCAAAATTAGCAGGGTACTAATCAGAGAGTTGCTTTTTGCGGATGATGCTGCGATTACGACCCACTCTGAGGAAGAATTACAACATCTACTATCTGCATTCTCCAATGCTTGTTCTGAATTTGGTTTAACAATTAACAAAAAGAAGACACAGATTATGTCACAAGGTGCACATGGTGTACCATCAATCTTTATTGACGACGCCGAACTGGAGATAGTAGACCATTTTACATATCTGGGATCAGAGGTAAATAGCAAATTATCCCTCGATCAGGAAATCAACATCAGGATTGGCAAGGCAGCAACAACAATGAACATGTTAACAAAAAGAGTCTGGAAGAACAGGAAGCTTACTGCCAAAACAAAAGTCCTCGTCTACCAAGCCTGTGTCCTTAGTACTCTTCTTTATGGCAGTGAAACCTGGACAACTTACTCACACCAAGAGAAACGTTTAAACAGCTTTCATATGTGGTGTCTGCGAAGAATACTTGGTATTAAGTGGCAAGACAAAATCACAAATACTGAAGTATTGGAAAGATCAGGTTGTGTGACAGCGTATTCCATGCTCAGTCTTCGTAGACTTAGATGGATAGGACACGTTAGGAGGATGGATGATGGTAGAATACCAAAGGACATCTTTTTTGGTGAATTGCAGACGGGTAGGAGATCTCAGGGTCGGCCTCTACTACGATACAAAGATGTGTGTAAGCGGGACATGATTGATACAGGCATTGATAATGTACATTGGGAGCACGTCGCCGCTGAACGTGTTGCATGGAGGGCAACTATCAGAAATGGAATAAAGACAAAGGAGAAAATGATTGCAGAAAAAGCACACACAGAGCGTGAGAGACGTAAGATGGTGCAAAATAGTGGAAGTGACCATGTTTTCACATGCACCTACTGTGGGCAAACATTTACAGCAAGAATTGGCCTTACCAGCCACACTCGCCACCGCCATGGATCGTAGTTATTAAGCCTTTTTGAAGCACAATGTACCAAACTATCGTCTGTCAAGACGGAAAGGTGTCAATGGAATATATATAAAAAAAGAGTGTTGAGGGGATACATAGAGCCTGTTCTTTTGTATGGATGTGAAACTTGGACAATGTGCAGTCAAGCTTAAAAACATCTGATGGCTGCAGAAATGTGGTTTCTGAGGAAAATGCAAAGAATACCATGGACAGATAGAAAAACCAATGACCAAGTACTACAAGAGACAAATGAAAATCGTAGATTGATTAGAGAAATTAGACGTAGACAGTCAAAATTTTTTTGACATGTTATGAGAAGAAATGGACTGGAGAACTTGGTGACAGCTGGCAAGATCGAGGGGAACAGGCCAAGAGGAAGACCGAGAGGAAAATACCTGGATGGCTTGGCCACATGGCATGGATGAGACAGGAACACTGAGCTGATCCACGACTCTGGTGATCGAGTGAAATGGCGAATCATGACCGCCCACGCTTTCCGGCATGGCACATGATTGATTGATTGAATATATATATATATATATATATATATATATATATATATATATATATATATATATATATATATATATATATATATCTTAGGGCTGCGACCGATTAATTTAATAGTTAACTTTTGAAAAATTAACGATTAATTAATCGTTAATTTCGATTAAAGCAAAACAATTATAGTCATATAACTCACATTATAGTCGTATTTGTTAAAAATCGAAATAACACTGGATTGTCTTGTTCGTATGTCATCTAATAACCAATTATGCAAACAGACGAGTATGTTGACAGTATTTGCTTCAAGTGACGAGCATGTCTTATTAACAATATAACCAGCAGAGCTGAACAATCGTCACATGGAACTGAGGTAGCCGGTATGCACAGAATGGTCTTGGCAAGGAATGCCAATTTTGGATATCAATGTTCATTACGTTGTAAAGGGTCAACCGATTCCGCAACTTTCTTATCCATTTCAGACTCAATTAGCTTAATACTCTCTTCATTTGGCTCACACATAGTTTCCTTGTCAATGTTAGTATCATTCGTTGCAGCAGTCTCCATCTGCTCATCATGAACATTAACTGCTATTTGTTATTCAATACGTGATCAAGTTAGTTCTATTGCATCTTTTGACAAACACTTCAGGTATTTGTAGCGTGGCTCAAGTGCTGTTGCAATCTGTAGTATTTAAATACTTGTCATATAAGCTACACATTCACTGAAGTCAATACATGCTGCCTTAAATGTAGCTATGTAGCCCGGATCATCATCGTGTACAGTCATATGCTTTGTCAACGATGATAGAAGTGGCAAGACACAGTTACATGAAACAAAATCTTGACCGCCAAGCAGGACCGTGGTCTGACAGAATAAGTCCAAAACTTTGACATATTTCGAAATCTTCTCCCAATCTGAACCTGACAGTTTTGGACCTTTGTATTGCTTCTTTTCATCTGACATGTAGACAGTTAATGCTTCTCTGACCTGTAGAAGACTCTGCAGCATAATAAACATACTGTTTCATCTTGTTGGTACATCTTGCTGCAGCTTACACAATGGTGACTCAGTACAATTTTGCAACTCGGTTGTGTTTGCAGCACTATGTTTAAAATGTCCGACAATTTTTCAATGTCTGGTTCATTTGTATAAGTGATGGGAGAAAAGTTTTCGATTAATCATTAAAAACAATTAATGATTAATCGATTAATTAATCGTTAACTTCCGCAGCCCTAATATATATATATATATATATATATATATATATATATATTTTCGCATATCCTTTACAGGACATCGCTGTCAACATCAGCATCTTTCAGCTGATGTTGATTTCTTGGCAAGATTACGCTCAGTAGTTTGCCATTGCTTTCTGAGCGACCGGCTCACATACCCCATAAGTTACCAATGCGGAGAGAACCGCTACCAATTCTCGCACACGTCACATTACTGACGAGAGTATACGGGATTATGAAGAAAGTCGTGTAATCCCTAGACCAGTATAATTTCTTTCTTACTACAATTAGCGAAGAGATCAACAGCAACGAGAGAAGCTGAGGGGCCCATACCCATAGTATATCCATCATCCGGGCTGTCTCTGGTCTACGCGTGTCCATGATTTCCATTATGGAGTATGCTCTCACACACAGTAAGAGAACAACCGAGTGTTACGCATCAGTGCCGCACAGTATAACAATCTTGCTTCGCTATGCCAACCCATATATGTATCACTTGTGGTCTTATCTTATACAACCCCAATAACACAATGCAATGGGGGATTTAATCCTACAATACGTGGTATAACAATCAATGCCACGTAATCTATTTAATATGGAACAGTATTAGTGAAGCCTCGTATCTTTAGACCTCCCAATTCCTCATATCCCAGGTGGCTTATCACAGGTACTACATCGAACTCTCTCACCTCTTTCTCTCCCTTCTCATATATACAATATACACATGTATGCATATGGTTGTGTGAATGTTTGTTGACGTGTGTAGATTTATGTATGTGTGCTCACACATATCAGTCCACCCAGACTTTAAGTATTCCCTTGGTACACACATAAAGGAGCACAGAAAATGAATTGTGTTATTTTCACAATCAAACTTAGGTGCACACATCATTGCTCTTTAACATTCGTCAACTATGGCCAACCCTTTACTGCCACCCACTCATGCATTGTATGGATATCCACAGGGGCACTTCTTAGTTTTCACTCTCGGCGACCATAACATCTCCATTGCTCCAGTTTCACACCTTTACTTTCTCTCCTTTTTCATTACCAATTCCACTCATTTACCTGGGATCTTCACTGAACCGTTACCATCCCCTACCCCAGTTCCCAAGACACCACAGACTCCCACAGCTGTCTATATAAATAAGGGTAATAATGATGACGTCACTGTGTTCGTCTGCCCTGATATCACGTGCTAAACACTCTTGACATCCTTAACAACAATACTGACCGGTTACAAGACAATAGCATGGTTATTGTAATTTCTATCACACTCCCCCTCGTAGATGAGACATGGTACAGAATGGCACACTTTCTAGTAAATCATCACAAATCAATCATCTATTGTACAGTAGGTCAGCGGGGCCGAACTGATAACAGCGTGTGTTAAACATCCGGTGTGCTGATGCTGAGGTAAGGGGGTCAACCCCTACACCGGGCAGTTGGTCTAAAATGTTGACCTGTCTTCCTTGACTTGGGGACATAAATTAAAAGTACCACTGAAGTCGCAGTGGGTTCGCCTGATGGCGAGATACACAGGTAATAGGGAAAGCTCATCCACATGCAAAATTCAGTCCAGCTCTAGCTTCCGTGGCGAAGGCGTTACGGACGCTGTTCATGAGATCCTGCATACCTGCGTTCGAAAGTTGCGCGCGATTTTGCATTAGACCGCGTTGCGCTGGTTTTTATGAAATGGTATGGGTCGTTTAGAAAGCAATGGCAAACTACTGAATGTAAAACTTGTCAAGACATCAACAACAGCAAAAACTGCTGGTGTTTAGTGCAAACGTCCTGTAAAGAATAAGCAACTAACGAATATGTAACTAAACGCAGCCGTTGCCGATTTGTGTAGCAGACCGTGTCGCGTTGTGTTATAACGTGCTGGTATGGGAGCCGGTCGTTCAGAAAGCAATGGCAAACTACAGAACGTAAAAGCTTGCCTAGTACATCAACAGCAGCTGAAAAAAGCTGGTGGTGACTGCAACGTCCTGCAAGGGATATGCAACATAAAAAAAACAACAACACTTGGATTGGTCCACAGTACGCCCCCGACGTGTCTGTGCAGGCAAGCAGAACGCGGACAGGCCAGCCACGGCACCAGGCGTGCCCATCCATGACCAGGAGACAAAGACCGGGTAGAGATGCGCTGGCTGACCACCCTTGTGCCCAGGCCTGGCAATGTACTCAATCGATAACTCCTGGCGCCGGCGGAAGTCTCGCGTGTTTGTTGTATAATTTACAGATTCGAGCAGCTCCACTATCCCCCGGCTTGTTCATCCGAGTAAACATGGGCTGCCGACTGTACTCACACAACCGTGCCCGTGCGGTAATTATTCATCACTAGGGCCGGGGAAGGGGCGGGCATCCTTGCTGGTCTCTCACTGTTCCTACTTTCTGTACACTTGTTCACACAGAGGAGGATTTTGCAGCTACGGTTGTCACCGGCTTCGGGTAGCCAGTCCCTTAATGGCCTCTTATTATCACCATGGGCTATGTCTTTCGGTTACGGGCGCATTTTTTTCGAAGACTCCAGGGGTAGTCGCTGGAGCTACGGAGTTCGTGCTTTGTGCGACGCTTTCGGCAGGCCGCCCTGCGGAAAGAGCCCGAGCTATGTGGGATAAAACCCGGTGCAATGATGTCGATCCTCTCGACTTTTAAGCGACTTTTTTAATTTTTTTAAAAACATCATTCAGTGCCGTCTCCGTAGTAAAGGTTACCGGTTATGGATCTCTAGCCAGTTGCCCCAAGTCAATGTTGTAGATTCAGTCAGGCCGTATCCTGACCATTTCTCCATTTTGTCAGTTTTAGTTATAGTACACTGAACGCCTCCTAACTCTGTCAGCATCGAGACCCTTCGCTGGATATTGAAGATGAGGACTGTGGCCCATAGAAACGTCTCCAGTGCTGTGATGTCGACTCCTAACTCAGCTTAAACTTCGTTGCGCTCAACTTGTCCCACCATTATAGTTGTCAATTGATTCCGATGTCCTTTCATCTGACCATTGTGACCTGACTTTCTCGTTTTTATAATTCAGCAGGTCCTATGTATATTAAGTCGTCGTTCTTCTGCTGTTGGGTGGAGGTTAAGTTGGCGATCCGGCTCGTTGTGGTTTTCTCCACATCGTCTCATACTCCTCCTAGAAGAGTCAAATGGCATCTGGGTTGGCTGGGTTATTCTGTATTATTTGTAACCTTCTTGCCGGTCTCTCTGGCTGAGGGGTTACACCACTTTCTCCGTAATCCCGTTTATCCACGCAGGGTCTCGCAGCGAGGCGAGAACTGGAAGCGGTTCGACCCGCGCTCGTGACTTGCGGGATAATGAGCCGGCCGCTCAGAAATCAATGGCAAACTACTGAGCGTAATCTTGCCAAGAAATCAACATAAGATGAAAGATGCTGATGTTGACAGCGATGTCCTGTAAAGGATATGCAAAACATTTTTTTCTTCATGGTTGGGTTTTGCAGCGAATTTTCTACGGGGAGGGGTAGCCAGCCCCAGGCCAACCATCCTCTGTCACATCCAACGACATGCATGACATATTATTTTGTTATTATTCTTGGCTTCCGTTAAGCGCCACAGCAACACACTGGCGTGAGTTTGTTGTATGTTTTTCTTAATTGTCTGTCTCTAGACACATTGGCGTGAGTTTGTTGTAGGTTTTTCTTAATTGTCTGTCTCTCCACACCCTGGCGTTGAGTTTGTTGTATGTTTTTCTTAATTGTATGTGTCTCCACACACTGGCGTGAGTTTGTTATATGTTTTCTTAATCGTCCGTCTCTCCACACATTGACGTGAGTTTGTCGTAGGTGTTTCCTTATCGCCCATTTCTCCACGAGTATGTAAATGAATATCTTATATAGGTAGTGATTTGCTAGCGTGCAGCAAGAGCAACTCAAGGGATGCAGGATACAGACAAGACTTCACTGGATAAACTCACAGCTCAGGAAGACACTCGGTCAAACCATTCCTGAAGAAAGAACAGGGGTGTGCTGGCGGGCAGAGGCATTTATCACAGGTCTGCTATAAACTACATATCCCAAATATCGCAGCTCTTCTGTAAACAACATAAATATCACAGCTCTTCTGTAAGCAACACATATATCACAGGTCTTCTGTAGGCAACACAAATATCACAGGCCTTCTGTAAGCAATACACATATCGCAGCTCTCCTGTAAACACAACACATCACAAATATCACATCTCTTCTGTAAACAATACATCACAAATACCACAGCTCTTCTGTGAATAACACAAATATCACAGCTCTTCTGTAAACAACACAAATATCACAGCTCTTCTGTAAACAACACATATATCACAGCTCTTCTGTAAGTTTTTTTTTTTAAAGTTTTAGTCGATGGATCAACATCACGGCACATGGGTGTAACCCATAAGTGCTCCGTTCTCCTCCTAACTCAAGCCTGAGTCTGGAAAACTCAGCTCAGTGCACGAACTCCGTAGCACCGGCGAGGATCCTGAAATACTTTGGGTAGATTTTTAACTCAAAATTTTGCCCGGGCAGCGCCGTTAGGCTACTCTTTTTCGATTTCCAACTGCCAAGGGATTTTTTACGTGCGCAACAATACCGTCCGATCTCACTACCCAGAACCAGGAGAAATTTTATTACTAGAAATCCTCGTGAAAAAATCCCGGTCCTCACCGGGGCCTGAACCCGGCGACCAGTACTCGAGGCGGACACCATACCTCGAGACCACGCATCCCCCAGCTCTTCTGTAAACAACACTAATATTATAGCTCTTCTGTTAACAACACAAATATAGCTCTTCTGTAGACAACACAAATATTATAGCTCTTCTGTAAACAACACATATATCGCATCTCTTCTGTAAACAACACATCACAAATACCACAACTCTTCTGTAAACAAATATCACAGGTATACTGTAAGCAACACAACGGAAATGCCATCTCTCTATCGCTCTAACCCCCCCCCCCCCCCCCACCACCACCACCACCACACACACACAAAACGGACATAGAAGAAAAAGACAAACAATTGAGAAGTGAAACCTACAGACACGCCGCGTTCAAACCGGCACGTCCCTTAGACACCAACAAACTAGTATGTAGATACGTACATGAACACATCTAAACCGCGTGACTACGGCTCAGGCAAACCTCAGCGTTGGGTTCGAGTCCATCAGAGAATACACTGGACAACATACATGTGAACATGCAGACATACCGTGTGGGAACCAGCACGCCTACACAAAGCCTGGTGTCACGAGAAAGCCAACGCTACACAAGGCCAACTCCTGGCGTCGCGAGGAAGTGAACACTCCACAAGTCTCCACTGGAATGCAGCACAAGCAGGCGGATTAGCCGCCACCAGAGCGGGTTAGCTGCGGGCAAAGGTCAACGCCGCTGGTCAAATATGTCTGGGCGCCAATTGGACAGTTTCTGGGACGCGTTTTGTTGGCTAAGCATCACTTCTCGTCCCTTCGGCACTGGCTGGCGGTGGGTTGATCAGAACATTCCTACAGCAGCCCGTGGAGCATATACCGCCAACAGGCCGTGCAGTATGTGCAGTGCTCAATGATCACCCAGTTACACCCTGACATGCCTCTCGACATCCAGTTAATTCCATCCACTGATAGACGTATTCAGCCAAACAAGGATACAGATAAAAAACCTTAATATTTTCATGTAGTGTTTTTAGAGTAGCTGTGTGTCGGTTTGTGTGTGTTTGTTCTGTGCTGACGAAGGCTTTAGTCACAACGTCCATTTTGTTTCTTGTAATCGTGTTCTGGCCGGTCTCTCTGGCTGTAGGGTTACAACACTTTCTCTCTGTAATACCGTTTATCACGCAGTCTCGTAGCGGAGCGAGAGCTGAGGCGGTTCGACCCCCGCTCGTGACTTGCGGGATACTGAGCCGGCCGCTCAGAAAGCAATGGCAAACTACTGAGCGTAATCTTGCCAAGAGATCAACATACAGCTGAAAGATGCTGGTGTTGACAGCTAAGTCCTGTAAAGGATATGCTAAAAAAAAAAAAAATCGTGTTCTAGTCAAGCACACAATCTACTTCTCGTTTGTTGGTGATTCATTTACTGCCTCTCCACTATGTACAGTTGCAATGGTGGTCTTACAAACATGGTGATTCATTCATTGCCTCTCCACTATGTAAAGTTGCAGTGGTGGTCTTACAAACATGGTGATTCATTCATTGCCTCAACACTATGTACAGTTGCAGTGGTGGTCTTGCAAACATGGTGATTCATTCATTGCCTCTCCACTATGTACAGTTGCAGTGGTGGTCTTACAAACATGGTGATTCATTCATTGCCTCTCCACTATGTACAGTTGCAGTGGTCTTACAAACATGGTGATTCATTCAATGCCTCTCCACTAATTACAGTTGCAGTGGTCTTACAAACATGGTGATTCATTCATTGTCTCTCCACTATGTACAGTTGCAGTGGTGGTCTTACAAACATGGTGATTCATTCATTGCCTCTCCACTATGTACAGTTGCAGTGGTGGTCTTACAAACATGGTGATTCATTCATTGCCTCTCCACTATGTACAGTTGCAGTGGTGGTCTTACAAACATGGTGATTCATTCATTGCCTCAACACTATGTACAGTTGCAGTGGTCTTACAAACATGGTGATTCATTCATTGCCTCTCCACTATGTACAGTTGCAGTGGTGGTCTTACAAACATGGTGATTCATTCATTGCCTCTCCACTATGTACAGTTGCAGTGGTCTTACAAACATGGTGATTCATTCAATGCCTCTCCACTAATTACAGTTGCAGTGGTCTTACAAACATGGTGATTCATTCATTGTCTCTCCACTATGTACAGTTGCAGTGGTGGTCTGACAAACATGGAGAGACCTCTGTAGCACAGTTCCGGGGAGATGGTACTGTGATACCGGGTGTGGAGAGACGTTTCAACACCCTCCTCGCCCCGATGGACACCAGCTGTTGTCAGAGCTCTGATGTCCGGGACGTCCATTTGCCGAGCTTCAGAGAGTAAACAGTCTTCTAGAGGATGTACAACCTGCCAGCCAGTCAACCACCCACCAACCACCTAGCCGACCAACCAGTCAACCAACCACCAACTAACCAGCCAGCCAACCAACCAGTCAATCAGACCACCAGCCACCCAGCCCATCAACCAACCAGCCCACCAACTAATCACAAACCAACCAGTCAAAACACCACCCACCAACCAGCCAAAACACCACACACTAGCCAGCCAGCCAACCAGTCCACCAACCACCCACTAACCAGTCCACCAACCACCGATCTGACCAACCAGTCAACCAACTAACCAGCCAGTTAACAAGTCAACCAACCACCCACTAACCAGCCAGCCAACTAACCGCTCACCAACCAGTCCACCAACCACTCACTAACCACCCACCAACCAGTCCACCAATCAGCCAGCCAACCAACCAGTCAAAATACAACCACCCACTAACCAAACAGCCAACCAAAAAATTTACCAGTCAACCAATCAACAAACTACCCACTAACCAACCAACCAGCAAATCAATCAACCAACCAGCAAATCAATCAACCAATCAACACACCAGCCAACCAACTACCCACCAACCAGTCAGCCAACCAGCTAATCGACTAGTCAACCAACGAACCAATCAGCCACTTTCCTCGCAGACATCTGCCTACAAACATGCTCGTCTCCTCCCACAGATCACACAAGTATGATCTCATGAGAGTACACAAACCCTGTAAGGCAGGCCACGGTCACGTGGATCTATAGCAGAATCATCAAGGCTATTAATATTCTTTCTGTGGGTAGGCGTTTTAAAATTGTGAAATTTAACCTGGACAGTGGCTTAACTGCTATTAAAATCTTTTTATGTAGGTACAGAAATATGGCAATCTTTATATTGATATAGAAATACAGCAATCTGTATATAGGTATAGAAATGTGGCAATATGTATACAGGTATAGAAATACTGCAATCTTTATATGGGTAGAGAAATACGGCAATCTTTATATAGGTATAGAAATGCGGGATTCTTTATAAAGATATAGAAATGCGGAAATCGTTACATAGATATAGAAATGTGACAATCTGTATATAGGTATATAAATATGGCAATCTTTACATAGGTATAGAAATACGGCAATCTTTTTTTTTATATCACTATCATGTGCTATGTCAGCTGGCGTAGGCGTTCATGTCTCTCCACATATCTCGGTCTTTGGTGTTCCTCTTCTTCGTTCATCCGCAGTTTTCTTTTTCTTTTCCGGACGTGATTGCGTTGTGCCTGTTTACAGCAGAGCTGCGTTCTTGCGCCGTTAGGCCGACTTCTGCGGGCATTTGTTGACCGGGTTAACCTTCCCGGGGGGGGGGGGGGGTCTTTGGTGTTCTGGATCAACTCTGCTGCTGATAGTCCTTCATGCTAACGTCTCAATCCATTCAGCATCATTTCTCTTGGACGGCCTGTGCCTCTCTTCCCCTCGATTTTTCCAGTCGTCACGATGTTCTTCATATAGGTATAGAAATACGGCAATCTTTATACAGATATAGAAATACGGCAATCATTATATAGGTATAAAATTACATCAATCTTTATATACGAGAGGCGTTCAGAAATTAATGCACCACATCGTTTTTCTCGGCTAATAATGAAAATAGAAGCATTAAATCTTGCACACTTCAGTCAAATATGGCATGTGCCGATTGTGTGCACCAAATTGCAACCCAACCGGCCAAATAATATGGCTGCCCTAAATCGTTGAAATGGAGCGTGTCGGCAACTTGCGTTATGAGGAGTGAATTATGATGTAATTTCTAGTTGCAGAGAAGGGAACTGTGTGAACATTCACAAGCATCTATGTGATGTGTATGGAAGTTTTGCAGTCGATGCGAGTACAGACAGTCGCTGGGTTAAGAGAATCAAAGAATCAGGAAGTGGAGACACGGGGCACCCTGGTAGGCAGCGCCCTGTCACAGCCACCAACGCAGAAATGTCCAAATACGCTGAAGGCATTATTCTTACTGATAGGTGAATCACTATTCAACAATTGGCCTTACAGCTGTCAGACAGCAATGGTAGTGCAAATGTAGTTATAAAAAGTCTAGGATTTTCTCATGTTAGCGCAAGATGGATTCCTCAACGTTTCACAACCGACCACCAATTGCAAAGTAAATGAATTTCTTATGAATTGTTGGAGCGTTTCAATACTGATGGAGAAACTTGTTTGGCTAAGGTTGTTACAGGTGAACCTGAGACAAAACGACATTCAACAGAGTGGCATCATCCGCAATCACCACGATGAAAGAAATTCAACTCACCCCTGTAAAGGTCATAATCACTGCCTTTTGGGACACTGAAGGTGTAATTCTTGTGTATGTTATGCCAAGAGGGGAGACAATCAATTCACAAGCTTACATTAAGACATTGAAAAAAACACCATCAACGTTTTTGTTGAGTTCAGCCGCATAAGAATTCAGCAGATCTGTTTCGCCTTCACGACAATGAACACCCTTACATAAATCTGGCAACACGGGAAGCAATCACCAAATTGGGTTGGGCTGTACTTCCCCACCCACTCTATCCAGATTTGACACCTTCTGATTTTCATCAATAAAGTCCACTTAAAGATGCACTCCATGGGACAAGGTTTGAAGATGATAAAGGTATTCATGCAGCGAAGAAATGGCTTTATCAGTGGTTCTCAATCATTTTTGGCCCATGCACCCCTTCACCATATGTTCAGAACGTCATTCCCCACCCCCCTTCGTGCATTTCCTCGCTATAACCCCCGCCCCCCCCCCCCCCCCCCGGGGGGCCACTACAGAGTATACGTAAAAATGGAAGCTAAATTTAATAACACATACTAGAATAAGTCTAGACGTCTACATAAAACGTGATTTGCGAGTTTACTAACGTTACAAAACGAATTTCAGAAGGGCGAGAAGTTCAGAACCGTTAAGTATGGAAGGAAAAACCAATATCAAGTAATCGGTTCTTGTATTAACGCGATCTTGAAATAATAACAATTCCCCCCCCCCCCCCCAAACCCTAAAATTCCCCCGTGGGGGGGGGGGGTTGAATTCCCCACCGGCTGAGAACTATTAGGCTATATGATCAAGACAAAATCTGGTACGGGCTAAGAATACACGCACTTGTTTCGCACTGGCATAAAGCCGTACCAGTTGATAGGGATTATATTGCATAATACCGGTGTTCACATGACATACCCATGAATATTGTGCATACATTTCATTCTTTTTGAACAAACAGCCCCTGAGAAAAACGATGTGGCGCATTACTTTCTGAACGCCCCTCGCAGGTATAGCAACGCGGCAATATTTATATAGGTATAGAAATACAGCAGCAATACGGATGAGAACCCACACTAACCATATATTTGGCCATGCAAGTAGGTTACCAGTCAACAGTATACCACAACAAGCAATGATGTGCAGACCAGATGGAAACAGAGGAAGAGGCCGACCACGTAAACGTTGGACGGAGGGAATAGCGAACGAAGTCCATGGGAATACCGATACATGAAACCCATAATCAGGCACTCTCACGATGTTTATACTTCACCTCGACACCGCAAGGTACAAGAGGAACATGATGAGATGAGATGAGACCCACACTAACTCAGCAACACAATCAAGCGTAGAGAGAGAGAGAGAGAGAGAGAGAGAGAGAGAGAGAGAGAGAGAGAGAGAGAGAGAGAGAGAGAGAGGGGGGGGAGAAGTATGCTGCACACGACGGATCATTTAAAGAAACACACACACAACCATGCTCCTGACATATGTTGTAACTTTACCGACATATGGTGTACTTTACTGACATATGTTGTAACCTTACCGACATATGGTGTAACTTTACTGACACATGGTGTAACTTTACTGACATATGGTGTAACTTTAATGACATATGTTGTAACCTTACTGACATATGGTGTAACCTAACTGACATATGGTGTAACTTTACCGACATAAGGTGTGACTTTACTGACATATGGTGTAACCTTACTGACATATGGTGTGACTTTACTGACATGTGTAATCTTACTGACATATGGTGTAACTTTACTAACATACGGTGTAACTTTACTAACATACGGTTTAACTTTACTAACATATGCTGTAACCTCTTACTGAGAGCTGATGTAACTTTAACGAATTATTTGAACCCACCAACAACTCTCTCGCAACGCCCGTTACTTACGGAAAATGTGAGCCCGTTCAGAAAGTAATGGCAAACTACTGAGCAAAGAAATAAACAACAGCTGTAAAATGCTGGTGTTGACAGCGATGTCCTGTAATAGGATATGCGGGGGGGGTGGGGGGGGGGGGACAACCACACTGGTCACCGTCTCACGGTTTGGGAACCATCCAGTTAGTGGGACAAGCGTGACAACATAAAACCACAACAAGGAAATGTTTTCGGGGAGAAAATGCAATCAATAGACGTAGCCAGGTGGAGGTAACCTCCCGGCCCATGCCATCAGTCAGGTGCGTTGAGATGTGTGCTAACTAGGTCAGGGCGCAAATGTAATATGACTGCTAGCACATAGGCTGGCAAACAATAGCCAGAGGTTCGAGTTCCAGTACAGGTAGCGACCAGCTGAGAGAGGTGTGTGGCGGGGATATGTAATATATCTCCACACCACCACCACCCCACCTTTCTATAGTGAAAATATAAGAACAAATATAAAATAAAATAGAAAATATAAGATATAAAATAAAATAGAAAATATAAGAATAATATATATCTCTGGCAAAGACACTCCCACCCCTCGAGGGGTTACCCGGATAAACTGATTGCACTCAGGCTGAATGAAGGAGTCCGAACACGTACCGGCGACCTTTTGAGCGCAGACGGCCTGTCCACTATATAAAGTGATGATTTCAACAACTACCGAGGCAAGGTCGGGTCAGCATGCTGTATGTCCAACATCACACCACAGATAGAAACATCATCTATAACATAATATGACACCACAGATAGAAACATCATCTATAACATAATATGACACCACAGATAGAGACATCTGTATCACGACAGGACACCGCAGATAAAAGCATCATCTATATCATGACATGACACCACAAGATAGAAACATCATATATATCACAACATGACACCACAAGATAGAAACATCATATATATCACAACATGACACCATGGATATAAATGTCATCTTTATCACATGACACCACAGATAGAAATGCCATCTATATCACAACATGACACCACAGATAGAAATGACATCTATATCACAACATGACACCAAGATAGAAATGACATCTATATCACAACATGACACCACAGATAGAAACATCATCTTTATATCACAACATGACACCACGGATAGAAATATAATCTATATCACGACATCGCACCACAGATAGAAATATAATCTATATCACGACATGGAAATACAGATAGAAAAATAATCTATATCACGACATGGCACCGCAGATAGAAACATTACCTATTTCACGACATGGCACCAGATAGAAACATCACCTATATTACAACATGATACCACAGATAGAAACATCATCTTTATCATAACAAGACACAAAAGATGGAAACATTATCTATACCATCACATGACACCACAGATAGAAATTTCATCTTTATCACATGTCACCACAGATAGAAATATCATTTGTATCCATCACCAGATCATTACATTGGCACCTTGCATGCAGTCTTAACAGACCATAGTTTGTGCTTTAAAAAGGCATAATAACTTTTACATATGGCGGTAGCGAATGTGACTGATAAGGCCAATTCACGCTGTAAATGTTCACCCACAGTGGATGCATGTGAACACGTGGTCATTTCCACCATCATGCACCATCTTACGTCTCACACGCTCGGTGTGTGACTTATCTGCAATAATTTTCTCCTTTATCTTTATTCAATTTCTGATGTTTGCCCTCCATGCAACACGTTCAGCGACCTGAGATCTCTTACCCATCTGTAATTCACCAAAAAAGATGTCCTTTGGTATTCTACCATCATCCATCCTCCTAAGATGTCCTATCCATCTAAGTCTACGAAGACTGAGCATGGAATAAACCGTCACACAACCTGATCTTTCCAATACTTCAGTATTTGTGATTTTGTCTTGCCACTTAATACCAAGAATTCTTCGCAGACATCGCATATGAAAACTGTTTAAACGTTTCTCTTGGTGTGAGTAAGTTGTCCAGGTTTCACTGCCATAAAGAAGAGTACTAAGGACACAGGCTTGATAGACAAGGACTTTTGTTTTGGCAGTAAGCTTCCTGTTCTCCCAGACTCTTTTTCTTAACCTGTTCATTGTTGTTGCTGCCTTACCAATCCGGATGTTGATTTCCTGATCTAGGGATAATTTGCTATTTACCACTGATCCTAGATATGTAAAATGGTCTACCATCTCTGGTTCGGCATCGTCAATAAAGATTGATGGTACCCCAAGTGCACCTTGTGTATCCATCACCAGAACATTATATACAATAACAAAGAGCTTGTTTTGGTCATGTGATGAAATGAGAGGCATTGGAGAACCGCGTGACTACTGGAAAGATCAAGGGGAAGAGAGGCAGTGGCAGGCCACGAGAAATGATGCTGGATGGATTGAGACGGTGGCTTGGAGGGATATCATCAACAGAGTTGATCCAGACCATCAAAGACCAAGATCTGTGGAGAGTCATGAACGCCCACGCCAGCCGGCATGGCACTTGATGATGATGATGACCTATCTCATCTCAAGCTCTATAGTTGGTCAGATCTGTGAGAGAGAGGGAGGTGTGTGCGTGTGTGGGGGGGGGGGGGGGGGAGTATGGCATTAAACCCTTGATTTCTAGCCAACACCTACAGCCCTACCCAATTTATAACAACCAACGTTCACAAAGCCGGCTTTTTGGCTTAGAGGTTACGACTTTTCTCCGTAATCTCGTATACTCTCGTGGTTAACGTGATGACGGTGAGAATCAGCAGTGGTTCGAATCGCATCGGTAACCTACGGGGTATGTGAGCCGGCCGCTCAGAAAGCAATGGCAAACTACTGAGCGTAATCTTGCCAAGAAATCAACATACAGCTGAAAGATGCTGGTGTTGACAGCGATGTCCTGTAAAGGATATGCAAAAAAAAAAAAAAAATGTTCACAAATATAACATCAATGTTGTTCTTTCACTGGCTAGAATTGTATTGTCTATATCTGTAGTACAGCCTCTTGTATACACTTCGCTGTCTGTTTTAGTTCACTCAGTTGTCCATGGAGTTATCTTCCACGGTTTTTTCTCTAGGCCAGGTTTGCCTAGACAGTCTTAAAGTATGTGATCTGCTTTCTTTGGCGCCAATCCACGTGTGCACATGGCTAATTCTTAAATTGTGTATACATGAGGTTGCGAAATCGATTGTATCTTGTTCTGGGACGTGACACCAATCAATGCCACTGAACAAACACTACGGGTTGTCCTAAATCGGAAGGAAACCATGTACTAGTGTCATTACACCTATCACCGCCGGCTGCTAGGGAGCAAGAAGACCGGGCCAGTTTATAGCCAAGGAAAGTCGATTAACTTGGCCATAACCTGCCTGACTGGACACATATATACCTACCTATCTGTTGTCCACGTTGTGCCGACGGACAACAAGCGGCTTGTAGCGGCACGTATATCTGGGGCAGAGATGACAGGTCGCTCACATGACAGCGCTAATGAAGAGATGACCTAGAATGTGGTCACTTGAGGACAGCCAACGAGGTCATGCTATGTCGCCCGTGTACAGATTAGGCTGTGTTTTGTCCACGGTAGGCTGTGTATGGCTGATTGTTGATGTATAGATCACGTGTTGAGTGATCTGATCTGACTGACAAGGCCATCGTGCACTCTGCAACTACGCGCCCAAATCTCCGGCCTGTCTGTACCTGCAGCCAAGATCAAATAACAGGCCAGCGGTAACTGACATGGATTTGTCTAGGAGGCGGTAAGCGACCGGCATGGAGGGCGTGTGAGAGAGGGGTGGATAGTGTTGGAGTGACAGGTACGGGAGAGTGTGGGTGAGAGGTATGGGAGAGTGTGTGGGTGAGAGGGTTAGGTTCGGAGAGTGTGAGACATGACTGGTGGTGTATGGGAGAGAGGGTTAGGTTCGGAGAGTGTGAGACATGACTGGTGGTGTGTGGGAGAGTGAGAGTTAGGTTTAGACAATGTGAGAGATGGCTGGTGGTGTGTGGGAGAGTGAGAGTTAGGTTTGATGAGTGTGAGATAGTGAAAGTTAGGTTTGGGGAGTGTGAGAGATGGCTGGTGGAGTGGGAGAGTGAGGGTTAGATTTGGGGAATGTGAGAGATGGCTGGTGTGGGAGAGTGAGAGGTAGGTTTGGGGAGTGTGAGAGATGGCTGGTGGAGTGTGGGATAGGGAGGTGTGGGAGAGTGAGAGTTAGGTTTAAGGAGTGTGAGAGATGACTGGTGGAGTGTAGGGTAGGGAGGTGTGGGAAAGTGAGAGTTAGGTTCGGGGAGTGTGAGAGACGGCTGGTGGTGTGTGGGAGAATGAGAGTTAGGTTTGGGAAGGTGTGAGAGATGGCGGGTAGAGTGTGGGAGCGTGAGAGTTAGGTTTGGGGAGTGTGAGAGATGGCTGGTGGAGTGTTGGAGAGTGAGTTAGGTTTGGGGTGGGGGTGAGAGATGGCTGGTGGAGTGTGTGAGAGTTAGGTTTGGGGAGTGTGAGAGATGGCTGGTGGAGTGTGGGAGAGGGAGGTGTGGGAGAGTGAGTTAGGTTTGGGGGTGGGGTGAGAGATGGCTGGTGGGGTGTGGGAGAGTGCGAATTTGGTTTGGGGAGTGTGAGAGATGGCTGGTACAGTGTGGCAGAGAGAGGTGTGAGAGAGTGACAGTTAGGTTTGGGGAGTGTGAGAGATGGCTGGTGGAGTGTGAGAGAGAGAGAGAGGCGTGGGAGAGTGACAGTTAGGTTTGTGGAGTGTGAGAGATGGCTGGTGGTGTGTGGGAGAGTTAGAGTTAGGTTTGGGGAATGCGAGAGATGGCTGGTGGAGTGTGGGAGAGTGAGGTGTGGGAGAGTGACAATTAGGTTTGTGGAGTATGATAGATGGCTGGTGGTGTGTGGGAGAGTGAGGTGTGGGAGAGTGACAGTTAGGTTTGTGGAGTGTGATAGGTGGCTGGTGGTGTGTGGGAGAGGGAGGTGTGGGAGAGTGACAGTTAGGGAGGTGTGGGAGAGTGACAGTTAGGTTTGTGGAGTGTGATAGATGGATGGTGGTGTGTGGGAGAGGGAGGTGTGGGAGAGTGAGAGTTAGGTTGGGGGGAGTGTGAGAAATGGCTGGTGGAGGGTGGGAGAGTGAGAGTTAGGTTTCGGGAGTGTGAGAGATGGCTGGTGGAGTGTGGGAGAGAGAGGAGTAGGAGAGTGAGAGTTAGGTTTGGGGAGTGTGAGAGATGGCTGGTGGAGTGTGGGAGAGAGAGGAGTAGGAGAGTGACAATTAGGTTTGTGGAGTGTGATAGATGGCTGGTGGTGTGTGGGAGAGTGAGGTGTGGGAGAGTGACAGTTAGGTTTGTGGAGTGTGATAGATGGCTGGTGGTGTGTGGGAGAGTGAGGTGTGGGAGAGTGACAGTTAGGGAGGTGTGGGAGAGTGACAGTTAGGTTTGTGGAGTGTGATAGATGGCTGGTGGTGTGTGGGAGAGGGAGGTGTGGGAGAGTGACAGTTAAGTTTGGGGAATGTGAGAGATGGCTGGTGGAGTGTGGGAGAGGGAGGTGTTGGAGAGTGAGAGTTAGGTTGGGGGGAGTGTGAGAAATGGCTGGTGGAGGGTGGGAGAGTGAGAGTTAGGTTTCGGGAGTGTGAGAGATGGCTGGTGGAGTGTGGGAGAGAGAGGAGTAGGAGAGTGACAATTAGGTTTGTGGAGTGTGATAGATGGCTGGTGGTGTGTGGGAGAGTGAGGTGTGGGAGAGTGACAGTTAGGTTTGTGGAGTGTGATAGATGGCTGGTGGTGTGTGGGAGAGGGAGGTGTGGGAGAGGGAGGTGTGGGAGAGTGACAGTTAGGGAGGTGTGGGAGAGTGACAGTTAGGTTTGTGGAGTGTGATAGATGGCTGGTGGTGTGTGGGAGAGGGAGGTGTGGGAGAGTGACAGTTAAGTTTGGGGAATGTGAGAGATGGCTGGTGGAGTGTGGGAGAGGGAGGTGTTGGAGAGTGAGAGTTAGGTTGGGGGGAGTGTGAGAAATGGCTGGTGGAGGGTGGGAGAGTGAGAGTTAGGTTTCGGGAGTGTGAGAGATGGCTGGTGGAGTGTGGGAGAGAGAGGAGTAGGAGAGTGAGAGTTAGGTTTGGGGAGTGTGAGAGATGGCTGGTGGAGTGTGGGAGAGAGAGGAGTAGGAGAGTGAGAGTTAGGTTTGGGGAGTGTGAGAGATGGCTGGCGGTGTTTGGGAGAGTGAGAGTTAGGTTTGGGGACTGTGAGATATGGCTAGTGGAGTGTGGGAGAGTAAGAGTTAGGTTTGGATAGTGTAAGAGATGGCTGGTGGGGTGTGAGAGAGGGAGGCGTGGGAGAGTGACAGCTGGGTTTGGGGAGTGTGAGAGATGGCTGGTTGAGTGTGGGAGAGGTAGGTGCGGCAGAGTGAAAGCTAGGTTTGGGAGTGTGAGAGATGACTAGTGGAGTGTGGGAGAGGGAGGTAGGGGGGGCGAGAGTTAGGTTTGGGGAGTGTCAGAGATGGCTGGTGGAGTGTGGGAGAGGGAGGTATAGGAGAAGGGGTGTGGGAGAATGTGAGAGAGGGTGTATGAAAGAGTGTGAGAGGGATGCATGCGAGAGTGTGAGAGAGGGAGGTATGGCTGACACTGAGAGAGAGAGGAGGTATGGGAAAGTGTGAGAGAGATGGTATGGGAGAAAGTGAAAGGGAAGTATGGGAGAGTGTGAGAGAGGGATGGGAGAGAGTGCGAGATTTAAATTACAGTGGGGTGGAAAGTTGACATGAGTGAGACAGCGAGGGAGAGATGGAGAGAATGTGAGAGAAAGGCTGGATTACAGAGAAGTGGAGAAATAACATGGGAGAGACAGAAAGACTAAGATAGAGAAGCGAAGGGGGACATAGAAAGAAGGATAACGGCGAGATACAGGGAGAGGAAGGAAGAGGGCGGGAGACGCTGTGAGTGTTTATGAGGACGAGAGAGACAGAGCACCAAGGCGAGAGGCGGAAAGTCGAGAGTGGGATTAAGGATTCATAATACACAACTGCCGTCTCAGTGGCGAAGGTGTTGCGGACGTGATTCGTAATGCCGCTTAACCGCGTTCGAAACACAGCGGTGACCGATTTGGCAGCAGACCGTGTCTCGCTGGTTTCAACGTGTTAGTATGGGAGCCGGCCGTTCAGAAAGCAATGACAAGTTACTGAACGTAAAACTTGCCAAGACATCAACAACGGCAGTAAAATGCTGGTGTTTACTGCAGCGTCATGTAAAGGATATGCAACTTTAAAAATAAAATGCACAACTATGGCAATGATTTCGTTCAGACGACATGCATTAGAACGTCGCATATTGTTCACATCACATATACACACACAATGTACTAGGGATGCATGTAAGCACACACATAATGTACTAGGGATACGCGCGCGCGCTCGCACACACACACACACACACACACACACACACAAGTCCTGGGGTGTAAGTAGGCAGCTATTGCAGCGGGCAATTCGTATGTGACGAAAACAAGACCAGACAATGGGAGACGTCCAGCTATGTGGCTCACAGATCATATTGATTCTCTGACTGCCGAGTCTTGTCTCTACAACGTGATGTCATTAACTGGGCTCCCAGAGTGGCTCTAGGGGCAGGTCGTTCACCTCCACCTAGAATAGGGTCAGTCTCAATCCGCACGCACACGTTTTTTTTGTGTGTTAACAACTGACAACCAATGAGTCACGGGCACTCCTAATCCGAGGCTTCAGTGGGCGTCGGGTGTGAATCTGTCAGAATGGGACATCTACAACCTGTGTAAGAAACATACCGGATACTAGGTCCATGTCTGTCAAAATGGGACACTTACAACCTGTGTGGGGAAACTTACCTGACGCTGGGTTGATGGCTGTGACAATGGGACACCTACAACATGTGTAGGAAACATGCCGGACGCTGGGTTGATGTCTGTCTGTGTAGATGGGACGTGGGTGCCGTGTGAGGAGAAGTCTCTACATCAACCTCACTCTTATGGGTGCAAGTCCTTTACACACGGTCCGAACGCCAACACATCGGTCTCATGAGCGAAAACTCAGGCCTCCGAAGGATTCACAAATAACTACACATGTCTGAGAGTCCGTCAGCAGTTCCCAGAAATAAGTGTGAGATCCCTTGATTTATTAAAAAATATATATATATATAGGCACCCTCTCAAACCTCAGGTTGGAGACGGCCTATGGCGACTGCCGCCAGGACAAATAAGCCATATACACGAGAGTTATGGCATACAGTTACGCCTCACTGCTGATCCACGCAGACCGCGGCAACTGATGACGTTACTCGTCATGGTTACCATACAAACACAATTGGTTACACTTCTTCCTACAGTCCGTGCCGTGCGTGAAGCGTTGGGGATCATGTCTGTCCACAGCCTGCTGTCTCGTGTACTACGAGTCTTCTTATATAGTCCGTGTCTACGCCACCGCGTTGGTAGTTATTCCTATCTCTTGTGCTGTCAATCATTTCTGATACCGACTTTCCTCCAAGCCATGATGTCACACTGTCCATCATCTTCTTTCTTGCTCTCAACCTGCCTCTCCCTCTCCCCCACGTTGTGACGACAAACTCCAGCTTGCTTCCTCTCACGATGATACTCACTGCTTACACCAGGGTTCAATGTCCCACTAGTTATGGAGGCAGTAACCAGCATCATCATTCATGCGCCCTGTCGACTGGCGGCGGTGTGCATGCAACTCCACGGCTGTCTTAGTTCCTGGTGGATTCTATTAATGATAATCCTCTACTATCCCAGTCCATCCAGGATCATGCCCCTCGGCCTGCCCCTGTCTGTTCTGCGGCAGATCTTCAGCTTCAACGATATTTCCCAACGCCTGCCTTCTCTTTAGTGACCACAGAACGCTCTTTGTCCCCTTGTTATATTTGTATATACAGCGCTGTACTTTCATCAGCCTTTTCCGGGCACTCGTTGTTTGTTACCGACAGGAGGCCAGTAATAGCTAGAGATAACTCGTGTGGCCAGACACAGAACATATCCCCGGGGGACAAGTGTGCAATGAATGAGCAGATGTCTTGATAAGGTGGCTACTCTATGGTGACGACATATGGGCCAGGTTGCCATGTCCAGAACGGTGTTTTAGGCCTGTAGTTGTACCGATTCACCTGTGTCAGACTTCCCCCACTTGCCTGGAAGAAGTTTGTGACCACACCACTTGTAATGGGAATCCTCATCTCATCATGTTCCTCTTGTACCTTGCGGTGTCGAGGTGAAGTATAAACTTCGTGAGAGTGCCCGGTTATGGGCTTCGTATATCGACATTCCCATGGATTCTGCTATTCCCTCCGTCCAACGTTTACGTGGTCGGCCTCTTCCTCTGTTTCCATCTGGTCTGTACATCATTGCTTGTTGTGGCATGCTGTTGACTGGTAACCTACTTGCATGGCCAAACTATTTGACTTGCTGCTTTCTAATAAAATCTAGTGCTGCTTTAACCCCCACTTTAGTCCTGATTTCTTCATTTCTGATCTTATCTCTTCTTGATACGTTGAGTATTCTTCCCAGGAACTTCATTTCTGTTGTGATTTTTCTTTTCTCTTTTTCTGTCATTGTCCAGGTGAATACCAATGGGAATCCTACACATATATAATGGGAATCCTACAGACTTGTAGTGGGAATCCTACAGACTTGTAGTGGGAATCCTAACTCACTGTTACTTGAACCAGTTAATCCAGATAGTTTCCAACCAGGAGGTTTACTAGCAACACCCACCCACATAGCATGCACACAACTCCAGTGTTCGCTCAACTGTTTCAACTGAACAAGCAAGCCAGCTGGAAGCCCTACCCCAAGACAAGCAAGAGGCGTGACAGCCTCACCCAGCTCCCATAGACAGACTGTAGGTGTTGCCCTGCCTGTTGCCATGTTCACCTGAGGAACAGGCAGGGTGCTTGCACGCCAGGCGTGCTTGTGATGAATACAGTCATGTGTATTCAATGATACTTCCCACTACAAGGTGACTGGGCAGGTGTCAGTCGGCTGCATGTCAGCAACCACAATTGTCTGGTGTGTCGCGCTGGTCGCGGATACTTCTTCTTCTTCTTCTTCTTCGTTCATCCGGAGTTTTTTTTTCGGACGTGATTGCGTTGTGCCTGTTTACAGCAGAGCTGCGTTCTTGCGCCGTTAGGCCGACACATCCGACTTCTGCGGGCATTTGTTGACCGGGTTAACCTTCCCGGGGTCGCGGATACAAGGACATGCAGTGTGTAAATTATCACTTCACTGATCACAGATTCACAACTGATTTGTTCTGTGAGGTCAACCTTCGACTGTATCGATTTGGTTGTATTTGGGGCCTCTATGGTGTGGCTTGTCTTGATTCGTTCGTAGATCGGGATGCTTGTTATCAGCTTCCAGGCTTCTGGTTGGTTGATTTTGTTCGTTACTTTCTTGATGGGGTTTTTCATGTCTGGGCAGAATCGCGCACTTGTTGTGGCCTGGAGTAATTGGGTACCCACCCCGTCATATGGTCCTGTTTCTTTAAGGGAGTTTTACCAGTTGTCGTCTCTCCTGGTATTCCACCTCCTTCCCCGTCTTGGGTTGTCTTCGAGTCTTCCCGGTCTTGATTGATTCCGTGTGTCGTGACCGGTTCCGACTAGGCCTTTTCGATACCGTCTCTCGAACCATTTTTCTTGGTCTGGGTATCCATTTTCACCCAGTTCTATTTCACTTTCTGGTGATTCTTCTTCTGTCTGTGTCTTTGTGTTTTCTAGTTCGGGTGTTTCGGTCTTGGTCTTGAGTAATTCTAGTTGTTGCCTTTCTTCTTGAATCTGTTTGAGCGTTTCTTCTGTCTTTTCTCTTTCTTCTTGTATTTTTGTTAAAGTTTCGTCAGTTTCAGCCTTTATAGCAACCATTCGAGCGACATCCTGCTCTATCTTCTGCTGGACTTGCTTCAGTTCGTCCAGGATGCGCTGAACGGCCCTTGTCTGTGTTTCTTGCGTCTTGTCTTGTTCCTCCTCCATGTTTTTTAACTGTGTTCTCAGGTCCTTCAGTTGGCCTTCCAGTTGTGCTTTGTCACTTTTGGTGAGTCGGTCGGTCGCCTCGTACTGCCTCCTAGCCTCCTTATATGGTAGGTTAGACTCGATGGCGATTTTCATGGCTTCTTTGCTGTCTTGGTGGCAGGGGCAGCCGAGGTACCTGGCGCTATGGTTGCCGAGACAGTTGGCGCACTTTCTGTTGAGGTTAGGCCTCCTGAAGTCCGGGTCGATCTTTGCATGCTGGCACTGACTATATTGATGGGGACCAGAGCAGAACCTACACACCTCCACATCGCTTTTGCAGGTGGCACGGGTGTGCCAAAATTTATGGCACTTGGAACACTGCAGCACTCTCGGTATGTAGTGCTCTGGTACTTGGTCTTTCTTGTCCCAAACAATGTATCGAGGGATCAGTCGGTTCTCTGATGTTACGGACGATAACTGTAGAGGGTATGTTGTTCTCTCCGATGATCCGCTCAACACTGGCGATCTTGATTTTGCAGTTCTCCCTCGCCAGCATCTCCCTGATCTGGTCGTTAGTGAGATGGGTCTTGACTCGTTTGATGACCCATCTTTTGATTGTGCGGTGCCGGGCGGCTTCCAATACTATGCCGTGGTGAAGCTGGATGACGGCTTTCTCTGATTGTGCATCAATTTTCTGCATAAGTGCTGTGGTCTTTGAATTTTTCTTGATGGAAACCACTACTCCATCGGGTGTCTTGCGCAGCTGTTCGATGCTGTGTCTTCCCAGCTCGTTTTCAAACAGACTGATTTCTTGACTGTTGGTAGCGCCGACAGTTTGGCTTCTCCCATGCTTGTCTGCTTGAGTAGAATTTTGCCGGTGACGTCTACAATAGTAGTAGTTGTTTTCTCCTGTGTGGAGGTCTCAGGTAGTTTGGGCTACATCTCCATGGTGTTGATAACTTCACTGCTGCAGCTGGCTTCAGTTGTGGTTTCTGCGACGGGAGCGGTTTCAGCTGGTGTAGGAGCAGGACTGCTGTTTGTAGAACTGGGCTCAGCAGTCGCAGCGGCCTTCCTCGCCTCTGCCTTCTTTTTCTCGGCTGCACATAGCGCATGTCTCTGCGCGGCACTTTTAACGCGAGGCATTCTCTGAGTTATCATATTGCGATGTGTTCTCGATAGAGCGTCGAGTCGTGATGAATTGAGCAAATGGGGCGTGACTATTATAAATGATCGCCTGGTGCACGAGGAAACAGAAATACCAGGAATATGTGGCTACAACTGACAAAATCAGGGATCCAACATGGGAGCACTGCCAGGAAGAATCGTGCTAGAGGACGGAGTAGGTCCATACTCAGCTGGTTCATCTCTCCAGGTGACACTCTACATCATACACTCTCTACAGGTGACACTCTACATCAGGGGTGGCCAACACGAGGCCCGCCGGGAGTCATGTTGCGGCCCGCTTAGTGGGAAGCGACGATGTGGTCGAAGCATTAGCACGCTTGCTTGTTTACTTTAATTTTTTTTAAAGAATTAGGTGCGTGGCCCAGCAGGAAATATTATTTCTGAAATTTGGCCCGCCTGCTGAAAAGGTTGGCCACCCCTGCTCTACATCATACAACCTCTACAGGTGACACCATACATCATACAATCTCTACATCACACAATCTCTAGAGGTGACACTGCATCATACAATCTCTACAGGTGGCACTCTACATCATACAATCTCTAGGTTCCAAATGTTGATGTATGTAGCTGGGGCGCAGTGTTGGGGTGAGCGCCCAACATTGCTTAAATACCCCAATGGCTCGTGAATACATAACCTCTGCAGCAAAAGTCCAACTCCTGGCCTTCACGTGGCGGAACTGTTTTAACTAACAGGAGAAGGTGCGACGGCGAGTTTCTGGCGCCGAAAAATAATCAGTATGTTCTAGATGTGTATGCATGTACATGCATGCGCAGACACGTGTGTGCGCGCGTGCACATCTAAACTCGAGTGAGACCACAGGCTGCTCTTGCAGAGGAAAGGTGCTGAAGACGAAGACAACCAGCCACGAGGCGCACCACAGAAATCAGGATGCCATGCAATTACGCAAAATGGAATATGTGTGCTAAATATTATGGTGCTCGCCGGGCCCTATGTCTCGAAAGGGTCCAACCCCAACTACTGGAGGTCCTTCTCAGATGTCCTGTGGAGCTAGGGGATCTGAGAATAGAGCGTCTGGCCATACCAAACAAAGACTTAAAATAATGCACTGGAATGCGGAGGGAGTCAGCAACAACAAAAAAATAGAATTAGAAAACATCCTGGACCAAGAAAAAGTAAGCGTATGTTGCTTGCAAGAAACTCACCTCAACGAAAATATAGCCTTCAAAATCAGAGGCTACCAGTGTTACCGATCTGACCGAAAGGACAGACGAAAAGGTGGGATTCTGACCCTTGTAAAAAATAACATCACCGCTTCCCAAATCGAAGTCTACATGGAAGAGGCTGAGTATCAGACACTTAAACTTAAGACAGGCAATACAGACCTACATCTGATCAATTACTACTGTCCAAGTGACCGCCCACAGGCACTGGACACACTACCATTAAAAGAAAAAAAATGATTGTGTGTGGCGATTTCAACAGCCACTCGCAGAGCTGGGGCTATGATCACATGGACCTGAGAGGAGAGAGACTGGAAGACTGGCAGGATGAGAATAGATTCATCTTGATTAACACGCCGCCAGACCATCATACTTTCTACTCGAGATCATGGCACTCTACAACTACACCTGACCTGGCTTTTCATTCACCAGACCTGGAGTGGAACATTACACGAATCGTTGGGAAACAACTTGGTGACAGTGACCATCGGCCAGTCTTTCTAACTGTAGAAAATAAGCTTGTAAGTGAAAGCACCACCCTCTCGAGGTGGAACTACAAGAAAGCAGACTGGGCAATGTACAAGAATCGCACCAGCATACTGGTTAGAAACCAGAACACTGAGAAAGACATAAATAAAGTAGTTGAAGAGTTTGGGAAATGCATACTACAGGCAGCGCGAGAAACAGTACCAAGAGGAGCCCGTAAACAATATAAACACTACTGGAGTAGTGAACAGGAACAGTTGCATAATGATGTGGAAGTGTGTAGAAAGCAAGCAGAGGCCAAACCCAGCCAAGAACACCACAATAAATTCCAGCATGCAAAAGCCAAATTTCAAAGGGCCAAGCTGCAGGCTAGACGGAAAAGCTGGCAGAAGAAAACGGGGTCTCTGAACTTTGAATGAGACACAAGGAAATTGTGGAAGCTAATAAAACAACTTAACGATGAGAGCACAGGGAGAAACTCAAAGATTGCACTACATAAAGTTGGAAACATCTTAACACGAAAGCAAGCAGCTGACCATTTTGCCGACTCATTCGCACAAGATAACAATATCAAAATTAGTCCAGAGAGGCAACAAGAGATTCGAGAGAAACGGCAACATACAGGACAGAAGGAAATAGTACATGAGGTTCTGGAGGCACCCATCACAATCTGCAAACTGGAGCTAGCCATATCAAAACTGAAAATGAGAAAGTCACCAGGAGCTGATGGTATCTCCAATGAAATGATCAGGAACCTAGGAACAGAGGCCAAAGCAAAGCTGTTGCAGACCTTCAATAACAGTTGGACCTTAGGCAGTGTTCCACAAGCCTGAGAAAAGCAATTATGATACCCCTCCTAAAATCAGGGAAAGATAGTTCCATTGCCTCTAACTATAGGCCAATTAGCCTCACCAGCTGTCTCTGCAAAACACTGGAGCGCATCATCAATCACAGACTGCAGTGGTACATTGAAAGTAAAAACATCCATGTGCCACAGTAGGCTGGCTTTAGGCAGTGCTACTCTACGGAAGATCAGACAACCTACCGCTTTCAAGAAATTGAGGATGCATTCTAAGAGAAGAAGCTGGTGCTTGCGGCATGGATAGATCTAAAGAAAGCCTTTGACAAAGTCTGGAAAGAAGGTCTGATGAAGAAACTGAGAAACTGCACAGTCAATAGAAGAATGTACAAATGGGTGAAGGCATACTTGCACAACAGAAGAGCCCGAGTACAGATAGACGGACTCAAGAGCAAGAAAGTATTACTGCATCACGGTGTTAACCAGGGTGGAGTCTTGTCCCCCACACTTTTTCTAATCTTCATCAATGATCTCGTTGCTAATCTACCGCATGGAATTAAAGCGGCAATGTACGCCGATGACCTGGTTCTATGGAGCACAAAGGAACATGCATCAGTGGCCACCAGATTGCCTAAAAGAGCTGTAGATAAATTTTTTGCATGGACAAATAGATGGTGTGTCAGCATAAACACTGACAAGTGCAGCACCACTCTATTTATCTTCTCTCCAAAACAAAAAGCAGGGATCATCCAGATAAATGGAACACACCTAAGAGAAGATAAGGACCAACATACCTTGGAGTAACATTTGATGGCAGGCTGACATGGAGAAAGCACATCAACAAAGCAGTAGCAAAAGCCAGAAGGAAAATAGCCGTCCTGAGAAAGCTAAGTGGAACCAAATGGGGAGCCAGTGGGAAGATACTTAGCAAAGTTTATCAACAGAGCATACGACCACACCTGGAATACAGGTCAACTGCGTATTGTTTGGCATAAAAAACCACACTACAAGAGCTGGACAAGGTGCAAAATAAAGCACTAAGAGTCACAGCAGGAGGGATGAGATCAACCCCCATAGTGGAAATGGAGAAGATGGGGAGGACACAAACACTGAGAGAGCACAGAGATATGAAAATGCTAATACAAGCAGAAAAGTTCCTCAGCTTGCCAGGCCACCCTATGAAGAACGGATTGGAAAACCTAGCTATGGGGCGGTTGAAAAGAAGTAGTTTTATCCACCGGGCCAAACGACTCTGCAGAGAAACCACCGATCTGCCCACAGTTAGTATCCCACTAACAACTATTCCAGAGCAAACTCCATGGAAAGATTAACATAGACTATCATTACAAATCCAGACAAAAGTGAGAGGAATATTTGACAAGGAAGAACAGAAGCTCTGCAGTGCAGAAAAGCCACTCTCAGCTTCCTTGATGAAGAATACCCACAGGACCTCTGGATCTGAGTCTACACAGATGGGTCAGCAAGAAATGCTGTTCGAAATGGAGGAGTGAGAGTGTACATAGAATACCCAAATAATACTAGGGACACAGCCAGAGTACCGACAGGAAAGAACTGCCATAACTATGATGCTGAAATTGATCAAGATAAATCAAGATAGCAACAGAGAAATTACTAAATACCAGCAATGGTACACAACCTGTGGTGCTCCTGTCTGGGAAATTGCCAGTACTAAGGACACTAATTTCTGAACTTAGCAGTCAGCATAATGTCACCATACAGCGGATACCATCCCAGAAGAAGAAGAAGAAGAAGAAGAAGAAGAAGAAGAAGAAGAAGAAGAAGAAGAAGAAGAAGAAGAAGAATACAATCTCTACAGGTGACACTGCATCATACAATCTCTACAGGTGACACTCTACATCAGGCGTGGCCAACATGAGGCCTGTGGGCCGCATGCGGCCCGCCAAGAGTCATGTTGCGGCACGTGGAGTGGGAAGCGACGATGTGGTCGAAGCTGTAGCACACTTACTTGTTTACTTTAATTTTTTTTACAGCCCTGCTCTACATCATACAATCTCTACAGGTGACACT
Organism: Cepaea hortensis; assembly: GCA_963921405.1. NCBI lineage: Eukaryota > Metazoa > Mollusca > Gastropoda > Stylommatophora > Helicidae > Cepaea > Cepaea hortensis. The sequence continues at coordinate 381,762,066 of OY992876.1, read as the reverse complement.
CTACATCATACAATCTCTACAGGTGACACTCTACATCATACAATCTCTACCAGCGACACTCTACATCATACAATCTTTACAGGTGACATTCTATATCAGTGGTTCTTAGTTTGTTTTTTTTTTTGGGGGGGGGGGGGGGGGGGGAGGAAGGAGAGAGATCACGTTAATACAAGAACCGATTACTTGATATTGCTATTCTCTCAATACTTTACGGTTCTGTACTTCTCACCCTTCTGAAATTAATTTAATAACATAAGTACACCCGCAAATCACGTTTGATATAGACGTCTAGACTTGTTCTAGTATGTGGTATTAAAAAATATGGTGAAGAGGTGCACGGGCCAAAAAAAGGTTGAGAACCACTACTCTACATGATACAATCTCTACAGGTGTTACTCTACATCATACAATCTCTACACCATACAATCTCACCACTTTCCCAATGCTTTTTTTCCCTATGTGAATGTAACATGCACTATAGATAATTGATGTGCAAACGGGTGGTTGGAAGGGCCAAATGTAAGACTGGCCTGCGTGCCCAACTTGTGACCCTCTGAAAATAAAGTTTGTTCATTCATCTCAGTCTAACCAACTGTCTACTCATGCCTTTTCAACCACAGATCTTTCCAAGTGTCATCATTTTTTGTGTGCACTCGCTCACTTTGAACTCTAGTGTAGTCCATACATACTATTTCTAATATTGCTGGACTGAATTGTGTGTGTGGATTAGCTTTCCCTATTAACAGTGTCCCTAGCCATCAGGCGAACCCACTCCAACTTCAGAGGTACTTGTAATTTACATCCCCAAGTCAAGGACGATAGGTCAACATTTTAGTCCAAGTGTCTGGTGTAGGGGTTGAACCCCTTACCCCGGCATCAGCACATCGGATGTTTAAGAACACATTCTTATCCATTCGGCCATGCTGACCTACCAGGTGTCATAATATTTCCAATGCCCCTAACCTCATTATGTAACCAAAGAATACTGTTCCTCCACTGTTTATATCAGTATATGTGCTAATTTCAGTAGCCTTTTCCAGGTACTCATGATTAATGACTGTGCCATCACAAGGTATCCATCCACACCATACTTCCCAGATTACAGCTGGAGGTGAGTGACATTGGGAGGACCCCAGGGAGCTGTAGGAGACAACAACAGACAGGATGGCTGGAGGTGAGTGATGCGGGCAGGATTGGAGGGAGCTGTAGGAGACAACAACAGACAGGATGGCTGGAGGTGAGTGGGTTGACGGCCAATGCTCAAACTGGGGATGTTGGACAGAAGAAGAGCAATGGTTGGTGACTACATCCAGTAGCTTTCTCCCATCGTTCAGGACAAACACCTACTACATCCAGTAGGACCCTCCCAGCCTTCAGGACAAACACATACTATATCCAGTAGGATCCTCCCAGCCTTCAGGACAAACACATACTACATCCAGTAGGACCCTCCCAGCCTTCAGGACAAACACATACTACATCCAGTAGCTCTCTCTCTCTCTCAGCCTTCAGGACAAACACCTACTACATCCAGTAGCTCTCTCTCTCTCTCTCTCAGCCTTCAGGACAAACACCTACTTCATCCAGTAGCTCTCTCTCTCTCTCAGCCTTCAGGACAAACACCTAATACATCCAGTAGCTCTCTCTCCCAGTCTTCAGGACAATCACCTACTACATCCAGTAGGACCCTCTCAGCCTTCAGGACAAACACCTAAGTGGGACCTGAGTCAACTCTAGCGAGAACATGTGCTAACTTCTGGATGCATGTGACTAAACAGCATGCCACAGACACGCCCCACACACCGCACTATATAACGCAAGATATGTCTTCTTATAAATCCAGGACATAACACTGCAGGCATAGGCAAGTATAAATTTTAAAAAGTTTAAAAAGCAGAGGAAGACAAACGAAGTAATTATCTGGGATTAAAGACAAACAAAAGCTAAATTGCTTTCACTATATATGCATCTATTGGGAACTTGTGTACAGTTTTAAAACAGTACTTTGAGCTTCTCTATACATATTGTTATCTTGACAGACTTTATGCTTCTCTATAAAATCTGTATCTTAACAGATTTTATATATAGAGTTTTCAGACAGTACTTCGTATTTCTCTATATGAATATTTATCTTGACAGACTTTATATCTAGAATTCTCAGTCAGTACTTCGTATTTCTCTATACAAATCTTTATCTTGACAGACTTTATATCTAGAGTTCTCAGTCAGTACTTCATGCATCTCTATACAAATATGTATTTTGACTGACTTTTTAACTAGAGTTTTCAGACAGTACTTCGTGCTTCTCTAAACAATTATCTACAGACACTAACAGTATCTAGTCTTCCCTCCTCTATTCTAGGGACTACAGGACCTAACATTATCTAGTCTTCCCTCTTCTATTCTAGGGACTACAGGACCTAATAGTATCTTGTCTTCCCTCTTCTATTCTAGGGACTACAGGACCTAACATTATCTAGTCTTCCCTCCTCTATTCTAGGGACTACAGGACCTAACATTATCTAGTCTTCCCTCCTCTATTCTAGGGACTACAGGACCTAACATTATCTAGTCTTCCCTCCTCTATTCTAGGGACTACAGGACCTAACATTATCTAGTCTTCCCTCCTCTATTCTAGGGACTACAGGACCTAACATTATCTAGTCTTCCCTCTTCTATTCTAGGGACTACAGGACCTAATAGTATCTAGTCTTCCCTCTTCTATTCTGGGGACTATAGACCTAACAGTATCTAGTCTTCCCTCCTCTATTCTAGGGACTACAGGACCTAATAGTATCTAGTCTTCCCTCCTCTATTCTAGGGACTACAGGACCTAACAGTATCTAGTCTTCCCTCTTCTATTCTGGGGACTATAGACCTAAGATTTTCTAGTCTACCCTCCTCTATTCTAGGGACTACAGGACCTAACATTATCTAGTCTTCCCTCCTCTATTCTAGGGACTACAGGACCTAACATTATCTAGTCTTCCCTCTTCTATTCTAGGGACTACAGGACCTAACAGTATCTAGTCTTCCCTCTTCTATTCTAGGGACTACAGGACCTAACATTATCTAGTCTTCCCTCTTCTATTCTAGGGACTACAGGACCTAACATTATCTAGTCTTCCCTCCTCTATTCTAGGGACTACAGGACCTAACATTATCTAGTCTTCCCTCTTCTATTCTAGGGACTACAGGACCTAACATTATCTAGTCTTCCCTCCTCTATTTTGGGGACTACAGGACCTAATAGTATCTAGTCTTCCCTCTTCTATTCTGGGGACTATAGACCTAACATTATCGAGTCTTCCCTCTTCTATTCTAGGGACTACAGGACCTAACATTATCTAGTCTTCCCTCCTCTATTCTAGGGACTACAGGACCTAACATTATCTAGTCTTCCCTCCTCTATTCTAGGGACTACAGGACCTAACATTATCTAGTCTTCCCTCCTCTATTCTGGGGACTACAGGACCTAATAGTATCTAGTCTTCCCTCTTCTATTCTGGGGACTATAGACCTAACAGTATCGAGTCTTCCCTCTTCTATTCTGGGGACTACAGGACCTAACAGTATCTTGTCTTCCCTCTTCTCCTCCGGGGACCTCAAGACCTAACAGTACCTAGCTGCTACACACTAGATCACTTAGTTCGCCATAAACTGATAGTTGACAGTCAGTCAGGATTTCGGCCAAAATATTCTTGCCATACGGCACTAACAAACATGATAGAAAACTGGCATCAAAATATTAACAACAATACTCTATGTGGAGCGGTGTTTATAGACTTTAGGAAAGCATTCGATATGATAGATCATACTATTCTAATTAAAAAACTAGAAACAATGAAAGTAAGTTTTAATATAGTGACATTAATAAAATCATTCTTATTAGACAGAAAGCAAGTAGTATCACACAATAAAGTTTTATCTCAAGCCATTACCATTAATATTGGAGTACCTCAGGGGTCTATTCTTGGCCCTCTATTATTTGCCATTTATATAAATGATCTTCCATTAAATCTGTCGTCGTCCTGCGATCTATTTGCTGATGACTGCACAGTATATACAAACGCTGTTGATCGTAATGTGCTAGAATTATCCTTGCAACAGGAAATAAATAGTGTAGTTAACTGGAGTAATGCAAACCGCATGCAAATTAACATTACTAAAACAAAGTCTATGTTAATAGGAACCAGGCAAAGACTTCACACTCTAAACTCGCAGAGAACTCTTCAGCTGCACATTGGCAGCACGCCTGTAGAAAGTGTCACCGAGCACAAGACACTGGGTGTTATCATAGATCAAAATCTAACTTTTAACTCACATGTTCATGCTCTAGTTAAACAAATAGCCAAAAAAGTATACCAACTTGCCAAAATTAAAAATTTTCTTGACGAAAACACAAGAAAGATATTCTATACTTCTCATATACAAACACATATTGATTACTGCTCCACAGTCTGGGATGGATGCTCCAAATCAATAACAAAACGCCTATATTCACTCCAGAAAAGGGCAGTGCGTTTAATTAATGGTGAAAAGCTTACCGACAATTCTAACCTATATAAACGTCTCCGGTTACTGCCACTCCACAAGTGCCTGCTTTTTAATAAGACCAAACTAATTCACAAAATCCTATTTCAAAATGCTCCAAGCTACCTTTGGCCAATGTTTAAATATAACGCTAGACATAGTGAACGACTAAATATACTTCATGTCCCTAAACCTAGGATAGACTTATATAAAACAAGCTTAGCATACTCTGCCGCTCAGTTGTGGAACAATCTTCCACAAGAAATCAAAGACACCACCAATCATGATACATACATTCGCAACCTGTTTGAACACTACCTTAGTACAGACTACATGCCCCCATAACAAACAACACAAAAAAAAACAATAATGGTAACTTATCTCAAACGACAACTAGCCAAAAAATATTCCCTTATGTATGGCACGTTACACCCTCCTTGGGTATTTATAATGCCCATGTTAAACACTGCCTCAGTGAGTCATTTGTTATTGATTATTTTTCATGCGTTTTAATGTTCTTTTGTTGTCAAAAGTTGCTTCATAAGTGATGTTGAATGAAAGAATGTATGAGAGGAAGTAGAGAAGAAGGGCAGAATGTCAGACGGGCCTGCGTGCCCAATTCTTAACTCTTTGAAAATAAAGACTTATTATTATTATTATTATTATACTCTACACAACTGGCACAGCACGGTGGTCATGGTTTCAAATCTCCATCAACCTGAGCTCCCGGGTCGACCCAGCCAAAAGTGGGTGCCGGAGCATGTCTAGAGACATAAAGGCAGTCGACACGACACTGACCCCATCACCCACCCAGTGCTGATTGGTCTATAGACATGCGGCTCTAGCACCATATGCCCAATGTCATTTAACTAATCAAGTGCCTTGGGGTGACTTACCCTATCTGCCATGGTCTTATACACTGTAGTTTTCCTTATGCAACTCCTTTCATTTGATATACAATACAACATGTCTGCTACCATATTAACAACTTTTACGTCATAACTGTGACACATCCCTATTTCCGAATGTCTACCATCCATTTTTGTTTGGTCCAAACTAGTTTTTGTTTGGTCCTAATTAGTTTTTATTTGGTCCTATATATTATGAGTCAGATCTTGGTCAGATATGACTGAGCTACCGTAATGACCGCAGATGGTAATATCTGCCTTCTGTTAGCGCCGAATGTTGGGTGGCGCTTACCAAACCTGACACCCCACATTGTGCCAATGGCTTCGGGTGGAAGAGCGCAATTGGGAGGATACAAGCCTTATCCTGGTGCGAGGAAATGCAATCTAAAGACAAAATGTCATGGCAGGGCAGACCAGGCCCTAAGCCTTGGTTGCCAGCTGGTCTAGGATTTAAGCTCCGATAGGCAGACAGATAGAGCATTGCTTTGTTGATTCTGCAGCTTCTGCAGCTTGTCTTGTTCTAGATGTATTGCAGTTATCTTTCCTCTGGCGTGAACTGGACAGGCCGAGAGAGGGGTCATGCTGCATGGGCACCACATGGTCTCTATATTTCAACCCAGGCTTTGTGCTATGGAGAGGTATAACTCCATCCCTGGTCTTAACCGGTCTCAGAATCAAAGCGAGAGGTAGCAGTTACGGGTTATAAGTCCTTGACAATTGGCGTAGACATGGGGCGCCACGGGTTGCCTCTGACGGTGGGAGACACCTACAGTTGTCACTGATCAGCTACCGCCCGCCTCAAGCTGGGCAGCCCCCAGCCAATTGGGTGCTGATCCGCCACAGCCTGCCTGCTTCAATGGATGCTTGGGGTGAGGACAAATTATGAATCGCAGGCTGTAAAACCAATGCACCAGGTATTACTAAAAAGTAAAATAGAAACCTCAAGCTACGGCTTGCAACCTGGAACATAAGAACCATGTGTCCAGGATTTCCACTGACCTGACGAATATTGACGATGTGAGAAAAAAGGCTGTGATTGATGCTGAACTCAATCGTCTTAACATTGATATTGCTGGCCTGCAGGAGACTCACCTCACTGAGGAAGGATCACTCAGGGTAAACAATTACACCTTTTTTTTGGAAGGGTAGAGGGCAGGCAGAAAAAAGGCAACATGGTGTGGGCTTTGCAGTGAAGAATTTGCTACTGGGAATGATTGAATTTCCAGCTAGAGGTAATGAAAGACTATTATCCCTGCGCTTGGCAACCTCTTGTGGTTTTGCCACCATTATCACTGCATATGCACCGACACTCACTTCCTCTGATGATGTGAAGGATTTGTTCTATGAGGAGTTAGACTCTGTGATCAAGGCAGTTCCAATATACGACTACATTTATATGCTCGGTGTTTTCAATGCTCGTGTGGGCAAGGACTCAAGTTCATAGCCAGTGTGCCATGGAAAATACAACGTCGGTCGCATGAATGAAAATGGGCAAAGGCTGCTGGAGCATTGCACCAGAAATGACCTATGTATTACAAACTCCTTTTTTAAAACAAAAGAGCTGCATAAGGTCACATGGAAACATCTAATATCCGGCCATTGGCATCAGCTGGACTTCATAATCACACAGAGACAACATCTGAACCAGACATCATTAACTCAAAGTTACCACAGTGCTGACTGTGATACGGATCATTCTTTGGTTGTTGCAAGGGTTAGACTGAGACCAAAGAGCATCTACACAGCTAAACACAAATCTAGCCCCAGGATTAATATTATTAACACCCACGATCCTGAAAGTGCTTTCAGTTCCAACAGCAACTTAAAGATGCTTTCACTGATACAACAGACAATTTTACAGCAAGTGAAAAGTGGGGTAAACTTATGGAAACTTTATAAAACAGCGGTAGGGGTTTACGGTACTGTGGATCATAAGAGGCAGTACTGGCTTGCGACAAACAGCCAGACACTGCAGCCCTTGATTGATAAAACGATAGCTCTCATAAGAAACAAGGAAAGAACGACAAGTAACGCTCTCAGTAAGCTGAAGCAAGCTATGAAGGATGTGCAAAAGGCTGCCAGGCAGTGTGCAAATGACTATTGGATCAAATTATATGAGTCCATTCAGAATGCAAGTGATAAGGGAAAAATCAGAAGTATGTATGAAGGGATAAAGCAAGCCTGTAGTCCAATGATCAAAAGAAGTGCACCATTGAAAACCTTGACTGGAGAAATCATCACTGATAAGAAACAGTAGATGAATAGATTGGTAGAGCACTATTTGGAGCTTTACTTAACTGAGACCAAACTAGCGGATGATGCCCTCGCCATAGAGGCCTTACCAACTCTTGACCATTCGGACACACTTCCCACCATAACAGAAGTTAAGTGTGCTATAAATGAACTTGCATCTGGCAAGGCCCCAGGTAAGGATAGGATTCCAATTGAGTTTATCAGGAGTCACAACTCACACTCACGCTACAGATCCACCAGCTAATAGAGCTATGCTGGTGAGAAGGACAAGTCCCACTAGATTTCAAAGATTCAAGCATCATAACACTGCACAAGAACAAGGGCGAGCAGAGCAACTGTAACAACTATAGGGGTATCTCACTTCTGTGTATTGTTGGGAAAGTATTTGCCAGAATTGTTCTGCGAAGACTTCAAGTCCTAGGAGATCAAGTCTACCCCGAATCACAGTGTGACTTCAGACTCCGGTCTACCATTGATATGATATTCTCATTGCGACAAATGCAAGGAAAATGCTGTGAACATAATCGACCACTGTTTATTGCCTTCATCGACCTCACAAAGGCATTTGATTTGGTCAGTCGTGAGGGTCTGTTCAAGGCACTAAAAATGATTGGCTGCCCATCAACTCTTCTGTCCATTGTGGAACTGTTCTACACAGGCATGAAGGGAATAATCAAGTTTGGTGGTGCAACTGCAGAAGAGTTTGAAATCAAGAGTGGAGTTAAGCAAGGTTGTGTACTAGCTCCCACCCTCTTTGGAATATACTTGTCACTTCTACTGAAATATGCCTTTCGTGATCAGGATGCCGGTATATACATTCACACTCTGATGGCGGCCTCTACAATGCTCAGAGATGAAGGCCAAGACCAAAATTAGGAGGGTACTGATAAGAGAGTTGCTTTTTGCAGATGATACTGCAATTATGACCCACTCTGAGGAGGAATTACAACGTCAACTATCTGCATTCTCCAGTGCTTGTTCTGAATTTGGTTTAACAATTAGCAAAAAGAAGACACAGATTATGTCACAAGGTGTGCATGGTGTACCATAAATCTTTATTGACAATGCCAAACTAGAGATAATAGACCATTTTACATATCTAGGATCAGAGGTAAATAGCAAATTATCCCTAGATCAGGAAATCAACATCAGGATTGGCAAGGCAGCAACAACAATGAACAGTTAAGAAAAAAGAGTCTGGGAGAACAGGAAGCTTACTGCCAAAACAAAAGTCCTTGTCTGTCAAGCCTGTGTCCTTAGTACTCTTCTTTATGGCAGTGAAGCCTGGACAACTTACTCACACCAAGAGAAACGTTTAAACAGTTTTCATATGCGGTGTCTGCGAAGAACACTTGGTATTAAGTGGCAAGACAAAATCACAAATACTGAAGTACTGGAAAGATCAGGTTGTGTGACGATATATTCCATGCTCAGTCTTCATAGACTTAGATGGATAGGACATGTTAGGAGTATGGATGATGGTAGAATACCAAACAGCATCTTTTTTGGTGAATTACAGATGGGTAAGAGATCTCAGGGTCGGCCTCTACTACGATACAAAGATGTGTGTAAGCGGGACATGATTGATACAGGCATTGATAATGCACATTGGGAGCAAGTCGCCGCTGAATGTGTTGCATGGAGGGCAAATATCAGAAATGAAATAAAGACAAAGGAGAAAATTATTGCAGATAAGTCACACACTGAGCGTGTGAGACGTAAGAGGTGCATGAAGGTGAAAATGACAGTGTGTTCACATGCATCCACTGTGGGTGAACATTTACAGTGCGAATTGGCCTTATCAGTGACATTCGCCACCCATGGATTGTAGTTATTAAGCCTTTTTGAAGCACAATGTAACAAACTATCGTCTGTCAAGATGGCAAGGTGCCAATGTAAATTAGTTTGTGTTTGGTACTAAGTTTTTGTTTGGCACTGAATCTGTAAAGGCATGTACAGGAATCCTATGTTGCAGTACTCACTCTTGTTTTCTTCTGACCGGGCTTATCAGGGCACTCTAGTCTTATCAGGGCATTCCAGAGTCTTATCAGGGCACTCCAGTCTTATCAAGGCACTCCAGTCTTATCACGGCATTTCAGTCTTATCAGGGCACTCCAATCTTATCAGGGCATTTCAGTCTTATCAGGGCACTCCAATCTTATCAGGTCACTCCAGTCTTATCACGGCATTTCAGTCTTATCAGGGCACTCCAGTTTTGTCAGGGCACTCCAATCTTATCAGGGCACTTCAGTCTTATCAGGGCACTCCAGTCTTATTTAGTCTGTCCTTCTAATCTAGATTCTAGGGTACCTCACAGTCTGTCCTATTCTACCCTCAGGAGGAGACCTGAGCACTTACGGACTGAAATGGATCAATGTGCAATGAGGATATTTTGATGACTAAATTATTCTTTCCCCTTCTACCCTGGGGTGTAGAGTAACCTTACAGTCTTGTTTAGTTGTTCTCTTCTAGCCTAGAATTTAGATGTATCTTTCAGCCATGTTTAGTCTTTCCTCTTCTACACTAGGATGTAGAGGTATCTTACAGTCATGTCTAGTCTGTACTCTTCTACCCTGGGATGTAGAGGTACCTTACAGTCTAGTTTAGTCTTTCCTCTTCCACACTTTGATGTAGAGGTACCTTACAGCCATGTTTAGTCATTCCTCTTCTACCCTGGGATGTAGAGGTACCTTACAGTCATGTCTAGTCTGTTCTCTTCTACCCTAGGATGTAGAGGTACCTTACAGTCATGTTTAGTCATTCCTCTTCTACCCTGGGATGTAGACGTATCTTACAGTCATTTCTAGTCTGTACTCTTCTACCCTGGGATGTAGAGGTATCTTACAGTCATGTCTAGTCTGTACTCTTCTACCCTAGAATGTAGAGGTACCTTACAGTCATGTCTAGTCTGTACTCTTCTACCCCAGAATGTAGAGGTACATTACAGTCATGTCTAGTCTGTACTCTTCTACCCTAGAATGTAGAGGTACCTTACAGTCATGTTTAGTCATTCCTCTTCTACCCTGGGATGTAGAGGTACCTTACAGTCATGTCTAGTCTGTACTCTTCTACACTAGGATGTAGAGGTACCTTACAGTCATGTCTAGTCTGTACTCTTCTACCCTGGGATGTAGAGGTACCTTACAGTCATGTCTAGTCTGTACTCTTCTACCCTAGAATGTAGAGGTACCTTACAGTCATGTTTAGTCATTCCTCTTCTACCCTGGGATGTAGAGGTACCTTACAGTCTTGTTTAGTCTTTCCTCTTCTACACTAGGATGTAGAGTTACCCTATAGTAATGTTTAGTATAACACAGGGCATTTTAATCATTTATTTCCTTAATAAAATGGATGGTGGTGAAAGTTAACCTACAACCGTAGCCAAGTTTATACTGGCACTCCCCAATGGGACAGACAATACATTCACATTCAACATATGATCTCTTCAATTAAATACATTATAAAGTCAATCCACAATCTTGATGAACAAACGCTTCTGCTCGTCAGAAACTGAGAAGATATAATATAATCTGTCTCACATAACCTAACGGACAAGATAGACCCAAGTCTCTCTACTCTAAACACGGGACATGATGTGTTTTAATTAAGGAAAACAGAATCTCCATTATCGGTATTTCATGAGCTCGGTATCATCACAGTACAGATGTCTTGTCGCAGCGGTTTATTGTAATTCACAAGTTGCAACACATTCCATCAATCAACAACATACCAAAAGACAAATAAATATATTAATTTTGTTTAACAGATGAAAACCTCGACACAGAACAGTCAACAACAACACTGCTTGCACTGCAGTCTTGTTTCTCACGGCTACCCTAAACTTAAACAATGGACGAGCGACCTAATTAAAACAGTTCGGCTGTTAATTGTACCCGAAATCTGTACATAATTAAACACCTCCATATAATAACGATGATAATAAATCAAAGTCTACCTATTCATAAAGTGAAATGAAGGTTGGCTTACCTCGCAGAGACGTAAATCCGTCAGAAATGGTGAGCGATGTGCACTGACCCCCTAGGGCTGGCGGTTGGGAAGAAGACACATGGCGTGTGTGACTAACCTGCCGGCGGAGACGCATCTGTCACCAGGAAGGGACCTTTCAATCCTAATTTGTTGTGTTTCACGGAGTTGTTTCTGATGGAGGCTGTGAATTTAGCTGCACGAAGCACAAGGCGATGATAATTAGGCTGTGTTTGGGTGAGAGAAGGGGAGAGTTCGCGACGGTCGACGTGCCGGCTTGGAGGCGGGAGCTGGTCAGACGACACCGGTGTCCGGGCGGCTCGTCTCCCCAATCTTCTTGTGTTAGAGAATGTATGGAATCAAACTAAACGTTTCAATAGCATTACATACACAATTACAGGTATTGATCCGCACTCATTGAAGAAAGGAAACAAATAGGGATTACAGTACATGTATGCCTTCGGGAAATCGATGTAGTCATTTGAAGGCTGGAGATTCGAATCACCGTCCCCCTCTATACCCCTCAATGTTGTCTAATATGATTTGTCATGATTACTTTTCTTTATTTCTATGAGTGCTGTTCAATGCCTCTAAATTTATTTTTTTCTTGTATAGTATCTATACCAACAATATCCTGTTCTCTTGTGGGCTATAATTGTTATAGCATACATTGTTGTTGTAGATAATGGATGTTTATGTTTTTCTAACTTATACCTCTACTATTTCATAATGTGTAAATTGTAAGATCATGTCTTTCAGTCAGTTGCGATATTCGTATTATTTCTTATGACATTGATTATCACCTTGTTCAAAATTTTTTATCTTCTTCTTCCTCTTCTTCTTCTTCTTCTTCTTCTTCTTCTTCTTCTTCTTCTTCTTCTTCTACTACTACTACTACTACTACTACTACTACTACTACTACTACTACTACTACTACTACTACTACTACTACTACTACTACTACTACTACTACTACTACTACTACTACTACTACTACTACTACTACTACTACTACTACTACTACTACTACCTATGCTGTTTGCCACTGTTTTTACTACCCACTAAATTAACGGCCTGGCCCTAGGCTCAACTAACAACATTGGAACAACTTGTGCATCCACATAGCGTGTACAAATCGTATCCGAAATGCTCGTGTTTAGAGCGGCAGGGGACAATATCGGGATCAAACAAAGACCTCACGCCAACTATAGACACACCGACCACACTGACATGGTCACGTGTCACTTCACATACTTCGTTATACATACTTACTTGGACAGCCCCAAGTGCCAAAGCCGATAAGATCTAGAACTGGGGAGATTCTAATTATTTCTTCCTCTCCTCCTCCTCATTATATTATTATTATTATTATTATTATTCTGCTGCGTTCAATGTTTGCTATGTGTGGTGCCTAGCATCAGTTAAAGTGCATAGTCCGATTTCTAAGAAGTCTCGTGCCACATAGGTCAACAGCTTCTAAGATTTTGCTTATAAATTGACAGCAAAAACTTTGGCTTAAAACGCCGGGAAGAGACAGAAGCACGTGAAAACAAGTCAAAGCGTTCGGGGTGGAGAGCGGTGTCATATTGACATCTTGTAGTTAAACTGTAGCTTGTTGCCTGTGAAGATGATTGGGCGAACTTGACATCAATTTCAGAAGATTGCCGTCGCAGTCAGAAGACATTGAATGTTAGTATTTCCGTGTTGAGCAACGACAGACTGGAGTGAAAGAAGATATGGAGTGACTCAAGTACAAATACTACAGCTGTGTGAGATAACAGCACGTGGGGCATTTGTAGGCCGTGGTTCTTGCCAGGGTGTCTCATGGGAGTTGTTTGTTGTGGTCCAGAAATGTTGTCCGATGCTATTTATAGCTGTAATTGCCATCACGTGTTTATATTATTAGCTTATACATTGCGGTAGTCAGCCATCAGGGTTAACTAGTTCAAGCCAAACAAAAAGTGGGCTTGGACCAAACATGGTACGCAATCATATGAACACTATATTATAATGTATATTTCTGTTCAATCAGCATTGAAATTGCGGAAGATACCATGAAACAAAACAAATCACACGATGACCGTAGTATGGCGATATGTTGTCCTTCAGTCCAAATGGGAGGTCACCTGTGACGATACAGTTTCACAGTGTCAGGGACATGAGGTAGTTTAAGAGCCAGCTTTCTGCAGCCTTCAGCGTTGATAAGATATCGGTGTCGTTCTGTTTCTTTGTCCAAGATATTCTAAGACTTTAAAATGTTTTGCATATCCTTTACAGGACATCGCTGTCACACAGCAGCATCTTTCAGCTGTATGTTGATTTCTTGGCAAGATTACGCTCCGTAGTTTGCCATTGCTTTCTGAGCGGCCGGCTCATTATCCCGCAAGTCACGAGCGCGGGTCGAACCGCTTCCAGTTCTCGCCTCGCTGCGAGACCCTGCGTGGATAAACGGGATTACGGAGAAAGTGGTGTAACCCCTCAGCCAGAGAGACCGGCATTCTAAGACTGCAACATTTAAATTCAACAGTGTGCCGTTAGTGATTGCCAAATGTTCAATGACCTACAGCACCTGTGTGGCGCCACTGGACAGATACCATGCTCTTAAAACACAAAACAAAAACATTAGTTTAAAGTGTATGCTTTTGTTGTGCATCATCACCATCAAGTGCCCTGTCAGCTGGCGAAGTCGTTCATGTCTCTCCCCAGATCTCGGTCCTTTGTGTTCTGAATAAGCTCTGCTGCTGATAATCCTCCATGCCACCGTCTCGGGACATCCAGCATAATGTTTCTTGGTCGGTCTCTGAATCTCTTCCCCTCGATCTTTCCTGTTGTCACTGTGTTCTCCAATGCCTCTCTCCTCATCACGTGACCAAAGAAATATGTTTGTCTGATTCTTATTGTTGTATATAATGTTCTAGTTTCATTAGCCTCTTTCAGGTAATCGTCATTAGTTACTCTGGCAGTCCAAGGAATTCGCAACATTCGTCTCAGGAACTACATCTCTGTTGCTTCCAATGTCTTCTTAATTTGTTCATTTACATCACAAGAATCACTGTCATACAGCAAAACTGGTTCTACATAGCATTTCAGCACTCTCTTTCTTACATTCAATGATAATGACTTAATGTATAAGATACTTTTCATTTTCTGAAATGCAGTTTTAGCTTGCCCTATTATGTTCTTAATCTCTGTTGTGCACCTTCCAGCTGATGTTATAGTTGCCCCTCATTCATTCATTCATTCATTCATTCATTCTGTAGCATGTCCTTTGCAGACACTCGCTCTCTTAACAACCTTCCAGAAAACTTCTCGGTAACAAGCAAGATATCCCGCGCCCGATACACCCATCTGGAGATCATCTGCCACATCCTGCACCCATCTTCTCTTTGGCCTTCCTCTTCCTCTCTTCCCGGGCATATACCCCTCCATTATTGTTCTCTCCGAGCTTTCATGACGTTTCAAGTGACCAGAATATTTCAATTTTCTTTGTTTTATCGTCTTTAGTAGCCAGCCTTCTTCAATATTCAGCTCTTGTCGTATGGATGCATTTGTTCTTGTCTGAATAAATGATGTTCGTAGAACTCGTCTATAACATTTATATTCAAAGGCATTTATGCGCTGTTCAGCTAGTGTAGTAAATGTCCAAGTCTCACAGGCGTATGTTGCAATGGGAAAGATGTATGCTCTTAAACATCTAGGTATTTAAAATTACCCACTTGTGCCATTGGCTTCTAAAACTGTTTTATCTTCTACATCGCCACGGTCACTCTACGTGACTTCTTTAGAACCGTATTCACTATTCATTGCTGTTGATTATGGAGCCAAGATATTCAGTGTGTGACATTTTCAATTACAGGACGCACTAGACTACATGAATATTGAAAGCTACAGTGGCCACACACTGATTCGAATCTGCCGCCTTTAACGAAAGCGATTCTCCAGAGGAAGGATTCGTCTCTTCAAAATTCCCGAACTTTCTCAAATTGTTGTCTTAGATACTAGAGATAGCTCACGCTTGACACTGTCGCGCGCGATGCTATAAATATCTCACTCAATTGACGATCTGAGGGGGAATCCCCGGAATATTAATGTCTGTACTCGCCCTAGTTTATGTTCATGAATAAATCAACAAGCATGGAAACTGGAGAGAAAGTTCTTTGTTTACACCGCAGTTCAGCCCATTCCATTGTTCGCCTCTACCCTCTAGCCAGGGAAGCCTCGCTGGCTCCGTCCGTGGATAGCACACTTACCTGCCGACTTGGTAATAATAGTGTTCGAATCTACCTCGAGGTGGGGATTTTTTTAATGGACATGACTCCAGATCGACCCAGCCCTAAATGGGTACAAGGAAATGTCCCAGGAAGATAAGGCGGCGGATGTGATAACGACCAGACTGCCCACAAGAGTACCGATTTATCTATTCGAATATGGAGTCAACACCATATACACAGAGCTCCCCAAGGCGCGTGAGAGGCTCCTCTTCTTGACTGACCCCTGGCTTGGTGAACCGAGGTAGCATGCTTGCCTGCAGATCATGTCTCTGCCTGTCATATCCCAATGGAACATAAATCCTCAACCAACTGAAATTGTTTGCTTCACCATTGGCCCTCTAGGACATGCACGGTATGTGATCGTGTTACCATTCTTTGCTTCACCCAGGTGTCCTCTAGGACATGCATGGTATGTGACTGTGTTACCATTCTTTGCTTCATCCAGGTGTCCTCTAGGACATGCAAGGTATGTGACTGTGTTACCACTCTTTGCTTCACCCAGGTGTCCTCTAGGACATGCATGGTATGTGACTGTGTTACCATTCTTTGCTCAAAGCAGGTGTCCTCTAGGACATGCAAGGTATGTGACTGTGTTACCATTCTTTGCTTCACCCAGGTGTCCTCTAGGACATGCATAGTATGTGACTGTGTTACCATTCTTTGTTTCACCCTTAACCCTCTAGGACATGCATGGTATGTGACTGTGTTACCATTCTTTGCTTCACCCTTAACCCTCTAGGACATGCATGGTATGTGACCGTGTTACCATTCTTTGCTTCATCCGGGTGTCCTCTAGGACATGCATAGTATGTGACTGTGTTACCATTCTTTGTTTCACCCTTAACCCTCTAGGACATGCATGGTATGTGACTGTGTTACCATTCTTTGTTTCACCCTTAACCCTCTAGGACATGCATGGTATGTGACTGTGTTACCATTCTTTGCTTCACCCTTAACCCTCTAGGACATGCATGGTATGTGACCGTGTTACCATTCTTTGCTTCACCCAGGTGTCCGCTAGGACATGCACGGTACGTGACTGTGTTACCATTCTTTGCTTCACCCAGGTGTCCGCTAGGACATGCACGGTACGTGACTGTGTTACCATTCTTTGCTTCACCCTTAACCCTCTAGGACATGCACGGTATGTGACTGTGTTACCATTCTTTGCTTCACCCAGGTGTCCTCTAGGACATGCAAGGTATGTGACCGTGTTACCATTCTTTGTTTCACCCTTAACCCTCTAGGACATGCATGGTATGTGACCGTGTTACCATTCTTTGTTTCACCCTTAACCCTCTAGGACATGCATGGTATGTGACCGTGTTACCATTCTTTGTTTCACCCTTAACCCTCTAGGACATGCATGGTATGTGACTGTGTTACCATTCTTTGCTTCACCCTTAACCCTCTAGGACATGCATGGTATGTGACTGTGTTACCATTCTTTGTTTCACCCTTAACCCTCTAGGACATGCATGGTATGTGACTGTGTTACCATTCTTTGTTTCACCCTTAACCCTCTAGGACATGCATGGTATGTGACCGTGTTACCATTCTTTGTTTCACCCTTAACCCTCTAGGACATGCACGGTATGTGACTGTGTTACCATTCTTTGCTTCACCCAGGTGTCCTCTAGGACATGCATGGTATGTGACCGTGTTACCATTCTTTGTTTCACCCTTAACCCTCTAGGACATGCATAGTATGTGACCGTGTTACCATTCTTTGTTTCACCCTTAACCCTCTAGGACATGCATGGTATGTGACCGTGTTACCATTCTTTGTTTCACCCTTAACCCTCTAGGACATGCATGGTATGTGACCGTGTTACCATTCTTTGCTTCACCCTTAACCCTCTAGGACATGCATGGTATGTGACTGTGTTACCATTCTTTGTTTCACCCTTAACCCTCTAGGACATGCATGGTATGTGACTGTGTTACCATTCTTTGTTTCACCCTTAACCCTCTAGGACATGCATGGTATGTGACTGTGTTACCATTCTTTGCTTCACCCAGGTGTTCTCTAGGACATGCACGGTACGTGACTGTGTTACCATTCTTTGCTTCACCCAGGTGACCTCTAGGACATGCATGGTATGTGACTGTGTTACCATTCTTTGTTTCACCCTTAACCCTCTAGGACATGCATAGTATGTGACCGTGTTACCATTCTTTGTTTCACCCTTAACCCTCTAGGACATGCATGGTATGTGACTGTGTTACCATTCTTTGTTTCACCCTTAACCCTCTAGGACATGCATGGTATGTGACTGTGTTACCATTCTTTGCTTCACCCGTAACCCTCTAGGACATGCATGGTATGTGACTGTGTTACCATTCTTTGCTTCACCCTTAACCCTCTAGGACATGCATGGTATGTGACTGTGTTACCATTCTTTGTTTCACCCTTAACCCTCTAGGACATGCATAGTATGTGACTGTGTTACCATTCTTTGTTTCACCCTTAACCCTCTAGGACATGCATGGTATGTGACCGTGTTACCATTCTTTGTTTCACCCTTAACCCTCTAGGACATGCATGGTATGTGACTGTGTTACCATTCTTTGCTTCACCCGTAACCCTCTAGGACATGCATGGTATGTGACTGTGTTACCATTCTTTGCTTCACCCTTAACCCTCTAGGACATGCATGGTATGTGACTGTGTTACCATTCTTTGTTTCACCCTTAATCCTCTAGGACATGCATAGTATGTGACCGTGTTACCATTCTTTGTTTCACCTTTAACCCTCTAGGACATGCATGGTATATGACCGTGTTACCATTCTTTGTTTCACCCTTAACCCTCTAGGACATGCATAGTATGTGACCGTGTTACCATTCTTTGTTTCACCCTTAACCCTCTAGGACATGCATGGTATGTGACCGTGTTACCATTCTGTTTCACCCTTAACCCTCTAGGACATGCATGGTATGTGACCGTGTTACCATTCTTTGCTTCACCCAGGTGTCCGCTAGGACATGCACGGTACGTGACTGTGTTACCATTCTTTGCTTCACCCAGGTGTCCTCTAGGACATGCATGGTATGTGACTGTGTTACCATTCTTTGTTTCACCCTTAACCCTCTAGGACATGCATGGTATGTGACTGTGTTACCATTCTTTGCTTCACCCGTAACCCTCTAGGACATGCATGGTATGTGACTGTGTTACCATTCTTTGCTTCACCCTTAACCCTCTAGGACATGCATGGTATGTGACTGTGTTACCATTCTTTGTTTCACCCTTAACCCTCTAGGACATGCATAGTATGTGACTGTGTTATCATTCTTTGTTTCACCCTTAACCCTCTAGGACATGCATGGTATGTGACTGTGTTACCATTCTTTGTTTCACCCTTAACCCTCTAGGACATGCATGGTATGTGACTGTGTTACCATTCTTTGTTTCACCCTTAACCCTCTAGGACATGCATGGTATGTGACTGTGTTACCATTCTTTGTTTCACCCTTAACCCTCTAGGACATGCATGGTATGTGACCGTGTTACCATTCTTTGCTTCACCCAGGTGTCCGCTAGGACATGCACGGTACGTGACTGTGTTACCATTCTTTGCTTCACCCAGGTGTCCTCTAGGAAATGCATGGTATGTGACCGTGTTACCATTCTTTGTTTCACCCTTAACCCTCTAGGACATGCATGGTATGTGACTGTGTTACCATTCTTTGCTTCACCCTTAACCCTCTAGGACATGCATGGTATGTGACTGTGTTACCATTCTTTGTTTCACCCTTAACCCTCTAGGACATGCATGGTATGTGACTGTGTTACCATTCTTTGTTTCACCCTTAACCCTCTAGGACATGCATGGTATGTGACTGTGTTACCATTCTTTGTTTCACCCTTAACCCTCTAGGACATGCATGGTATGTGACCGTGTTACCATTCTTTGCTTCACCCAGGTGTCCGCTAGGACATGCACGGTACGTGACTGTGTTACCATTCTTTGCTTCACCCAGGTGTCCTCTAGGACATGCATGGTATGTGACCGTGTTACCATTCTTTGCTTCACCCAGGGGCCTTCTAACATAATGGCGCCGCAACTCCGTACTGGACACCAATGCCAGTCATTCTGAGCAAGGGCACAGATTCACACATGTCATGGAAACCACATTTCCACAAGATAGTGGCATCCAGCTGTCCACCCATAGACCATTCACAAGTGTTGCACAAGATAGTGGCATAGGGGAATACCACTAGGAGAAATCCAGCTATGGTAATGCTATAAACCCCACTAGGGGAATCCCCAAGGGGAATACCATAAATCCCACTAGGGGAATCCCACAAATCCTATTAGGGGAATTCCCCCAAGGGGAATACCATAAATCCCACTAGGGGAATCCCACAAATCATATTAGGGGAATTCCCCCAAGGGGAATACCATAAATCCCACTAGGAAAATCTCAGCACAGTGCCCAAACTCCTCAGCACCAACAAGAGCTCATATCTGCGTACTTCAGAATCACACATGCTGTAGACATCGTGTGGTATTGGTAGCACTCCAGAATCACACATGCTATAGAAATCTTGAGGTGTGGGTAGCAGAATCACACAATGCTATAGACATCTTGTGGTGTGGGTAGCACTCCAGAATCACACATGCTATAGACATCCTGTGGTGTGGGTAGCACTCCAGAATCACACATGCTATAGACATCCTGTGGTGTGGGTAGCACTCCAGAATCACACATGCTATAGACATCGCATGATGTGGGTAGCTTGTATAATTGTGAATGACCCTGGGCAGCAGCCTATATGACCTGCTCTTGTAAATTCCTATCCACGATGGAGCAACATGCACAGGGGCTCTCCAAACTTTCATCCTTGTCTGAGAAGACTTGATGTTCAATAGACTACCCAATGATCTGGGGGAAGATAAATCAACCTTTTCCAATTTTATAAAAAAATTCCACACTCTCCAGATATTGAAACAAACCAGGCACCAGGGGTGGATTTCATCAACTCTGAGCCGCTCCACACACAGCTGTGATAGAAGCTATTTGCCCACTTGGTTGTCTGCTGCAAAACCCTTCTGGAACTGCAAGGAGTTAACAAAAACATGACTGATGGAGTTTTTAAAAAAAAATGCGATTTCTGTGACTGCTCCATCCATCTATCATGTGCCATGCCGATAAGCGTGGGCGGTCATGTTTCACCATCTCACTCGATCACCAGAGTCGTGGATCAGCTCCGTGTTTCTGTCTCGACCATGCCATGTGGCCAAACCATCCAGGTATTTACTTCTTGGTCTTCCCCTTGGTCTCTTCAATTCGATCTTGTCAGTTGTCACCAAGTTCTCCAATTCATTTCTTCTCATAACATGCCCAAACAATTTTGACTGTCAATGTCTAATGTCTGAAATCACTTTATGATCTTTATTTGTTTCTTGAAGGACTTGTTCATTGGTTTTTCTGTCTGTCCATGGTATTCTTTACATTTTTCTCAGAAACCACATTTCCACAGCCATCAGATGTTTTTCAGCTTGTCTGCTCATTGTCCATGCTGCACATCCATACAAAAGTACAGGTTCTATGTAACACTTCAACACTCTTTTTCTCATTTCATGTGATATTATTTCATTGGTCAGTATGTTTTTCATCTTGCAAATAGGCTACCTTTGCAATGGAAATTCTTGTTCTAATCGCTTCAAGGCACCTCCCATCAGATGTTATGACTGTTCCAAGATAACTGTACCGATTCACTTGTTTAAGAATATGTCCATTTACTTGTATATTACATTGTGACGACCATAATTTGTGTCTTCTTACAATTCAATTCTAACGCTAGTTGTTCACTGTGTGCAACAACTGCATCTACTAAATGTTACTGGTCCTGTTCATTGTCTGCAATCAAGACTGTATCATCTGTATATCTAATGTTATTGATGTATCGTCCCCCAATGATGATTCCTTCCATTTCTTCTATATTTCTGAAAATATTTTCACTGTACAGGGAAAAAAGATCTGGCGACATTACACATCCCTGTCTCACACCTCTCTTAATAGGCTTGACCTACTTAATTATCAATTCTTATGGTAGCTTGTTGCTTCCAAAATATGTTTTTTTACAAGTCTAAGGTCTTTTCCCATCAATTTGTAGATCTGCAAGCATCCTTATCATGTCAACATCAAAAGCCTGTGTTTAGTCAATAAAGCAAAGATGTACAGTGGAACCTCGCTTAACGAGCACCTCGCATAACTAGTAATTTGCATAATGAGCAAAATAAATTGTAAAAAAAATGACTCGCTGAACAAGCGACGTTTCAAATAACTAGTGAAGCGGGGAGGGGAAGTCCCTCAACAGCGAGGGTCGGAAGACAAGGGGGGTTGGATAGAGCGGTGCGGGGAGGTTCTATATAGGGCCAGCACTGCAGTCGCCTGATGTCTCGAAATCAGCCAATCTGAGGAACGTATGCGTTAGCTGTAAACCTGCTGCTGACAGCGTGCTTAGATTTCAGTCTGTGTTTCACACTCGTTCCGCTAGGATCGTAGTGTCGCTTGTGATCACATATTTTTCCAAACCTTTGTTCAGACATATTATTTGTGATGTTTGTGTGTGCAAAGTTTAATAACCCTTGCAAAAATGTCCCCGAAGAAAAAGCCGCAAGGAGACAGCCATAAGAGAATAAAAATAACCGTGGAATGGCTTTTCATTCACCAGACCTGGAGTGGAACAATACACGGATTGTTGGGAAACAACTTGGTAGCAGTGACCATAGGCCAGTCTCTCTATCTGTAGAAAATGAGCTTGTAAGTGAAAGCAGCACCCTCTCGAGGTGAACTACAAGAAAGCAAACTGGGCAATGTACAAGAATCGCACCAGCATACTGGCTAGAAACCTGAACACTGAGAAAGATATAAATGAAGTAGTTGAAGAGTTTGGGAAATGCACACTACAGGCAGCGAGAGAAACAGTACCAAGAGGAGACCGTAAACATTATAAACCCTACTGGAGTAGTGAACTGGAACAGTTGCATAATGATGTGGAAGTGTGTAGAAAGCAAGCAGAGGCCACACCCAAGAGCACCACAATAAATTCCAGCATGCAAAGGCCAAATTTCAAAGGGCCAAGTTGCAGGCTATACGGAAAAGCTGGCAGGAAAAAACAGTCTCTGAACTTTGAAAGAGACACAAGGGAATTGTGGAAGCTAATAAAACAACTTAACGATGAGGGCACAGGGAGAAACTCAAAAATTGCACTACATACAGATGGAAACATCTTACCAAGAAAGCAAGCAGCTGACCATTTTGCTGACTCATTCGTGCAAGATAACAATATAAAAATTAGTCCAGAGAAGCAACAAGAGATTCGAGAGAAATGGCAACACACAGTACAGAAAGAAATAGTACACGAGATTCTAGAGACACCCATCACAATCAGCAAACTGGAGCTAGCCTTATCAAAGCTGAAAATAAGAAAGTCACCATGAGCTAATGGTATCTCCAATGAAATGATCAGGAACCTAGGAACAGAGGCCAAAGCAAAGCTGTTGCAGATCTTCAATAACAGTTGAACCGTAGGCAGTGTTACACAAGCCTGGAGAGAAGCAATCATGATACCCCTCCTAAAATCAGGGAAAGATAGTTCCATTGCCTCTAGCTATAGACCAATTAGCCTCACCAGCTGTCTCTGCAAAACACCGGAGCGCATCATCAATCACAGACTGCACTGGTACATTGCAGGCTGGCTTTAGGCAGTGCTACTCTACGGAAGGTCAGACAACCTACCTCTCTCAAGAAATTGAGGATGCACTCCAAGAGAAGAAGCTGGTGCTTGCAGCATGGATAGATCTGAAGAAAGCCTTTGCCAAAGTCTGGAAAGAAGGTCTGATGAAGAAACTGAGAAACTGCAAAGTCAATGGAAGAATGTACAAATGGGTGAAAGCATACTTGCACAACAGAAGAGCCAGAGTACAGATAGACGGACTCAAGAGCAAGAAAGTACTACTACGTCACAGTGTTCCCCAGGGCGGAGTCTTGTCCCTCACAATTTTTCTAATCTTCATCAATGATCTCATTGCTAATCTACAGCATGGAATTTAAGTGGTAATGTACGCCGATGACCTGGTTCTATGGAGCACAAATGAACATGCATCAGTGGCCACCAGATTGCTACTAAGAGCTGTAGATACATTTGTTGCATGGGCTAATAGATGGTGTGTCAGCATAAACACTGACAAGTGCAGCACCATCCTATTTGCCCTCTCTCCAAAACAAAAGGCAGGGATCATCCAGATAAATGGAACACTCCTAAGAGAAGATAGTAACATTTGATGGCAGGCTGACATGGAGAAAGCACATCAACAAAGCAGTAGCAAAAGCAAGAAGGAAAATAGCCATCCTGAGAAAGCTAAGTGGAACCACATGGGGAGCCAGTGGGGAAAATACTTAGCAAAGTTTATTAACAGAGCATAGAACCACACCTGGAATACGGGTCAATTGCGTGGTGTTCAGCATCAAAAATCACACTACAAGAGCTGGACAAGGTGCAAAATCAAGCACTTAAGAGTCACCACAGGAGGGATGAGATCAACCCCTATAGTGGAAATGGAGAAGATGGGGAGGACACAAGCACTGAGAGAGCGCAGAGATACGAAAACGCTAATACAAGCAGAAAAGTTCCTCAGCTTGCCAGGCCACCCTATGAAGAACAGATTTGAAAACCTAGCTATGGGGCAGTTGAAAAGAAGTAGTTTTATCTATCAGGCCAAACGACTTTGCAAAGAAACCACCGATCTGCCCACAATTGGTATCCCCCTAAAAACTATTCCAGAGTGAACTCCATGGAAAGATGAACATAGACTATCATTACAAATCCAGACAAAAGTGAGAGGAATATTTGACAAGGAAGAACAGAACAGTGTGCAGCGCAGAACAGCCACTCTCAGCTTCCTTGACGAAGAATACCCACAGGACTTCTGGATCTGAGTCTACACCAATGGGTCAGCACAAAATGCTGTTCGAAATGGAGGAGTGGGAGTGTACATAGAATACCCAAATAATACTAGGGACACAGCCAGAGTACCGACAGGAAAGTACTGCCATAACTACGATGCTGAAATTGAGGCAATCAAGATAGCAACAGAGAAATTACTAAATACCAGCAATGGTACACAACCTGTGGTGCTATTGACAGATGCAAAATCAGTACTCAAGGCACTCCTGTCTGGGAAATTGCCAGTATTAAGGACACTACTTTCTGAACTTAGCAGTCAGCATAAGGTCACCATACAGTATATACCATCCCACTGTGGAGTACCTGGAAACGACAGAGCTGATAAAATGGCAAAGGAAGGAGCCAAAGAAGAACAGCCTGATGTGCCGTTACATACCACCAAAAGAAAAGAATGATCAAATCAGTCAGAAAGCCACCAAAACCTGCTCAAGATGACTACCACATTATGGACAAACCAAAACAAGTCATTATTCTGCGCCTCAGAACAGGACACAATAGATTACGCAACCACATGTATACAAAATTCAAGATTGATGAATCAGCCATGTGCACATGTGGATTGGCATCGCAGACAGCAGAGCACATACTCCAAGACTGCCAAAAATATAACATATCTAGGCAAACCTTCTGGCCTAGAGAGACGACAGTGGAAGATAAACTCTATGGACCGCTCTGTGAACTAAAAAAGACAGTTAAATTCATACAAGAGACAACATTGCAGTTATAGACATATTTCAAGCGAACGAAAGAATAATAATAATAACCATGGAAATGAAACGTAAAATCATTGAAAAGCGAGAACGAGGTGTGAGCGTGGCTGATCTAGCACGCACATACAATCGGTCTACAGCAACAATTTGCACTTTCCTCAAGAACAAGGACAAGATTCAGGAGGTAGATGCTTCAAAGGGAGTGACAAGAATATCTATGCAATGGTTACATCTTCTCGATGATGTTGAGAGGTTGCTTCTCATATAGATAAACGAAAAGCAACTGCTAGGCGGCACTATTAATGAGAACATCA
Source organism: Cepaea hortensis (assembly GCA_963921405.1). Lineage (NCBI taxonomy): Eukaryota > Metazoa > Mollusca > Gastropoda > Stylommatophora > Helicidae > Cepaea > Cepaea hortensis. The sequence goes on along the minus strand of OY992876.1, from coordinate 381,736,110 downwards.
TTTGTGAGAAGGTGAAAGTGATTTTCGCTGACCTCGTTAAGAAGATTCCAGGATCATCAACAGCAGAAGAAGAAGTATTTAAGGGAAGTCGTGGGTGGTTAGAGAAGTATAAGAGAAGAACCAGCATCCACAGCTATGTGAGGCACGGTGCAAGCTCCGACGCAAAGGCAGCAGAGAACATCATCGGCGACTTCAAGAAGCTCGTAGGTTCTGAGGGTTACCTGCCGCAACAGGTTTTCAAATTGTGATGAAACGGGTCTCTTTTGGAAAAAGATGCCGAAGCGAACCTATATAACAGCAGAGGAGAATGCATTACCCAGCCACAAGCCAATGAAAGACCGTCTCACGCTGCTATTTTGTGCCAATGCAAGCGGCGATTTCAAAATTAAGCCACTGCTTGTTTACCATTCAGAAACTCCACGAGCCTTCAAGAACTGTAACATCCAGAAGAGCAGGCTAAATATGATGTGGAGGTCCAACAATAAGGCTTGGGTGACACGTGACCTTTTTACTGATTGGATCAATGAAGTGTTTGGTCCTTCTGTGAAAAAATATGTGCTTGAGATGAATCTACCACTCCAAATCTTGCTTGTTATGGACAACGCTCCTGCCCATCCTCCAGGACTACAAGATGACCTCCTTGAAGAATTTAAATTCATCAAGATCCAGTTTCTGCCTCCCAACACTACTCCGTTACTCCAGCAGGTTATTTCTAACTTTAAGAAGCTCTACACTAAAGCGCTCTTCGAGCGTTGTTTTGAGGTGACTGAAGGGACCGATCTCACTCTCAGAGAGTTTTGGAAATATCACTTCCACATCATTGCCTGCCTCAAGATGATCGAAAGGGCGTGGGAAGGGGTTGCCAAGAGAACTCTCACTTATGCTTGGAAGAAGCTTTGGCCGGAGAGCGTTGTTGAATGTGACTTTGAGGGGTTTGAGACAGTACCTGTGGAGTCTGTAGTCAACGAGATTGTGTCTTTGGCCAAGATCATGGAACTGGAGGTGGATAACAAAGATATCGATGAGCTTGTGGAAGAGCATAGCCAAGAGCTGATCACCGAAGAGCTTATGGAATGACATTGTGTTTCACAGCAAGAAGTTTTGGAGGAGAGTTTGTCCGAGGAGGAGAAGGTAACTGCAATAAGAGAAATGCTGAAAGCATGGGAAACTGTTGCATCGTACACTGAGAACCATCACCCTAATAAGGCAGTGGCTATGTCGCATTTCCACCAAATTCTGAAGCGTCGGCAAAAACATATTTCTCTAGAGAGCTTTCTAGTAAAAAAGAATTAGGTATGTATTATAAATTGTAAATTAATTATTTCAATTTATTTTTGTTTTCTACAAATCAAATTCTCATTCCAGGTTTATTCATTCCGCGATAGAAGAAGATGAATCACACTCCTTAACAATGTATATATAATTTTCTTTGAATAAACGTTATACAAAATATTTTGAGTATTTTTTTGGCATGGAACACATTATCGTATTTTACATTCATTTGTATGGGTATAACTGTTTCGCTTAACGAGTGTTTCGCTTTACAAGTAAGGTTCTGGAACGAATTATGATCGTTAAGCGAGGTTCCACTGTATATCTTTATTTACTTCTAAAGAACGTTCAATGAGTATTCTCATCATATACATAGTCTTTACTGTGCCCTTGCCTTCTACAAACCCACACTGTTCTTCTCCTATTTCGGGTTGTATTTTCTTCCTAACTCTTTGCATGATAATTCTTAGCAAAATCTTCATGATGTAAACTGGGACTGATAAGAGTTTACAAAAACATGAATTCTGGTGCTAACAGATTTAACACAAACATGAATTCTGAAACTGACTGATTTAATTATAACATGAATTTTGGGAGTGAAAGATTTAATTAATTCATGAATTCTGAGACTGAAAGAGTTAACTAAAACACACAATTTCTCAAAAGCAGAAGTACTAATAAATTTAGTACTAGAAACGAAACAATAAAACAATAAAAACGTACAAAAGTAAAAAAAATGAACTATTTATCCAAAAATAAATTTAAACAAATGCAAATAATACACGTGAGAATACCTGGGCATGCTTGGAAGTGATTGTACTCATAATGCAGGAAGATCAACAACATGGCAAGTTCAACAATCTACACATACAAAATTCACATTGTTAAGTCAAAGAGTTTTGATTAAGGTTAAATGCCATGACAACAAAATGTGGTGAGAAACTGTCATGATCCGTGTTGGATTAAGGGTCATGCCTTCACGGGTGTTTTGGTAAGGGCCAGAGATGTGATAAAGTGTGCATATCATGGTCACACAGATGTGTCAGCAGGATGAAATTGCTGGGTTAAGCCTTAACAAGTAGTGGGCTCTTGAGTATTCATGAACCAGGCAAAGAGAGAGACGTCACTGGATGGCAAGACTGCAGATATATAGCGACAGACAAGAGTGTGTAGATTGTGTAGAATGTCTAACAGACACATATATACATTGTAGATTGTGTAGAACTGATGTTCATCAGACACATATATACATTGTAGATTGTGTAGAACTGATGTTCAGCAGACACAGATACATTGTAGATTGTGTAGAACTGATGTCCAGCAGAGACACATACATTGTAGATTGTGTAGAACTGATGTCCAGCAGAGACACATACATTGTAGATTGTGTAGAATTGATGTCCAGCAGAGACAGATATATTGTAGATTGTGTAGAACTAATGTCCAGCAGATATATTGTAGATTGTGTAGAACTGATGTCCAGCAGACAGATATATTGTAGATTGTGTAGAACTGATGTCCAGTAGACAGATATATTGTAGATTGTGTAGAACTGATGTCCAGCAGACACAGATATATTGTAGATTGTGTAGAACTAATGTCCAGCAGACAGATATATTATAGATTGTGTAGAACTGATGTCCAATAGACACAGATATATTGTAGATTGTGTAGAACTGATGTCCAATAGACACAGATATATTGTAGATTGTGTACAACTAATGTCCAGCAGACACAGATATATTGTAGATTGTGTAGAACTAATGTCCAGCAGACAGATATATTGTAGATTGTGTAGAACTAATGTCCAATAGACACAGATATATTGTAGATTGTGTAGCACTAATGTCCAGCAGACACAGATACATTGTAGATTGTGTAGAACTGATGTCCAGTAGACAGATATATTGTAGATTGTGTAGAACTGATGTCCAATAGACACAGATATATTGTAGATTGTGTTGTACTGATGTCCAGCAGACATATATATTGATATATATTGTAGATTGTGTAGAACTATTTACAGCAGACATCAGATGTATTGTACATTGTGTAGAACTGATGTCCAATAGACACAGATATATTGTAGATTGTGTAGAACTGATGTCCAATAGACACAGATATATTGTAGATTGTGTAGAACTAATGTCCAGTAGACAGATACATTGTAGATTGTGTAGAATTGATGTCCAGCAGAGACAGATATATTGTAGATTGTGTAGAACTGATGTCCAGCAGACAGATATATTGTAGATTGTGTAGAACTGATGTCCAGCAGACAGATATATTGTAGATTGTGTAGAACTGATGTCCAGCAGACAGATATATTGTAGATTGTGTAGAACTGATGTCCAGCAGAGACAGATACATTGTAGATTGTGTAGAACTATTTACAGCAGAGACAGATGTATTGTACATTGTGTAGAACTGATGTCCAATAAACACAGATATATTGTAGATTGTGTAGAACTGATGTCCAATAGACACAGATATATTGTAGATTGTGTAGAACTGATGTCCAGCAGACAGATATATTGTAGATTATGTAGAACTGATGTCCAGCAGAGACAGATACATTGTAGATTGTGTAGAACTATTTACAGCAGACACAGATGTATTGTACATTGTGTAGAACTGATGTCCAATAAACACAGATATATTGTAGATTGTGTAGAACTGATGTCCAATAGACACAGATATATTGTAGATTGTGTAGAACTAATGTCCAGTAGACAGATACATTGTAGATTGTGTAGAATTGATGTCCAGCAGAGACAGATATATTGTAGATTGTGTAGAACTGATGTCCAGCAGACAGATATATTGTAGATTGTGTAGAACTGATGTCCAGCAGACAGATATATTGTAGATTGTGTAGAACTGATGTCCAGCAGACAGATATATTGTAGATTGTGTAGAACTGATGTCCAGTAGACACAGATATATTGTAGATTGTGTAGAACTGATGTCCAGCAGACAGATATATTGTAGATTGTGTAGAACTAATGTCCAGCAGACACAGATATATTGTAGATTGTGTAAAACTGATGTCCAGTAGACACAGATATATTGTAGATTGTGTAGAACTGATGTCCAGCAGAGACAGATATATTGTAGATTGTGTAGAACTGATGTCCAGTAGACACAGATATATTGTAGATTGTGTAGAACTGATGTCCAGCAGACAGATATATTGTAGATTGTGTAGAACTAATGTCCAGCAGACACAGATATATTGTAGATTGTGTAGAACTGATGTCCAATAGACACAGATATATTGTAGATTGTGTAGAACTGATGTCCAGCAGACAGATATATTGTAGATTGTGTAGAACTGATGTCCAGCAGAGACACATACATTGTAGATTGTGTAGAACTGATGTCCAGCAGACAGATATATTGCAGATTGTATAGAACTGATGTCCAGCAGAGACAGATACATTGTAGATTGTGTAGAATTGATGTCCGGCAGAGACAGATACATTGTAGATTGTGTAGAACTGATGTCCAGCAGAGACAGATACATTGTAGATTGTGTAGAACTGATGTCCAGCAGACACAGATACATTGTAGATTGTGTAGAATTGATGTCCAGCAGACACAGATATATTGTAGATTGTGTAGAACTACTTACAGCAGACACAGATGTATTGTACATTGTGTAGAACTGATGTCCAATAGACACAGATATATTGTAGATTGTGTAGAACTGATGTCCAATAGACACAGATATATTGTAGATTGTGTAGAACTGATGTCCAATAGACACAGATATATTGTAGATTGTGTAGAACTGATGTCCAATAGACACAGATATATTGTAGACTGTAGAACTAATGTCAAGAAGAATCTGATATATTGTTGATTGTGTAGAACTGATGTCTAGTAGTCACAGATATATTGTAGATTGTGTAGAGATATGTCCAGCAGACATAAATATATTGTAGATTGTGCAGAACTAATGTCCAGCAGACACAGGTATATTGTAAATGTAGAACTGATGTCAAGTAGAATCAGACATATTGTAGATTGTGAAGAACTATCTCCAGCAGACAGAGATATATTGTAGATTGTGTAGAACTGATGTCAAGTAGACAGACATATTGTAGATTGTGAAGAACTATCTCCAGCAGACACAGATATATTGTAGATTGTGTAAAACTGATGTCCTGTAGACACAGATATATTGTAGATTGTATAGAATTGATGTCTAGCAGACACAGATATTTTGTAGACTGTAAAATTGATGTCCAGCAGAATCAGATATATTGTAGATTGTGTAGAATTAATGTCCAGCAGACACAGATATATTGTAGAATTGTAGACTGTAGAATTGATGTCCAGCAGACACACATATATTGTAGACTGTAGAATTGATGTCCAGCAGACACACATATATTGTAGACTGTAGAATTGATGTCCAGCAGACACACATATATTGTAGACTGTAGAATTGATGTCCAGCAGACACATATATATTGTAGACTGTAGAATTGATGTCCAGCAGACACACATATATTGTAGACTGTAGAATTGATGTCAAGCAGACACACATATATATTGTAGACTAGAATTGATGTCTAGCAGACACATATATATTGTAGACTGCTTGTGTTATGAACATGAAATCTTGACAACAGAACATGTACACAGAATGGAAGCCATGACAGTGCAGTGGCTAGCCCATTCGCCTGCCAGCAGTGGGGTCATGGGTTAAAACCACATGGCGGTGGACCTATATTGACCTGGGCTCCTAGTTAAATCAAGCCTGACATGGGTACCAGGAAATATCGTGGGACATAAAGGCATATATCGACCCCATCTCCCACTGAGTTGCTCTATTAAAACAGAGGGCTACATAAAGGCATATATCGACCCCATCTCCCACTGAGTTGCTCTATTAAAACAGAGGGCTACATAAAGGCATATATCGACCCCATCTCCCACTGAGTTGCTCTATTAAAACAGAGGGCTACATAAAGGCATATATCGACCTTATCTCCCACTGAGTTGCTCTATTAAAACAGAGGGCTACATAAAGACATATATTGACCCCATCTCCCACTGAGTTGCTCTATTAAAACAGAGTGCTACATAAAGGCATATATCGCCCCCATCTCCCACTGAGTTGCTCTATTAAAACAGAGGGCTACATAAAGGCATATAATTGACCCCATCTCCCACTGAGTTGCTCTATTAAAACAGAGGGCTACATAAAGGCATATAATTGACCCCATCTCCCACTGAGTTGCTCTATTAAAACAGAGGGCTACATAAAGGCATATAATTGACCCCATCTCCCACTGAGTTGCTCTATTAAAACAGAGGGCTACATAAAGGCATATAATTGACCCCATCTCCCACTGAGTTGCTCTATTAAAACAGAGGGCTACATAAAGGCATATATCGACCCCATCTCCCACTGAGTTGCTCTATTAAAACAGAGGGCTACATAAAGACATATATCGACCTTATCTCCCACTGAGTTGCTCTATTAAAACAGAGGGCTACATAAAGACATATATCGACCTATCTCCCACTGAGTTGCTCTATTAAAACAGAGGGCTACATAAAGGCATATATCGACCTTATCTCCTACTGAGTTGCTCTATTAAAAGAGAGGGCTACATAAAGGCATATATCGACCCCATCTCCCACTGAGTTGCTCTATTAAAACAGAGGGCTACATAAAGACATATATCGACCTCATCTCCCACTGAGTTGCTCTATTAAAACAGGGCTACATAAAGACATATATCGACCCCATCTCCCACTGAGTTGCTCTATTAAAACAGAGGGCTACATAAAGACATATATCGACCCCATCTCCCACTGAGTTGCTCTATTAAAAGAGAGGGCTACATAAAGGCATATAATCGACCCCATCTCCCACTGAGTTGCTCTATTAAAACAGAGGGCTACATAAAGGCATATATCAACCCCATCTCCCACTGAGTTGCTCTATTAAAACAGAGGGCTACATAAAGGCATATAATTGACCCCATCTCCCACTGAGTTGCTCTATTAAAACAGGGCTACATAAAGGCATATAATTGACCCCATCTCCCACTGAGTTGCTCTATTAAAACAGAGGGCTACATAAAGGCATATAATTGACCCCATCTCCCACTGAGTTGCTCTATTAAAAGAGAGGGCTACATAAAGGCATATATCGACCTTATCTCCCACTGAGTTGCTCTATTAAAACAGAGGGCTACATAAAGACATATATCGACCTTATCTCCCACTGAGTTGCTCTATTAAAAGAGAGGGCTACATAAAGACATATATCGACCTTATCTCCCACTGAGTTGCTCTATTAAAACAGAGTGCTACATAAAGGCATATATCGACCCCATCTCCCACTGAGTTGCTCTATTAAAAGAGAGGGCTACATAAAGGCATATATCGACCCCATCTCCCACTGAGTTGCTCTATTAAAAGAGAGGGCTACATAAAGGCATATATCAACCCCATCTCCCACCGAGTTGCTCTATTAAAAGAGAGGGCTACATAAAGGCATATATCGACCCCATCTCCCACTGAGTTGCTCTATTAAAAGAGAGGGCTACATAAAGGCATATATCGACCTTATCTCCCACTGAGTTGCTCTATTAAAACAGAGGGCTACATAAATGCCTATATCGACCTTATCTCCCACTGAGTTGCTCTATTAAAACAGAGGGCTTCATAAAGGCATATATCGACCTTATCTCCCACTGAGTTGCTCTATTAAAACAGAGGGCTACATAAATGCCTATATCGACCTTATCTCCCACTGAGTTGCTCTATTAAAAGAGAGGGCTAGCAGCCTGTGCCTCCAGGAGTTGGACCAGGGGCCTTTACATTTGTAAATGGAGTGAAACCAAACGGAGGTTGTGTCGTTTGTTGTAGGATAGTTGGTTGGAGATATGGAGTTGAGACCAGACGAACATCTGAGAAAGCCTGAATGTATGTGCATCCAATGAGAATAGAAATTCCTACACAATTACAAAATCTCTCATTTGTATATGCCTATCAATCAATCGTTCACTCAGTCACTTAATGAAATGCACAAATCAATTAATCAGCCAATATCTATCAACCAAGTAGACAACAAGCTAACGAATTAATTATTCCATAAACCAGTGAACTATGTGCTTAATCAATCATTCAAACAATCATCACTCAGTCAACTATTGAACCAACCAATCAATCAAACATGTAACCAATCCAGCACCTAATCAACTATTTAACCAATTAATTATTCAATTAACCAGCAACTCAAACTTGCAATCAGTTACCATTAACCAATCATTCAATCAACCAAACACTTAACCAATCAATAACTCAATCAACCAGTCAGTTAATAAGTCAACTAATTTAATCAATCATACAATCACCCAGTCAATGAATAAGTTATTTTACAACCATTTATCCAATCAATACCTCAAACAAATCAGTCATTCACTCAATCAGTGAAACAGTCGTCTGTGTAGACAGTAATGCCTATGGCTGTACAATAACCAACCCAGATTCTTGTGTATACCAATATTGTCAATCAATCAACCAATCAATCAGTCAACCAACCAATCAACAATCAACCAACCAGTCAATCTGTTAACCAATCAACCAACCAATCAGCCAGTCAACCAACCAACCAATCATTCAGTCAATCAACTAATGATATCTCTGCCAGACAAACACCTGGAGAAGAAGAGGTAGAAGTAGAAGAAGAAAGAGGAGGCGAAGAAGAAGCAGAATAACAGGCAGAAACAGAAGAATAAAGAGGAGGAGTAGGAGAAGAAGAAAGAGTAAGAGGAGAAGGAAGAGAAGGAGGAAAGGAAGAAGGAAAGATTACAATCTCCACAGTCAAAAGAAACAATCTGCCATAAAGAACAAGTTATATATTAAAAGCTCACACTACAATCTCTCACACTGAAAGATTACAGCACTGACTTCTTGCAACTACAATCTCCCACAATTCTGGAACTGTGAATTATCAATTGATTAGAAACACTGAAAGACTAGTGTCAGACCGACATTTGTGGACTATTGCATAAAGCTATATGAATTATTTGGTATATTTAAACCTGCAGACACAATAAACTGTCATACAAGCCACCTAAAGTGGCCACAATGCCCGTAAGATCACATGATAATTCCAGAGTTCAGGTGAAGTCTGGTGTGTCACTCAGTCTTGACCCCGTGTTGGAACACGGCAGACACAAACTGGCGGAACCACCTGTTCATGTAGTTGCGGTGCCGCGGGAACGAGCTCTCCAGGAAGCCGATGTGGCCACCGTGTGAGGTCTTGATGATGGCGATGTTGGTGCTCCTCTGGGCAAGTGCGGTGGGAATGGCTGTCGATAGAAACAAGATATGGTCAAGAGGGATTTCTTCTTCTTCTTCTACCTTTCACCCACCAACAGAGCATAGACCTTTGTCCTGGACCAATTTTGCATGACTAAAGCTCACACCCGTATCATGGTCAAAAGGGTAGTTTGCTTGGTGTGAGAAGCACAATTTTGCATGACTAAAGCTCACACCCGTATCATGGTCAAAAGGGTAGTTTGCTTGGTGTGAGAAGCACAATTTTGCATGACTAAAGCTCACACCCGTATCATGGTCAAAAGGGTAGTTTGCTTGGTGTGAGAAGCACAATTTTGCATGACTAAAGCTCACACCCGTATCATGGTCAAAAGGGTAGTTTGCTTGGTGTGAGAAGCACAATTTTGCATGACTAAAGCTCACACCCGTATCATGGTCAAAAGGGTAGTTTGCTTGGTGTGAGAAGCACAATTTTGCATGACTAAAGCTCACAACCGTATCATGGTCAAAAGGGTAGTTTGCTTGGTGTGAGAAGCACAATTTTGCATGACTAAAGCTCACAACCGTATCATGGTCAAAAGGGTAGTTTGCTTGGTGTGAGAAGCACAATTTTGCATGACTAAAGCTCACAACCGTATCATGGTCAAAAGGGTAGTTTGCTTGGTGTGAGAAGCACAATTTTGCATGACTAAAGCTCATAACCGTATCATGGTCAAAAGGGTAGTTTGCTTGGTGTGAGAAGCACAATTTTGCATGACTAAAGCTCACACCCGTATCATGGTCAAAAGGGTAGTTTGCTTGGTGAGAGAAGCACAATTTTGACTGGGTCCAGGAGAAAAGAGACATGAACTTATACAGCATTTTGTGAAGTTTATATAATTAATGTCTGACTCCATTCCTCCGGAAGGATAGATGAAGGGACTGAAAGAGAACGCCAAAAAGGGAATGCCACCCAGCAAGATAATAATCAGCAATCTGGCACCACAAGCAGCCAGTAATCATACAAGCCATTCCAACTGGTGTTGACTACAGACAGTCAGTCGTGTCACAACAACACCCGAATCATACGAGCTGTATACCAATGTTCAGACTCTATTGAGCCATGGCAACTGAGGATCCATGAAAAAACTGGATCCTCTGCCATGACAACCATCAGCCAACTCAAGCCAATCGTTCTGTAGACTTAGTTATGAAACATGGGATTTTGCAGCTAGGTTTTCCACAGGATGAGGCAGCCAGTCTCCCACCAACAATCCTTGGTTGCCACTTGTGGCATGCATGTAGGTCAGCGTCACTGTTAGCAAATAACAGCAGCTACGTAAGTGTAACTCTTGCGAACAAGTGAGAGATACCAGGAGGCTTCAAATAAAAACCTAAAAAATGTGAGAGTTGAGTTAAGAACCGATATCACTGCACTCAGGACATTCCCATACGTGCTCAGTCCCCTCGTTCAACAGCCAGCAAAGAGTCATACTACTAATCTTTAAAAATGTGAGAGAAATTAACCATGCCATTGTCTTGTAACCTGTCAATATTCTTGTTAAGGATGTCAAGAGTATTCAGAACATGACAACACTGTGCAAACGAACATGGTGACATCATAAGGCAAGTTTAAAATTTATCTTTATTTTATTATTTTAAAAAAATTGTCCCCCTGTGATTTACGTGTGCATTGTGGAGTTGGTTGTAAGGTATGTACACTGTTATCTGTGTTGAGTATCTCTCACTCGTGCGCAGCAGTCACACATACCTGGCTGTTGTTAGTTCCTAAGATTAAATCCTGCTGAAGCCGTGACTTCTCTTATCTAGTTTTACTATGAGGGGGCTTCAAATAACAACCATGGGCTTCCATAGTGTGATAGAAATTACAATAACCATGCCATTGTCTTGTAACCTGTCAATATTGTTGTTAACCCTTTTGGGACGGCCGGGCCGAAATCCCGGCCTTGCGGTCGCCATATTGCCCTATTCAAACAGACGACGGGGCCGATCATCGGCCCTGTTTGTAAGAACTGCTTTGATTGGTTAGCTTTTAATAGTACAGGCCAATCAAATGCTGCCCTGTAACCGTCAGCCATTTTGCTTTTGAAAATGGCAGGTTACAGCACGCGTTTCTAACAGAGGGATTAAATTTGTGAGTTTAACGCAGATACCCGGTTTTTCGTGGATTTGTGAGTTCTAAAATGGCCAGCTTTGAACCCGAAGACCGTACTAGCATTGACTAGCTCTGATAGTAGCGATTTTGTCAGTTCAAGACTGTCAGATAATGACTTTAGTGATACAGAAAGTGCCCATGAGGATTTCAACCTCGTGTCCCCGTAGTTTTGTGTATTGGGAATAAAAAGGATCGTTTTATCTATACCCATTCATGGCAATGGCCGGACCAAAAAACATGTCACCAGTTGATAGCCAACCTATTACAAATGTCAATAGGGACTTCATAGTTGTTGTTTATTTAACCATAAGTGTTTAAAATTATTCTAAAGTGGTGTAGGTATTCAATGAGGAAATTTTAGGTGAGTACCATTTTTATTAAATATTTAGTACCAATTCATACATAGTGGTATGAAATATTTTATTTTTCACAAAATACAAATGAGGTTATCAAATTTGCATAAACATGAACAAAACAACTTCAGTCATACACAGAAATAAACTTTACTATATCCTCTTTAAGAATATATATACTTGTATATACCTATATAGGGTTCTAATATTTGTTTTTTTTTAATTTATAAAATTATCACTTCTCCCCCGATGTGTCTCCACTTTGCCGTGTCCCACTGACCCCATCTGCTTGCCGATGGATGAAAACTACATATCGGACAGCTTATGGGATAGGGGCCAGACTAAGAGAGACACAACTTGCTGCTCTGCAGGTAGACTGAGGATAGCAGTCAAAAGATTAAATCAGGTACACGAAGGCAGAAGACCTTGGTCCAGACAATACTCTAAGGCTCTCTGTCGAGGGCTGTGGCTGAACGCCTCTAAGCCACAAACCCTCGGATCTGAGAGCCGGGCCGATACACACCTACCGAAAAATAGAGGTGAGATACTGAGCAAGCTACATGCTCAGAGGTCTGATACATGATCGAAGGCTCTCAGCTGGGGAATATGAGGGATTCCCGGATGAGAGGGCCAGGCCGTTTCTCGTTCACTGCTGCATGAAGGTAAGGTGCTGAGCCGGCAGCACATATAGCCTACCTCTTGAGCGAGTACAAAAATTCAGAAAAGTGCCCCAGTCAAATGAAATGGTTACGAAAACTGTCTGTATCTAACTCATAGAGAGTGTAGACAAAAGTGGAAAAACGTCTCAATAACACGAAATGGAACGCACGGCTAGCGAACCTATTGAGTGGTCCGAAGTCAAAAGCAAAAGCTTACCGAGTGGATGTTGCCCGCAGTCTGACCGTTCTGGTGTGTGCCTGAGCTACCAGTGGCAAGCGAGATGCCCAACACATGGAAGTGAGGAATTGAAGCAGCCATGAGCAGGACGTGGCAACTCCTCGGGTGAGTCCAGTCTCAGAGCAATATGTGCCGGCTCTGCAATTATGGAAGCCTCCTTGGATAGCCTTGGATAGGCTCATGGTCTGCCCCTGCCTTCCCTTGAGGGTTAACCATGATGTCGATGATCGTTCTATCTTGACCAGCTGAGATGTGGGCGACATCACAACAATAAGTCTAACGTGCCCGAGGAAGGCTAACCTCATTAAAAATGCCTGCTGAAGTCGGAAGTGCCGTCCTACGGGTGGCAAACTAAAAATTGGCACTACGCATTTACGTCCGAGTGAAATGTCTTGTCCGAATGTCTCTCATGCTAGGAACAGCTCTGACTACCTAGTTTCTGAATGCCGCTCTTGTTCGGAACAGCTCTGACTAGGTAGTTTTCCGAATGTCTGTCGTGCCTGGAACAGCTCTGACGGGCGCAACGACAAGCACGTGTCCGAAAACTCGCTGAGTGGATACCGTCTGCAGACCTGTCTGGTTTGTGCGGGAACGGCCCGGGGCAAACGAAATGCCCAATATATTGAAGTGAGGAATAAAAGCAGCCATGAGCAGGAAATGACGATTCCCTCGGTGAGCCCAGTACCAGGGCGCTATGTGACGGCCCTGCAACTATGGAAGCAACCTTGGATGGCAGAAAATGCTATGGACTGTCCCTTCCTTCTCTTGAGGGATGACCGAAGTCCTCGACTGTTCCAACTTGACCAGCTGGGATGTGGACAATACAACAAAAGTGAGAGTCTCCCAGGAATGCTAACCTGGTCAAAAATGCATGCAAAAGCTGGATGTGTTGACATAAGGGTTTCAACCCAAGGGTGCCTAACGCACACCGCAATCACATCTGAAAAAAACACTCCGGATGAACGAAAAGAAGAAGAAGAAGAAATTGTCACTTCAGTAATTTCTGTACTCCAAAAAAAATGGCTCGTCTTCTTCAGAGGAAAACCTAAATTTGGCCCAATGTTGTTCCGTCCTAAAAAAGTTAAGGATGTCAAGAGTTGTAAGCATGTGACATCCCGGTGCAGACGAATATGATGATGTCATTAGGACAGTTTAAAGATTGCCGCCCCACCTTTGACATACACCAAAGAGGTGCAGCATTCTTTTATCCTTTTTTTTTTATCAATGAAGGGGTGAAACCATAGAAATTTGTCAGAGAATGAAGGTACGGTACCAGTACGGTAATGCATGCCTGTCAGTCAAGCAAGTGTATGAGTGGAGTAGGATGTTTCAAAACGATGTGACTTTTGTGATAGACTTCATGACCGGGTCAGGCACACAGAGTAGTGACCCCAGAGAATTGTTTCTACAGGAATCCAAGCACCTTATTGGTGCTGGAGGAATTGCACTGAGCGCAGTGGTGACTACATTAAAAAATGATACATTTGTTCTTTACTTTTCAGAATATATTCTCTGACTGACTGGTACCTTGCCATCTTGAAAGACAATAGTTTGTAAAATGGAGTTATACCTCTCCAAAACACAAAGCTTGTGCTGAATTTAGAGACCATGTGTTGCCCATGCAGCATGATCCCTCTCTTGGCCTGCCTAGTTTTCTCCAGAGGAAAGGTAACACCAATACATCTGGAACAAGACAAGCTGCAGAAGCTACCAGATCAGCAAAGAAATACTCTTAACTGTCGCCTGTCAAAGCTTTCATCCTAGACCAGTTGCAGACCAAGGGTTAGAGCCTGGTCTTCCCTGCCAAGATATTTAGTCTTTGGGTTGCATTTCCTCGCACTAGGCTTGTACCCTTCCACTTGCACTCCTCCGCCCAAAGCTGTTGGCACAATGTGGGGTGTCGGATTTGGTGAGTGCCGCTCAACATTTGGCGCTAACAGAAAGCAGGTTGTACTATCTTCTGTCATATGGTAGCTCAGCCATATCTGACTAACACCAAATTATACCCCCCCCCCCCCCCCACACACACACACACACACACACAACATTTAAGATTTTCATCTGAAGCCCCCACGTATTATTTGTTTTCCTGATGGGTTTACGTAAGACATGGGCCTGTGGGCTGTCTGATGATGACAAAACCTGGCATGAGGAACCACAAGAGGTCTCATAGCATTAAGAGCCAATGGCACATACCAGCAAGCACATGACTGTAAGATGTTTGAGAGCCTGTGTTTTTTCTGTAGCAACATGCAGATGTGTGAGTTAGGCTAAACAAGGCAATTGGGGCTTATGAGCTGAAAACATCACTCTTACAAAGCTGTAACCAAAACTGAAGTCATGCAAGTTAGCAGATCTCCTGGTCCATTATATGTACTGACAGATGGCACATCACTGAAACAAGTTAATTAAAGAATTCAAATATCATGGAAGTATGATCACAGAAGATGGCAGAATACACAAAGAATTCAAAATCAGATGACAAAAATCAAGTGCTCTTATATATCAACTATCACTAATACTGAAACATCTACAGCACTTCTAGGTTTCTCATGTCCAACAATCCAGCTGTACTTACTGCAGCACTTCTAGGGTTATGATGCCCAACAATTTATGTCCAACAACCTATCTTTTACAGTTATTCTCTTTGCGAGTCATGTACTCCTGACTTCCCACAGTGACCACCTCCCTTCTTGGGTATATGAGGCCAAACCTGGTGAGACTGAGCACAAGTACTGTTGGTAGAGGGAGTTACAACTTACAATATTCTGGAGCAAAAGGATCGTCCGCGGCACTCAAGCAGATGACAGGTTTACAGATGCAGTCGACTTTTGTGTGCAGGGAAGCTTCTGTATAATAGTGGTCTGCCGACTCAAAGCCAAACAGTTTGATGGTCAGTCTCTCATCAAAGTCCTTGATTGACTCGCTCTGTGTCAGACAAACAACAGATAAACACTTGTGTAAATAAGTACAGCATGGAATGTAGTGTTTCTTCTTGGAGGTACTTTACAGTCTTGTTTTAGTCTTTCCTCGTCTACACTGGGATGTAGCTGTACCTTACAGTCATGTTTCGTCTTTCCTCTTCTATCCTGGGATGTTGAAGTGTCTTACAACTTATATACTTCTACCCTGGGATATAGAGGTACCTTATAGTCTTCTTTACTTATTCCTTTTCTACCCTGGGATATATATAAAGGGGGCTGAGTGGTCTCGAGGTATGGTGTCCGCCTCGAGTGCTGGAGGTCCCGGGTTCAGGCCCCGGTGAGGACCGGGATTTATTTAAAAAATCCACCTGGACCTCCAGTAATAAAATTCCCCCTGGTCTCTGGGTAGTGAGATCGGACGCCCGTGTGTATTGTTGTGCACGTAAAAAAATCCCTTGGCAGTTGGAAATCGAAAAAGAGTAGCCTAACGGCGCTAGCCGGGCAAAATTTCGAGTTAAAAATCTACCCAAAGTATTTCAGGATCCTTGCCGATGCAACGGAGTTCATGCATTGAGCTGAGTTTCTCCAGACTCAGGTTTGAATTAGGAGGAAAACGGAGCACTTATGGGTTAAACCGTGTGCCGTGATGTTGATCCAACGACTAAACTAAACTACCCTGGGATATAGAGGTACCTTATAGTCTTCTTTACTTATTCCTTTTCTACCCATGGGTATAGAGGCACCTGACAATCTTCTCTACTTATTACATTTCTACCCAGGGGTATAGAGGTACCTGACAATCTTCTCTACTTATTACATTTCTACCCAGGGGTATAGAGGTACCTGACAATCTTCTCTACTTATTACATTTCTACCCATGCGTATAGAGGCACCTGACAATCTTCTCTACTTATTACATTTCTACCCATGGGTATAGAGGTACCTGACAATCTTCTCTACTTATTCCTCTTCTAAACACAGGTGTAGAGGTACCTGACAATCTTCTCTACTTATTACATTTCTAATCAGGGGTGTAGAGGTACCTGGCAATCTTCTCTACTTATTACATTTCTACCCAGGGGTGTAGAGGTACGTGGCAATCTTCTCTACTTATTACATTTCTACCCAGGGGTGTAGAGGTACCTGACAATCTTCTCTACTTATTACATTTCTACCCAGGGGTGTAGAGGCACCTGACAATCTTTTCTACTTATTACATTTCTACCCAGGGGTGTAGAGGTACCTGACAATCTTCTCTACTTATTACATTTCTATCCAGGGGTGTAGAGGTACCTGACAATCTTCTCTACTTATTACATTTCTACCCGGGGGTGTAGAGGTACCTGACAATCTTCTCTACTTATTACATTTCTACCCAGGGGTGTAGAGGTACCTGACAATCTTCTCTACTTATTACATTTCTACCCGGGGGTGTAGAGGTACCTGACAATATTCTCTACTTATTACATTTCTACCCAGGGGTGTAGAGGTACCTGACAATCTTCTCTACTTATTACATTTCTACCCAGGGGTGTAGAGGTACCTGACAATCTTCTCTACTTATTACATTTCTACCCAGGGGTGTAGAGGCACCTGACAATCTTTTCTACTTATTACATTTCTACCCAGGGGTGTAGAGGCACCTGACAATCTTTTCTACTTATTACATTTCTACCCACGGGTGTAGAGGTACCTGACAATCTTCTCTACTTATTACATCTCTACCCAGGGGTGTAGAGGTACCTGACAATCTTCTCTACTTATTACATTTTTACCCGGGGGTGTAGAGGTACCTGACAATCTTCTCTACTTATTACATTTCTGCCCAGTGGTGTAGAGGTACCTGACAATCTTCTCTACTTATTACATTTATACCCAGGGGTGTAGAGGTACCTGACAATCTTCTCTACTTATTACATTTCTACCCAGGGGTGTAGAGATGCCTTAGTCTTGTTCAGACTTTCCTCTTCTATACTGAGGTGTAGAGGTACCACAGACTTCTTTATTTAGTCTTCTATATTGGCTATATTGGGGTGTTTTTTGAGTAAAATGTTAGTTTCTTCACCGACACAAGTACAGATTGTCAGATGTATCTCAAACTGTGGGCTAGAAGGTTCTATCAAAATAGGTGACTACACACTGGAAGAGACATCACATACGGGTAGGCCAAGCCAACACGTACATGCAAGCACGTTATGTCATACCAGGTACCAAGTGACATCTCAATGTGAAACCTACAATGTGACAGCTTCAATGTGAAACACTCACTGTGACAGCCTCAATGTGAAACACTCACTGTGACAGCCTCAATGTGAAACCTTCACTGTGACAGCCTCAATGTGAAACACTCACTGTGACAGCCTCAATGTGAAACACTCACTGTGACAGCCTCAATATGAAACCCTCACTGTGACAGCCTCAATGTGAGAATCCCAATGTGACAGCATCAATGTGAAACCCTCAATGTGAAACCTTCACTGTGACAGCCTCAATGTGAAACCCTCACTGTGACAGCCTCAATATGAAACCCTCACTGTGATAGCCTCAATGTGAGAACCCCAATGTGATAGTCTCAATATGAAACACTCAATGTGACAGCCTCAATATGAAACCCTCAATGTGAGAACCCCAATGTGATAGTCTCAATATGAAACCCTCAATGTGACAGCCTCAATATAAAACCCTCACTGTGACAGCCTAAATGTGAGAACCCCAATGTGACAGCCTCAATATGAAACCCTCAATGTGACAGCCTCAATATGAAACCCTCACTGTGACAGCCTCAATGTGAGAACCCCAATGTGACAGCCTCAATGTGAGAACCCCAATGTGACAGCCTCAATATGAAACACTCAATGTGACAGCCTCAATGTGAGAACCCCAATGTGACAGCATCAATGTGAGAACAATGTGACAGCCTCAATATGAAACCCTCAATGTGACAGCCTCAATATGAAACCCTCAATGTGACAGCCTCAATATGAAACCCTCACTGTGACAACCTCAATATGAAACCCTCACTGTGACAGCCTCAATATGAAACCCTCATTGTGACAGCCTCAATATGAAACCCTCACTGTGACAGCCTAAATGTGAGAACCTCAATGTGATAGCCTCAATTTGAAACCCTCACTGTGACAGCCTCAATGTGAAACCCTCAATGTGACAGCTTCAATGTGAAACCCTCACTGTGACAGCCTCAATATGAAACCCTCAATGTGATAGCCTCAATATGAAACCCTCAATGTGACAGCCTCAATATGAAACCCTCAATGTGACAGCCTCAATATGAAACCCTCAACGTGAGAACCCCAATGTGATAGCCTCAATATGAAACACTCACTGTGACAGCCTAAATGTGAGAACCCCAATGTAATAGCCTCAATATGAAACCCTCACTGTGATAGCCTCAATGTGAGAACCCCAATGTGACAGCCTCAATATGAAACCCTCAATGTGACAGCCTCAATATGAAACCCTCACTGTGTCAGCCTCAATGTGAGAACCCCAATGTGATAGTCTCAATATGAAACACTCAATGCGACAGCCTCAATATGAAACCCTCACTGTGACAGCCTAAATGTGAGAACCCCAATGTGATAGTCTCAATATGAAACACTCACTGTGACAGCCTCAATATGAAACCCTCAATGTGATAGCCTCAATGTGAAACCCTCAATGTGAAACCCTCACTATGACAGCCTCAATATGAAACCCTCAATGTGATAGCCTGAATATGAAACCCTCAATGTGATAGCCTCAATGTGAAACCATCACTGTGACAGCCTTAATGTGAGAACCCCAATGTGATAGTCTCAATATGAAACACTCACTGTGACAGCCTCAATATGAAACCCTCAATGTGACAGCCTCAATATGAAACCCTTACTGTGACAGCCTCAATATGAAACCCTCACTGTGATAGCCTCAATATGAAACACTCACTGTGACAGCCTCAATATGAAACCCTCAATGTGACAGCCTCAATATGAAACCCTTACTGTGACAGCCTCAATATGAAACCCTCACTGTGATAGCCTCAATATGGTAGCCTCAATATGAAACCCTCACTGTGATAGCCTCAATATGAAACCCTCAATATGAAACCCTCACTGTGACAGCTTCAATGTGAGAAGCCCAATGTGACAGCCTCAATGTGAGAACCCCCCATGTGAAAGCCTCAATATGAAAGCCTCACTGTGACAGCCTCAATGTGAGAACCCCCCAATGTGACAGCCTCAATGTGAGAACCCCCCAATGTGAAAGCCTCAATGTGAGAACCCCCCAATGTGAAAGCCTCAATATGAAACCCTCACTGTGACAGCCTCAATGTGAGAAGCCCAATGTGACAGCATCAATGTGAAACCCTCACTGTGACAGCCTCAATGTGAGAATCCCAATGTGACAGCATCATTGTGAAACCCTCACTGTGACAGCCAAAATGTGAGAACCCCAATGTGACAGCATCAATGTGAAACCCTCAATATGAAACCCTCACTGTGACAGCCAAAATGTGAGAACCCCAATGTGACAGCATCAATGTGACAGCCTCAATGTGAAACCCTCAATGTGACAGCCTCAATATGAAACCCTTACTGTGACAGCCTCAATATGAAACCCTCACTGTGAGAACCCCAATGTGACAGCATCAATGTGAAACCCTCAATGTGACAACCTCAATATGAAGCCCTCACTGTGACAGCCTCAGTGTGAGAACCCCAATGTGAAACCCTCACTGTGACAGCCTCAATGTGAGAACCCCAATGTGAAACCTTCACTGTGACAGCCTCAATGTGAGAACCCCAATGTGAAACCCTCAGTATGAAACCCTCACTGTGACAGCCTCAATATGAAACCCTCACTGTGACAGCCTCAATGTGACAGCCTCAGTATGAAACCCTCACTGTGACAGCCTCAATGTGACAGCCTCAGTATGAAACCCTCAATGTGAAACCCTCACTGTGACAGCCTGGATGTGAAACCCTCACTGTGACAGCCTCAATATGAAACCCTCACTGTGACAGCCTCAATATGAAACCCTCAATGTGACAGCCTCAATATGAAACCCTCACTGTGACAGCCTCAATGTGAAACCCTCACTGTGACAGCCTCAATGTGAAACCCTCACTGTGACAGCCTCAATATGAAACCCTCAATGTGACAGCCTCAGTGTGAAACCCTCACTGTGACAGCCTCAGTATGAAACCCTCACTGTGACAGCCTCAATATGAAACCCTCACTGTGACAGCCTCAATATGAAACCCTCACTGTGACAGCCTCAATATGAAACCCTCACTGTGACAGCCTCAATATGAAACCCTCACTGTGACAGCCTGGATGTGAAACCCTCACTGTGACAGCCTGGATGTGAAACCCTCACTGTGACAGCCTGGATGTAACATCCTGGAATACATGGAGAATGACATGGTCTTACTGTTCTCTGCACCCTAGGCTAGAGGAGGAATGACAAGATAAACTGGTGTCTCCGTCCAATGTTGGCAGGGACACATGTCTCCATCCAATGTTGGAAGAGTGGCAAAGGAAGAAGACAGACAGAAACAGATGTACACAGATCTACTACTCACCTTCAGCACGTGAGCAGTGTCAATATCCATATGTTTCTCAAACAAGTCCATGTTCCTGAAACAGACCATACCAGAGTTGATTTAGTCATGGACCTGGCCCTGGTTCGGCCAATAAAACTACAATCAGTGGGTTGTCCCTGGGTGAAACATCAGACTACAATCAGTGGGTTGTCCCTGGGTGAAACACCAGACTACAATCAGTGGGTTGTCCCTGGGTCAAGCACCAGACTACAATCAGTGGGTTGTTCCTGGGTCAGTCATCAGACTACAATTAGTGGGCTGCCCTTGTGTCCTTGGGTCAGTCATCAGACCATAATTAGTGGATTGTCCCTGGGTCAGTCATCAGACTATGACTTTTTCTTCTTCTTCTTCTTCTGCGTTCATCTGAAGATTTTTTTTTTCTTTTTCGGACGTGATTGCGCTGTGCCTGTTTACAGCAGAGCTGCATTCTTGCGCCGTTAGGCCGACACATCCGACTTCTGTGGGCATTTGTTGACCGGGTTAACCTTCCTAGATCAAACTACAATCAGTGGATTGTCCCTGGGTCAATCATCAGACTACAATCAGTCGATTGTCCCTGGGTCAGTCATCAGACTGCAATTAGTGGATTGTCTGCTAATTTCTCTGTTCATCCATTCCGGTTGATGTGCTCCATAGATTTCATTTGTTTTCTTCCTAATGGCTTTGATGAGTGATCATGTGTCACCTGCAGCCAGTGCTGCCATCTACTTTTGATGAAAAAGCACCAAAATTGACCCAAAAAAGCACCAAAAATTTTTTGGAAAGCACTCTATGAGGCTATTTCTTCCCACAGTCCAAGTGTGTCAGAGGTCTGTGTCCACTGCATATGATGAAGTTTTCTCTACTGGAAATCGATGCGGGTGAGAGTAGCTGCATCTTCTACAAACATTTTAGCAAGATCCAATATACAGGGCTTAATTGGCTGTAGACATTCACTTCCACTACGACATGATATGGACTGCAACACTCAAACGTTATCCATCACACGTAAACGCAGCTGTGTCAACAGCTCTATTAAAAACTGTATGCACCTTCCATGAATTTCCTTCTCATCAGGAAACTTGTAGCTTGCTATTTCAAGGTTCTATAAATCTTCCCTGTCCACGATATTCTCAACATTCTTCTCTGTCCATGATATTCTCAACATTCTTCTCTGTCCATGATATTCTCAATATTCTTCTCTGTCCACGATATTCTCAACATTCTTCTCTGTCCATGATATTCTCAACATTCTTCTCTGTCCATGATATTCTCAACATTCTTTTCTATGGATGATATTCTCAACATTCTTCTCTGTCCACAATATTCTCAACATTCTTCTCAAAAACCACATCGACACTTCCCCCAGTTTCTTCACTATTCCTGCAGTCATTGTCCATCATTGGCATCTATACAAAGACATCAGTGATATTAAGCCTAATTTTATATTGGTGTGTGCCGTTCACTCGCTTTGAACTCAAGCGCAGTCCATACATGTGCTACTACCTCTGGTGCACTGGACTGATTTCTGTGTGTGGATTAGCTTTCCCTATTACTAGTGTCCCTTGCCATCAGGCGAACCCACTGCGATTTCTGAGGTACTTGTAATTTACATCCCCAAGTCAAGGACGAGAAGTCAACATTTTAATCCAACTGACCGGTATAGGGGTTCAACCTGCTACCCCAACATCAGCACACTGGAAGTTTAAGAACAAGAGGTCTGATCCAGTCGGCCGTGCTGACCGCCTTACTCCTGTTGTAAGATCATGCAATTAATTACTGTCAATACACTCTGCTGATGAGACAGTATTATTGTCAACAACATAAACAAAAACTGAGAACCTAATTAAGTGAGTACAAGTGCAAAGTCAACAACAAAATTAATATCTCGATAACAACAAAACCGCAATAATGACAACTGAACAAACAAAGATTTCAACAGACATATTGATCATCGGAGACACTGCAGACAGTAAGCAGTTTTGAATATCTAGGTTCTCTGATGACAGGTGATGGAAATGTGATGGCAAATTAAAACAAGAACAAACATAACTCTACAAACACTCAAACAAATCTGTATGGACTGGAACAGACAGAACAACAAAAGTCAGAATACATAGGACATATATTTTTCCTGTAGTAAAGGTGTGTACAAGGCTGGTAGAGAAGAGGATGTGTACCAGGCAGGCAGAGAAGAGAATGTGTACCAGGCAGGCAGAGAAGAGGATGTGTACCAGGGAGGTAGAGAAGAGGATGTGTACCAGGCAGGCAGAGAAAAGGATGTGTACCAGGGAGGCAGGCAGAGAAGAGGATGTGTGCCAGGCAGGCAGAGAAGAGGATGTGTACCAGGCAGGCAGAGAAAAGGATGTGTATCAGGCAGGCAGAGAAGAGGATGTGGGATGTGTACCAGGGAGACAGAGAAGATGTGTACCAAGGAGACATAGAAGAGGATGTGTACCAGGCAGGCAGAGAAGAGGATGTGTACCAGGGAGGTAGAGAAAAGGATGTGTACCAGGCAGGCAGAGAAGATGTGTACCAGGCAGGCAGAGAAGAGGATGTGTACCAGGGAGGTAGAGAAGAGGATGTGTACCTGGGAGACAGAGACGATGATGTGTACCAGGGAGGTAGAGAAGATGATGTGTACCAGGCAGGCAGACAAGAGGATGTGTACCAGGGAGACATTTGCAAAGACTGGTACAGGGAAAAGTTCTGCCAGGACAAGCCACTAGATGATGCTGATGAGGAATGTGAATACCACGGCAATAATTAACCCTCAATCTCTCACAGTAAATGAAAACTCAGAGAAAAAACTCCACCCAAAACTCCCATGTTCTCTAAGAGTTAGTCCGACAAATGGCACGGACTGATGGGGTTGACGTCACATACCTTCTAAAAATATCACAAAGGTTGTGTGCTAGATGTCGGTTGAACAACCAGTAATTGAGTGGCCTGTCTAAGGATGTGCATGACTCGTGGAGGTCGTAGGCAGGGGATACAATCATGGCAGCCAGTAGATCTGTCTGTGACCCCACCCGCGCCAAATAGTTGAATAAAATGATCCTGAAACAAATAGTCGAATAAAAGTATACAAAACACATAATTGAATAAAATGATAAGACAATCACAGACAACATTCATGAGCATAAACTACATGACATAACTATAATTTCACACCTACATTGCAAGATTCCTCTTTCAGAACCCAGTGATGGAATGTGGACATGAACCCACAACCATCTGAGCATCAGGTAGTGAGCTGACCACTTGGCCATGGAGGCCGACATTCATAAACACTGAAGGAGAAAGAACCAGATGAGGAAACAGAAGTGGCAGATTTCCAAACAGACATCAACTAAGAATGAACGGTGGCTAGGGGAAGAGGTTACTCTCCAGCAAGAACAACATACCAAACCGTCCATGACACAAGGTACCAAAGAAGACCCAGAAGACAAGAAAACAGACCACCAAGATCAAGACATGTCCGGAGGAAGGATGACGACTGGTAATCATCCCTGAAGAAAACAACACCATATGACATGGTTGGTACACATTTACACTAGGCTTGAATAAGTATGCGACTCTGTCCAGACATGTAAAACCACAAGGATGAAACAAACACAATTACAGCCATTCAAACATTTTAAAGGAAGCAGATATAAGCTCCATTTACAAAACAAGAACGAGATACAACATAAGAGCCCTGACTATAACGAAATATATATAGTTGATGGCTGAATGGGGCCATTCTTCCCAAGAATTGGAATTGGAATCCATGGGAAGAAGGCCAGAAGCCAACACAGGCTCATGGCAAGTCATGTGTTTAATTATAGACATCTAGAAACACTGGGAATGAAAAGAGAGTTGATGAAAGAAATAAACAAGAGGCAAGTGAAATATTTTGGCCACCTTACAAGACATAACACTTATAAAAACCAGACTGGAGTATAAGGTTGAAGACAAGCGAGCAAGAGGTAGACAATGATACAAGTGGGAAGATAACATCAAGAGATGGACGAACATCAATCTGACAGAATGTACAGTCAGGGTGAGAGACAGACAATGTTGGAGATCCATTGCAGCCAACCTTTACTGTAGAGAAGGTACCTGATTTATTGGGTTAATCACATCTTCATCACCAACTGCAAAAAGTGACATTACTCACCCTCTGAAAAGATTTCAACCCCAAACAGTTGAGCTTTAAAGCATGGTGTAACACAACAACAACAACAACAACAACAACAACAACAACAACAACAACAACAACAACAACAACAACAACAACAAGGCAACTCACCCCCCAAGAGAAACTCCAACACCAATGAGTGGAGCTTCTGGATATTTCTCTCGTATGTGGCTGACCACAAGTTTTGTGTCTTCCACATTTGCTGCGCAGTATGTCCGTGGAGTCTGCAAACAGAAGACATGTTCCAGATAATCTTCAGCTGTCTTCTACCCTCTCTGAATCAACGTCTTCCACTTCTACCATCTCAGAATCAATGTTAACCTCTTCTACCCTCTCTGAATCAACGTCTTCCACTTCTACCATCTCAGAATCAATGTCAACCTCTTCTACCCTCTCTGAATCAACGTCTTCCACTTCTACCATCTCAGAATCAATGTCAACCTCTTCTACCCTCTCTGAATCAATGTCAACCTCTTCTACCATCTCTGAATCAATGTCTACCTCTTCTACCCTCTCTGAATCAATGTCTTTCTCTTCTACCCTCTCTGAATCAATGTCTTTCTCTTCTACATTCTCTGAATTAATGTTTTCTCCTTCTACCATCTCTGAATCAATGTCTTTCTCTTCTACCATCTCTGAATCAATGTCTTTCTCTTCTACCCTCTCTGAATCAATGTCTTTCTCTTCTACCATCTCTGAATCAATGTCTTCCTCTTCTACCCTCTCTGAATCAACGTCTTCCTCTTCTACCCTCTCTGAATAAATGTCTACACCTTCTACCATCTCTGAATTAACGTCTTTTTCTTCTACCCTCTCTGAATCAATGTCTACCTCTTCTACCATCTCTGAATCAACGTCTTTCTCCTCTACCCTCTCTGAATCAATGTCTACCTCTTCTACCATCTCTGAATCAACGTCTTCCCTTTCTACCATCTCTGAATGAATGTCTTGCTCTTCTACCATCTCTGAATCAATGTTTACCTCTTCTACCATCTCTGAATCAATGTCTTCCCTTTCTACCATCTCTGAATGAATGTCTTGCTCTTCTACCATCTCTGAATCAATGTCTTTCTCTTCTACCATCTCTGAATCAATGTCTTGCTCTTTTACCCTCTCTAAATCAATGTCTACACCTTCTACCATCTCTGAATCAATGTCTACACCTTCTACCATCTCTGAATCAATGTCTACACCTTCTACCATCTCTGAATCAATGTCTTGCTCTTTTACCCTCTCTAAATCAATGTCTACACCTTCTACCATCTCTGAATCAATGTCTACACCTTCTACCATCTCTGAATCAATGTCTTGCTCTTTTACCCTCTCTAAATCAATGTCTACACCTTCTACCATCTCTGAACCAATGTCTACACCTTCTACCATCTCTGAATCAATGTCTACACCTTCTACCATCTCTGAATCAATGTCTTGCTCTTTTACCCTCTCTAAATCAATGTCTACACCTTCTACCATCTCTGAATCAATGTCTACACCTTCTACCATCTCTGAATCAATGTCTTGCTCTTTTACCCTCTCTAAATCAATGTCTACACCTTCTACCATCTCTGAATCAATGTCTACCCCTTCTACCATCTCTGAATCAATGTCTACACCTTCTACCATCTCTAAATCAATGTCTACACCTTCTACCATCTCTGAATCAATGTCTACACCTTCTACCATCTCTGAATCAATGTCTACACCTTCTACCATCTCTGAAAATCAATGTCTACACCTTCTACCATCTCTGAATCAATGTCTACACCTTCTACCATCTCTGAATCAATGTCTACACCTTCTACCATCTCTGAATCAATGTCTACACCTTCTACCATCTCTGAATCAATGTCTACACCTTCTACCATCTCTGAATCAATGTCTACACCTTCTATCATCTCTGAATCAATGTCTACACCTTCTACCATCTCTGAATCAATGTCTACACCTTCTACCATCTCTAAATCAATGTCTACACCTTCTACCATCTCTGAATCAATGTCTACACCTTCTACCATCTCTAAATCAATGTCTACACCTTCTACCATCTCTGAATCAATGTCTACACCTTCTACCATCTCTGAATCAATGTCTACACCTTCTACCATCTCTGAATCAATGTCTACACCACCTTCTACCATCTCTAAATCAATGTCTACACCTTCTACCATCTCTGAACCAATGTCTACACCTTCTACCATCTCTGAATCAATGTCTACACCTTCTACCATCTCTGAATCAATGTCTACACCTTCTACCATCTCTGAATCAATGTCTACACCTTCTACCATCTCTGAATCAATGTCTTTCTCTTCTACCATCTCTGAATCAATGTCTTGCTCTTTTACCCTCTCTAAATCAATGTCTACACCTTCTACCATCTCTGAACCAATGTCTACACCTTCTACCATCTCTGAATCAATGTCTACCCCTTCTACCATCTCTGAATCAATGTCTTTCTCTTCTATCATCTCTGAAACACTGTCTTCCTCTTTCACCATGCACCCTCCAAAGGTGCACATGGCCTTAACCAACTCACACATGTGAAATCACCGTACGGTGATGTTATAAGGACAGTTTAAAGATGGCCACCACGCTTTAGACATGCACCATCCGGTGTTTTTATCAGTGAAGGGGTGAAACCTATAGAAATGTGTCCATGAATGAAGGTCCAATATGGTGATACATGCTGTCAGTACAGCAAGTGCATGAGTGGAGTAGAAAGTTTCAAAACGACAGACTTTCAGTCCGATGAAGACGTACAGCAGGTGGTGCATGAGTGGTTACACACGCCACCAAGATAATTTTTGTCTACAGGAATCCAAGCACTTTATCAGCTGGGGGTGAAATTGAACGCAGTGGTGACTACATTTGTTCTTTACTTTTTCAGAATATATTCACCTAAAAAAACATTTAAGGTTTTAATTTGAAGCCCTCTCGTATAAAGCTACTGCTTCTAGGGGAAGCATCAGACAAGGAGAAAACACTAGCAACTCAGCTGTCAAATGAACCAATAACAAGGAAAAACAAGAGAAAGTGCAGAAACCAGCCATCCCCAACAGGAAAATGGGCAATAACAAACACAGACAGCAGTGAAGTGGACACCTGCTAGACATGGTATAGATGAAACAATCCAAGGACAAAGAATGAAAGACAGCACCAGCACACAGCATAGTGACCAGCCATCACCAGAAGGAACCATGGCAATAAAAAACCCAGACAGCAGTGAAACGGACACCTGCTAGGCATGGTATTTTTTGGTTTTGTTTTGTTCGCATATCCTTTTACAGGACATCACTGTCAACATTAGCATCTTTCAGCTGATTGTTGATTTCTTGGCAAGATTACACTCAATAGTTTGCCATTGTTTTCTGAGTGACCGGCTCACATATCCCGTAAGTTACCAATGCGGAGAGAACCGCTACCAATTCTTGTGTACGTCACGTTACTCACGAGAGTATACAGGATTACGGAGAAAGTCGTGTAACTCCTAGACCAGGGAGACCGGCAGACATGGTATAGATGAAGAAATTCAAGCACACAGAACCAAGCTAAAGGCTAACTATGCACTATCATCCAGCTGTATCTGGGGTGGGGAAATACTTAATTAGTGCTGAAAACTAAATGATGTCTTTAAGAAATTGCTAATTCATTCAAGAGAAAGACATTGATTCAGAGATGGTAGAAGGGGTTGACCACCAAGGCTGAGGAAAGCAGGATGAACGAGGTGGAAACTTTGGGTTTGTTTCTGTTACCAAGCGAACAATGGCCAATTGGTTTAGACTGGAGGAGGGGGGATGGATATATATTGAATCTATAGAGTGAGGTGTTCCAACACAATATCCTAGGATTATCCTATTCTGTCAAGGATGTAGCATATGCATCGGAGTTAAGTAATTCATCATTCTTCTGCCAGTTCTGCTAGCTGATTTACAGTGATGGCACTTCTGGCATTCTCTGCCACTGAGAGACTGTTACCATGGTGCAGTGTCTACTGGTTTGCATCCCTGGGGATTGTTAGACAGAAGACAACAGTCAGGAATAATGAGGCCAGAGAAACAGCTAACCCATGGCACAGGCATAGATTGGTGCTGACCACAGCACACATCCCCAGCCAGTGGGTTCTGCATCAACACCGAAAGGGTTCCGCCTACTCCTCAGCCCTTTAGCCTGGCTGTCTCATCAAGGGGTTTGGCTTTCAGCTTCCACAAATTCCTCACTAAACTGCTGACTGCCCATGATTCTCTTCTGTACATCAGGATTGACTCAACAGAGCTCTTATGAACACTCTTTCTCACCTAAATTGACACAGATGTATTGAACAGGATACGTTTCATGTTTTAAAATTCTGCCTCTGCTTGAGCTAGCTTCCATTGAACTTCTTTATCACGTTAAATGAATTAGCAAGTTCTTAAAGACATCATTTAGTTGTCAGCACTAATTAAGTATTTCCCCACCCCAGATACAGAACTTTGCTGAGACTCAAAAGGAAGAATCGTGTGAGAAGTGAGGTGACCCACCTTGAGACTGGACTGGCCCGTGCCCCTGTTGTTGAACACCACACTTCTATAGCCCATCTGTGAGGCATCATTGACCAAGTGCAGGATGTAGTTCTCCTGACTGCTACCTGCAAGAAGTCATACAGTATGCACATGGATGCCGATATATCACATCATGGAAATACAAAACTATGCTGACAGTTAAAGTTAGTTGCATATCCTTTACAGGATGTAGCACTCAACCCCAGCATTGTTTACCTGTCTGTGATTCCTGGGCAAATTTACGTTCAGTAGTTTGCATTGCTTTCTGAATGACCAGCACCCATACCATTTTATAAAAATGAACGTAAGGTGGTCTGCTGCCAAATCGCCCACAGCTGTGTTTCAAATGCGATATGTGGGATTATGAACAGCATTGTAACCCTACGCCCAGAGCCAGCTTGCTGACAGTAATAAATGAATGAAGTAAATATTTCAAGAGATTGGTCATAGAATTAAGAACCTGTATCACAATACCAGCACACAAATAAAAGAAAAACAGAGAACGTGCGATTTTCTGTGCAGAACCCGTTACGTGATATTGATGATGATTTGGGTCGACTAGTAGCGATCAGCAATGTCAGTCAGTACAAGGGGGCTCGTGAAAACCGTAAAAGTGTGATAGATATTACAATAACCATGCCATTGTCTTGTAACCTGTCAATATTGTTGTTCGGGATGCCAAGAGTGTTAAGTACATGACATCATGGTGCAGATGAACACAGTGATGTCATAAGGACAGTTTAAAGATGGCCGCCCCACTTTTGACATGCACCAAAGAGGAGCAGAGTTGTTATATGTTTTTTTTTAATCAGTGAAGGGGTGGAACCTATAGAAATTAATCGGCAAACGAAGGTCCAGTATGGCGATGCATGACTGTCAGTCCAGCAAATGTATGAGGGAGTAGGAAGTTTCAAAACGGCGTGACTTCTGTGACAGATTGCTCACGACCGTGTCAGGCACACCAAGAGAATTTTGTTCTACAGGAATCCAAGCACTTTATTGGCGCTGGAGGGCTTGCATTGAACGCAGTGGTGATTACCTTGAAGAATGATACATCTGTTTTGCTCTTTACTTGTTCAGAATATATTCACATAAACAAAACAAATTTAAGGTTTTCATGTGAAGCCCCCTCATGGATTAGGTTAATGTGTGTGGATACAGACAGACAAACACAGAAATAAATAAATAGACAGACAGGCAGACAGACAGGTAGGCAGGCAGACAGACAGGTAGACTGCCAGGCAGATAGTCAGATAGAAAGACAGTCAGACAGATAGACAGAAAGTTAGACAGACAGACAGAAAACCTGAATAAAAAAATGAATAATGAACTATAAATGAATAAACAACGAATAAATTGTACACATAGGTAAATGAATGAATACAGGAACACGTACATTTAGCAAAAACAGTGCAGCTGAGTCAAGAACCATCAACACTGCAGGAAAATACATGAAAAATAAACATATGCATGAATCAACACACACCTGACAAATGAGTACATACATGAATGAACAAACACAATAAGTGAACCGATATGTGAATACATGCAAAAACGTACTGTACTGGGACCTTATTGCCTTGACAGACGATAGTTTGTTACATTGTGCTTCAAAAAAGGCATAATAACTACAACCCATGACAGTAGCAAATGTGACTGATCAGACCAATTCATGCTGTAAATTTGCATCCACAATGGATGCATGTGAAGACATGGTCATTTCCACCATCACGCACCATCTGACATCTCACAAGTCAGTGTGTGACCTATCTGCAATCATTTTCTCCTTTGCCTTTATTCCATTTCTGATCTTTGCCCTTCATGCAACACAATCAGGGGTGACTTGCTCCCAAGGTGCAATATCAATGCCTGTATCAATCATGTCCTGCTTACACATTTGGTATTCTACCATCATCCATCCCCCTAACGTGTCCTATCCATCTAAGTCTACGAAGACTGAGCATGGAATATATCATCACACAACCTGATCTTTCCAATACTTCAGCATTTGTGATTTTGTCTTGCCACTTAATACCAAGTATTCTTCACAGACACCACATATGAAAGCTGTTTAAACGTTTCTCTTGGTGTGAGTAAGTTGACCAGGCTTCACTACCATAAAGAGTACTAAGGACACAGGCTTGATAGACAAGGACTTTTGTTTTGGCAGTAAGCTTCCTGTTCCCCCAGACTCTTTTTGTTAACCTGTTCATTGTTGTTGCTGTCTTACCAATCTGGATGTTGATTCCCTGATCTAGGGATAATTTGCTATTTACCTCTGATCCTAGATATGTAAAAGGGTCTACTATCTCCAACATGCAAACATAAATGAACACATAAATAAGAAACAGTGACAACAGAACCTGTGATTGACCGCAGACACATACAAATTATCGTGACAGCGTACCTGTTAGTCCAGGGAGAAACACAATTGTTGGCCTTGTTTCGCTGGGATAGGGACTGTTGTCCGGTTCCTCGTGCCAGTCCAGCAGAATCTCTCCCCCATCTTGTGTCTTCACATGCTCCCTACAGATTGTGAATGTAGAGCTTCATGAATCAGATAAGTGACTTACAGGTAGACATCCACATCTAGCCAGAGTCTAGGTCAGAATCATGATGTGGAGTTTTGTATGAGATCAGTGTACTTCCCAGTGATGTCAGGGTTATAGATCGGATGTCAAGACTTCTCGGATAAGAACAACAAGTATGAAGTGGCTTCAAATGAAAACCTTAATAGTGTGATAGAAATTACAATAACCATACCATTGTCTTGTAACCTGTTAATATTGTTGTTAAGGATGTCAAAAGTGTGGTAAGCACATGGCATCACGGTGCAGATGAACATGGTGACACCATAAGGACAGTTTAAAAATGGCTGTCCTACTTTTGACATGCACCAAAGAGGAGCAGCATTCTGTTATCGGTTTTGTGATCAATGATGAGGTGTAATCTATAGAAATTCATTGGCCAATGAAGGTCCAGTATGGTGATACATGTGAGTCTGTCCAGCAAGTGTATGAGTGGAGTAGGAAGTTTCAAAACGGTGCGACTTCTGTGACAGACATTTCGGTCTGATGAAGAAGTACAGAAGACACGACCAAGAGGATTGTTTTTTCTACAGGAATCCAAGCACTTTATCAACGCTGGAGGACTTGCATTGAACGAATGGTAACTGCATCAAAAAATGATATTTATTCTTTACTTTTTCAAAATATATTCACCCCCCCCCCCCCCAAAAAAAAAAAAACAGTTAGGGTTATCATTTGAAGCCTCCTCACACAAGGATCTATGTGCAAGTTGCCAATAAAAAAAAAAACCATGGCAGTGGGACAGTGAAATGAGTAGACTAAACAGGCTATTCCTCCTCCTCCTGCCTGTAACCTCCCAGTGGAGCATAAACCCGTGACAAACTCATCTCAAGCTCTCCCTACCTTCATTTCCTCCTGCAGCTCCTCCCATTGATTTATCTGTCTCTAATTCTCATCTCCATGTCTCTAATTCTCATCTCCATGTCTCTAATTCTCGTCTCGATGTGTTTATGTTTCCTATTTATTTTGTCCCGTGGGCTGCAGAGAAGAAACTTTCTAGTCACATTATTAAAATTTTTTGTCTCAATGTATGTTCTATCCAGCACCCATATCTTTTCCTCACCTCTTGATTCCATCAGAGTTGTTAAGTTCAAGCCATGAATTTTATATTGTTCATTCTGTCGTACAAGTATAGTCCCCCTATTCTGCACAGGCACCAATGAATTCATGTTTGCAGACCTCCTCACGATACATGACAAACAAAAGTGCAAGATGGTAATGATGATGATGTTATAGCCATGAAGTATTCCTCTCCACAACACTTGAAGGCTAACGTGGAAGATGATGATCTTATAGCTATTCTCCATATGTTTGATCCATACAGCAGCACATATTTGATATAAGAGTAGAGGTTCTCCAGTCTGGGGAATTGCCAGTACAACAGACACTACTTTTTGAGCTACGCAGTCAGCGTAATGTCACCATACAGTGGATACCATCTCAATGTGGAGTACCCGGAAATGACAGAGCTGATCAATTGGCTAAGGAAGGAGCAAAGGAAGAACAGCCTGATGTGCCTGTTACATACCACCAAAAGAAAAGAAGAAAAGATTGATCAAATCAAAATCAGAGAGCCACCAACACCAGCTCAAAATGATGACAACACATACATGACATATCTAGTGGCAATGACAACATTATATAAATATATATATGACATATCTAGTGGCAATGACATTGCGTCTGGTGTGTCAGTGAGAATACAAGTAACCTACAAGTGTAGGTGTAAGAAAACATACAACATACCCAGTGCAGGTGTGAGATCATATACAACATACCCAGTGTAGGTGCAAGAAAACATACAACATCCCCAGTGCAGGTGCAAGAAAGCATACAACATAATAAGTGCAGGTGTGAGGTCACATAAAACATACCCAGTGCAGGTGTGAGGTCACATAAAACATACCCAGTGCAAGTGTGAGATCACATACAACACACCCAATACAGGTGTGAGATCACATACAACATACCCAGTGTGGGTGTAAGAAAACATACAACATACCCAGTGCAGGTGTGAGATCACATACACCATACCCAGTGTAGATGTGAGATCACATATAACATAGTGTAGACGCAAGAAAACATACAACATACCCAGTGCAGGTGTGAGATCACATACAACATATCCAGTGCAGGTGTGAGGTCACATACAACATATCCAGTGCAGGTGTAAGAAAACATACAACATACCCAGTGCAGGTGTAAGAAAACATACAACATACCCAGTGCAGGTGAGAGATCACATACAACATACCCAATGCAGGTGCGAGATCACATACAACATATCCAGTGTAGGTGTGAGATCACATACAACATACCCAGTGTAGACACAAGAAAACATACAACATACCCAGTGCAGGTGTGAGATTACATACAACATACCCAGTGCAGGTGCAAGATCACATACAACATATCCAGTGTAGGTGTGAGATCACATACAACATACCCAGTGTAGGCGCAAGATAACATACAACATATCCAGTGCAGGTATGAGGTCCCATACAACATACCCAACATAGGAGATAGGCATATCCGGCTGTATTGCAGCTCTGATCAGGGTCTGGGCATGCGACTCGATGCACCACCAGGTTGGCCAATATTTCTCCCTGGAGATCGGACAGTGTTGGTCAATGAACTTCCTCAGGCCGTCATCCCCACAGGCTATTTCTGGTCTCTGCAAAATCACAGGAACATATCACTATTTCTTGCTTCTCCACAGTTTTTCTTGTGTTTGTCTAGCATCTCATGGAACAGTGTGTACTTCTGGCATCAAACATTATACATTCAAATGGCATATCTTCATCTAAGTCTCCCACTTTGTTTTCTCAGTGACTCAATGAGCATGCTCGGGAAGATCGAGATGGGCTGAGTCTCTGAGGAGGTCAAATCTGACCAAAATCAGGTTAACTGATTCACTGCCAAGAACAATTATTTGGCTCAATTGAACTATCCTAAACTGCCAAGAGTTGATTGATCAGCTGAGTGTTGACAGTGCATAATTGTTTCATTTCCAATATCTTCCACAATTTTAGTGCCTGGTAAATGAAAATTTACACCACAAAAAGAAATGTCTTTTGAACAATATCT
>OY992876.1:381655218-381695218 GCA_963921405.1 Cepaea hortensis | reverse complement strand
TTCAATTGAACAAAATAGACGATTCACTCGTACATAAGTTGATCATTCAATGAGTTCTTGCATGAATGTAGATAATTCAACTTCTTACAACAATATGATGCCTCAAATTCTTATATAAAAGTAGATCCTTTCTTTACATGAATGTAGATCATTTTTGTATGAAAGTAGACCATTCACTGATTGTTGTATGGAAAAGCCATCTGTCCAGTACCCGTATGAAAGCAGAGCATTATCTCGTATGAGATTAGATCATTTTATCAGTTTCTTTGTGAATATTAGATCTTTCCTGTCACTGAAAGTAGATCATTTAAATAGCTCTTGTATGAGAGTAGACTTGTCCTTGCATGAAAGTAGCTCAGTCAATTAGCCCTTGTATGAATCCTGTCACTTGCATGAAAGCAGATCATTCATTCTTCTGGAATGAAAGCAGATTTGAGACCTAGATGAGTAAAATGTAAACAACATACTCATTATGCATGGACATAAAAATTTTCACAAAACACAAATGAAAACCTTAAATGTTTTTTTTAATGTGAACATATTCTGAAATATCACTTTTCGATGTAGTCATCACTGCATTCAATGCAATTCCTCCAGCAACGATAAAGTGCTTGGATTCCTGTAGAAAAATATTCTCTGGGATCACTATTCGGTGTGCCTGACCTGGTCTGAACAGTCTGTCACAGAAGTCACGCCGTTTTGAAGCTTTCTACTCCACCCATACACTTGCTGGACTGACAGGCATGCATCACCACACTAGACCTTTATTTGGCGATGAATTTCTATAGGTTTCACCCCTTACTGATAACCCCAAAAAAATGGATAACAGAACACTGCTTCTATCTGATACAAGTCAAATGTGGGGCGGCCACCATTAAACTGTCCTTAAGACGTCACTGTGTTTGTCTTACCATGATGTCACATGCTAAACACTCTTTACATCCTTAACAACAATAGTGACAGGTTACAAAACAATGGCATGGTTATTGTAAGTTCTATCACACTTTTAAGGCTTTCATGTGGAAACAGAAAAAAATCCCACACCTTACCAAGGATTCGAACCCGGGTCTCCCAAAGGAGAATCCAGCACTCTAGCCACTCGGCCAGCCACTCCACAGGTGTGAGACAAAGGTGGATATTATTACAGGTGTGTACACAAGGCCTGGCATGAGTTGGCTGAGAGCCTAGGCTCCATCTGAAGATGACAAGCAGAAGAAAAGGAGGAGGAAGAAGATGAAAATGAAGGTGATGATGATGATGATGATGATAAAGAAGACAATACAGAAGAAGAAGAAGAAGAAGAAGAAGAAGAAGAAGAAGAAGAAGAAGAAGAAGAAGAAGAAGAAGAAGAAGAAGAAGAAGAAGAAGAAGAAGAAGAAGAAGAAGAAGAAGGAGGAGGAGGAGGAGGAGGAGGGGGAGGAGGAGGAGGAGGAGAAAAAAACAAAAAAGAAGAATAAGAAGAAGGATGAAGAAGAAGAAGAAAAAGGAAGAAGAAGACAATAAAGAAGAAGAAGAAGAAGAAGAAGAAGAAGAAGAAGAAGAAGAAGAAGAAGAAGAAGAAGAAGAAGAAATAAAGAAGAGGAAGAATAACAAGAAGAAGAAGAAGAAGAAGAAGAAGAAGAAGAAGAAGAAGAAGAAGAAGAAGAAGAAGAAGAAGAAGAAGAAGAAGAAGAAGAAGAAGAAGAAGAAGAAAAAATAAAGAAGAGGAAGAATAACAAGAAGAAGAAGAAGAAGAAGAAGAAGAAGAAGAAGAAGAAGAAGAAGAAGAAGAAGATGATGAAGAAGAAGAAGAAGAAGAAGAAGAAGACACAATCAAATGAAGTGAATCTATTCACAGATCCTCACTACAATAATGCTATGATCAAGCAAGAACACAGAATACCTGCAGTCGTCTAGCAGGACAAAACAAAGATGAACTGTTTGTTCACAAATTCACCCAGTACAAACCACACACAATAAAGGATACTGACTGCAAAGAGATGGCCTAAGTTTATGGATGAACAATAATATTACACTCACTTGAACCCTACTGAAGCAAAGCAATATTGAATTTCTAGATTCCCAATCCAATGTTCAAAAGTCGAACAGCTGTACTCCCACTTCAAACATCTCGTGTAACACTACCACCCTAGGATGGAGTTTCATATAGTACAGATCAGCTGTCCTCTTATCAGTTCCCCTAGGGACTAATCACTGACTATTGTAATCAGAAATGCACACCTGCATTCATTTAACTAGCTCAGGGATTCTTAAACTTAGACCAACAGAGCCCCTGCAGCCTAACCTAATTTTTTACTTTCGAGCTGGGCATGCTGTGTCCCGTCATGTGCCCAAGATATTTGATTTCCCCCAATTTTAATTGATTTAATCATCAGTTGTCCTCTATACTGAATTCCTGTTGTGGGAGTGATATGGCAGAGGCATTACAGGGTCTATCTGCCTCAGACTGAGGTTACGGGGTCTGTTTGCTTCAGACTGAGTGAGAGGTTACAGTGTCTGCCTCAGGCTGAGAGGTTACAGTGTCTGTCTGCCTCAGGCTGAGGGGTTACAGTCTATGTCTGCCTCAGGCTGAGGGGTTACAGTGTCTTTCTGCCTCAGGCTGAGGGGTTACAGTATCTGCCTCAGGCTGAGAGGATACAGTGTCTGTCTGCCTCAGGCTGAGAGGTTACAGTATCTGCCTCAGGCTGATGGGTTACGGTGTCTGTCTGCCTCAGGCTGAGGGGTTACGGTGTCTGTCTGCAAAACATATACACAGAAAGAATTTTTAAACAAGTTGAAATGCCTGGACTTAATATCTATGGAAGAATCATACATAATCTTAGGTATGCTGACGATACCGTGTTACTAGCAGAAAGTAAGCAACAGTTACAAGACCTAGTGGTACAAGTAAACAGGCACAGTGCAGAATGTGGCTTAGATATTAACATCCACAAAACAAAAACTATGATAATTAGCAGTGTAAAGGAAAGGTCATCAGTGAACATCACAGTAAATGGGCAGATACTAGAACAAGTAACAAGTTTCTCCTATCTTGGACATATATTAACAGATGATGGCAGAAGTGAAATAGAAATCAAAAAGAGAATAGGAATGGCCAAAAATGCTTTCAATGGCATGAAATCAGTATTAACATCTAGAGAGATTAATAATGCATTAAAAATGAGAATTGTCAAATGCTATGTACATTCAATGTTAACTGGACATTGAACAAGCAACTAGAAAGTCGCATAGAAGTCCTGGAGATGTGGATCTACAGATGAATATGTCATATTTCATGGAAACAAAAACAAGCAAATGCAGAGGTTCTAGAAAAACTGGGAATGAAGAGAGAGTTGATGAAAGAAATAAAGAGGAGGCAAGTGAAATATTTCGGCCATGTTAAAAGACATGATAGTCTTATAAAAGCCATACTTGAAGGCATCGTTGAGGGCAAGCGAGCAAGAGATACAAGTGGGAAGATAACATCAAGAGATGGAGGAACAGTCAAGGCGAGAGACAGACAGTGTTGGAGATCCATTGCAGCCAACCTTCATTGTGGAGATGGCACCTGATTGATTGATTGATTGCTGCAAAATCCACACTTTACAGAGGATTTGAACCTGGATCTCCTGAAGGAAAACTCTGCATGCTAGCCATTAGGCCAGCCGCTCCTCAGATATATGTATCAATGGAGATCAAGTGAGCAGTTTTGAATATCTAGTTCTCTGTTGACAGGTGATCGAAATGTGATGACAAATAAAAACAAGAACAAACATGGCTCTGCAAAGACTAAAGCAATGACAACCTTTGTGGACTGGAACAGATACAACCACGCAAGACAAGAGTGCTGAGAGCATGGGCCTCTCCTGTGCAAGGTACGGATGTGTAACTTGCATATTTCACAAATCAGCTGAAAGGCATGTATATGCTACTGAATATAAAAGAAGAGAACTCAAGATTGCCCGTATGGACAAGAGAACTCAGGATTTCCCAGATGGACAGGAGAACTCAAGATCCCCTGGATGGATAAGAGAACAGATCTGTCCAAGAACTCAAGATCTCCCAGATGGACAAGAGAACAGATCTGGCTAAAGAACTCAAGATTGCTCAGATGGACAAGAGAACAGATTTGTCCAAGAAGAACTCAAGATTGCCCGGATGGACAAGAGAACTCAATATTGCCCGGAAAACAAGAGAACAAATCTGTCCAAGAAGAACTCAAGATTGCCCGGATGGACAAGAGAACAGATCTGTCTAAGAAGAACTCAAAATTGCTCAGATGGACAAGAGAACTCAAGATTGCCCGGATAGACAAGAGAACTCAAGATTGCCTGGATGGACAAGAGAATAGATCTGAACAAAGAAGAACTCAAGATTGCCCAGGTGGACAAGAAAACTCAAGATTGCCCGGCTGGACAAGAGAACAAGTCTGTCCAAGAAGAACTCAAGATTCCCCGGATGGACAAGAGAACTCAAGATTGTCCGGATGGACAAGATAACAGATCTGTCCAAGAAGAACTCGATACTGAAGAAGTCAATACTTTCACAACTCTCTTTTCATTTCCAGTTTTTCTAGAACCTCTGTATTTGATAGTTTTTGTTTCCATGAAATACGACATATTCTTCTGCATATCCACATCTCCAGTGCTTCTATTCGACTTTCTAATTACTTG
Organism: Cepaea hortensis; assembly: GCA_963921405.1. NCBI lineage: Eukaryota > Metazoa > Mollusca > Gastropoda > Stylommatophora > Helicidae > Cepaea > Cepaea hortensis. The sequence goes on along the minus strand of OY992876.1, from coordinate 381,690,566 downwards.
TTCATTTTCCAGGCTTCTGCACCATACAGTAATGTTGAATATATATAACATTTGACAATTCTTATTTTTAATGTGCTGTTAATATCTATAGACGTTAATACTGATTTAATGATGATGAAAAGATTTTTGGCCATTCCTATTCTCTTTTTAAAAATTTCAGTTTCACTTCTGCCATCATTTGTTATTATGTGTCCAAGATAGGAGAAGCTTGTTACTTGTTCTAGTATTTTCCAGTTCATTATCATTCAAAGCTAAATGGGTTTATGATTATCACTCTTCAGAATCCTTTTGGCAAGGTGCTGGAGAAGATGTTGTTAAGCTTCAAGAATACTTTGAAAGGGTAAAGCTCCTCCTGAAAGGTTTGGGAAGTCAAAGGCCTCTATTCTTGTAGAGTGGCTCTCCGGCTGAGTATTGGACCTCTGAGCCATGTATAATAACCCCCAGACTACCACAGATGATGTTCTCACATACAGGCAGGGGAGGGACAGAAATCAAACAGCTCAGGAGCTGCAGGCAACACTGGACAAAGTGATGGATTGGTGTACAGATATGAATGCTGTCATTAACCCAGAAAACGCATCTGTTTTGTGGTGCTCTTTGGACAAATAAGATTGTGAAAGCTGACCTCCCAATAAATATGAATAGAGAAAGCAGACTGAAGTACCTGGGAATAACTTTTGATATAAGCATGTCCTTTAGGTATCATGTAAAAGTGGTGGTTACAAAGTGTCAGAAGGGGCTCAATGCACTGAAGAGTATGGCAGCAAGGGACATGGAGCAGAGAATGCTATTCACACTTTTTCAGCACTTGATCATTTCAGTGGTAGAGTATGGACTAGGAATGCTCACTGTCTCAAAGAGTCAACTAGTGAAACTAGAGTGCACACAGAATGAAGCCATGAGGGTGATTCTGGGATGTACAAAGAACACCACAATAGTGTGTATGCAATACATCTAAGGCATTGCTGACCATTGCAGACAGACTAAGGTTTTGCAGGCAAGGTAGCTGCGGACAAGGAACACCTGCGTGATTCTTTGGATAAAGTCAAGGACCACAGGCTGTTAAGAGGAAGATCATAGATGACTCAGGTGAAAGATACCACCAGAGAAGTGTGCCTACTTGAGAAGATTGGCAGAGGCAAGGAGTGGGTCAGAGTGTCAAATAGAACATCAAACTTTGTGTGGGGTTATAATCACATTGGAACATGAGTGTAGGGAGTCGCCAGCAGTCACTATGGAAGTAGAAATTCAGCAATTAATTCATGACTACGCCAGGACGTGATGTCGTGATCTATGCCGACGTCTCTGTGTTAAGAGGCAAAAAAGTGCCTGGGGATTCATAGCAAAAACAAATGGTCAATATTTAGTAAAAGAGAGTTTGACATATGACACCACAACCTCAAGTCTGAGAATGGAGGTGGAGGCGGTTGCTGCAGCTTTCCTCTGGTTAGAGAAAAGACTGTATACACATGTTGTGAATGCAACTGATTCATTTAAAAACAAAACAAACAAAAAAAATTGTTGCGTATCCCTTACGGGACGTTGCAGTCACCACCAGCATTTTTCAGCTGCTGTTGATGTACTAGGCAAGTGTTACGTTCAGTAGTTGATTCATAAAGCGTGCTGGCAAATATGAAGACTGGCATGCTTCGTGCAGAACAGCTTGCATCGATTCAGAGGTCGCCAGTTGTGAAAATTTGCTGGATCCCAGGTTTCTCAGATTTCTCCAGGACACTCTGGTGTGGTTGGAAATGATCAGGTCTACAGGAGGGAATGACTAGTCACTGAACCGTCCATGCACTCCGGCCTACAGGAGTTAACCACTTGTCACTGAACCCTCCGTGCACTCAGACCTACAGGAGGGAATGACTAGTCACTGAACTCTCCATGCACTCAGGTCTACAGGAGTTAACCACTTGTCACTGAACCCTCCGTGCACTCAGACCTACAGGAGGGAATGACTAGTCACTGAACCCTCCGTGCACTCAGACCTACAGGAGGGAATGACTAGTCACTGAACCCTCCGTGCACTCAGACCTACAGGAGGGAACCACTTGTCACTGAACCCTCCGTGCACTCAGGTCTACAAGAGGTGATGGTTACAACACTGCACACAGCTACTTGCCGCTGCTAGGCTGGTGTCATTTGAAACTTTGTACCAAAACAGGAATATGACCTTTAGGTTTGTTTCACAAGTGATAAAACATGCATGGTGTCAATGGTGGGCAGGTCTTTAACACCTGGCTGTATGATTGAACAGTGCTTGTGTGGCATTTGTCAGTTAGTGTGCTCACTCACTTCCATGCCCTGATACAAGACTGTCAGCATGGGGATTAATGCGTTTGCACTTAAACTTTGGGTGCTAGAGTGGGGGGGGGGGGGGTTTCAACCCCTACACTGATCAGTTGTACATCAATGTTGACTTCTGCTTCAGAAAGCAATGGCAAACCACTAAATATAGAGCTGTATAGAAATGTGAACCTGGAGTTGATAGCAACATCCTGCAAAGGACATGCAACATACAAACATGTTAATGAGATGGCCATTGTGAATATTTCAATATTAATTAATGTGATCGTTGAACAACATATCTTGAAAACAGAACATTCAGTTAGGCCTCGCTGTTGTGACTGCAGTGATATATGATTGCTATGGGGCTAATTAAAAATAAAAGAGTATACAGTAATTTAAAGCAAAATCATATGTGAGTCATTTCAGCTCACACTTACCCTGGGTGGCAAGTGAATCTGCTCAATTCTCGTTATGTTATAGTATAGAGTATAGTTACCAACACTAAAATACTAATATCTTCGCTAAGAATTTACATACAGGCTTCAATAAGGTACCTTTGGATTGCATTTATCAAGGCCTACCCAGATGAGATGGTCTCAATCACACCATTAAAAGATTACAGTTAATACAACATTACAACACACCCACAGTTGCTGTACCACTTTCGCTGTCTGTGGACCGTGGAACGGCGACACGAAAATTTTTGTTTTCTTTAAATTCAGAGAACAGATTCCGATTTTAATCACCAAACCGACAAGCGATGATACCTACGATGAGATGACAACCAGGGCGTCTATTTACTATTACTTGAAGTCCATGTTTGAGAATCAACCCCCGACCAGGGCGTGAAGAGACCGAGCTAGTGTAGTTCAGGCCGTCTGTGATCTGCTCACTTTTGTATCGGCCCTCTTTTGTTTCATGTCTGCAACTGTCGGTTTCTTTCCGGGTCACAGGTCACAATTATGTCGGGGATATGACAGGTTTTTATCTCAATGTTAAATCAAAACTTAAATCAATAGTACTAACTATACTATTACTATGGGTCAGACATGGAGAACAACTAAAAGGAGTACAAATGAACTACAAACATTCACTTATTGGTATTTGCGCAGAATAGTGCGGGGGGAGGGGGGAGGGGGGTGAATCACAAGTGTAGTAGAGCAGAGCTCATGGAGAGAACTGTTTATAAGTAGTACTAGTAACTACATAGTTGCTGGTCTCCCTTGCGAAGGAGTTAACGACTTTCTTCGTAATCTTGTATATCCACGTGAGGAACACAGCTGCGCGAGATTCAGCAGTGGATCGCGTCGCGTTGGTTACTTACGGGGTATGTGAGCCGGTCGCTCAGAAAGCAATGGCAAACTACTGAGCGTAATTTTGCCGAGAACAACAACAGCTGAAAAATGTTGGTGTTCACTGCAACGTCCTGTAAGGGATATGCAATTAAAAAAAAAAATCTATAGTAGTTGACGCGATTCGTAAGCCCGCTTACCCACGTTCGAAACACAGCTGTGACCGATTTGGCAGCAGACCGCGTTGCGCTGAGTTTTAACGTGTTGGTATGGGAGCCGGTCGTTCAGAAAGCAATGACAAACTACTGAACGTAAACTTGCCAAGCCATCAACAACAGCAGGAAAATGCTGATGTTGACAGAAATGTCCTGTAAATAGGAAAAAAAAAAAAAAAAAACTATGGTAGTCAATAGTAAACAAATCCCGGTGAATGAAAAAGTTAAGAAAAGAGTTAAGTGTAAACACGCTGGCGCTGGGTAGAACACACACTGAGACAACCTGAGGACAATATAACTAGAAACTCTCTTGTCTGGAACCATCAAGGCAAACGAAACAGCCGGAGACCTAAACATACCTGGAGAAGGGAATTATAGAAACAGATTAATAACATTGGGAGGGCATGGAGGGGGATGCAGGAGACAGCAACAGACGGAACAACAAAATGTTGTTTAGTTGAGGGCCTATGCATCAATGAGGGATGATGGACAGAAGAAGAAGAAACAGAATATCCCAGTAATGTCGTGCTGCTTGTAAACAATACAGATGTGGTTTCTGAAGATTACCTTAGACCAGTGGTTCTTAACCGGTGGGGAATCCCCCCCCCCCCCCTCCTTGCAAGAAACAGAAAAAAAATCTCATACAGTTCGGTCTCTTCCCGTAAAGGAGCTCGCCGACAGCGTCGCACAGAATGCAAACTCTGTAGCTCCAGCGACGACCCTCAGGAGTCTCCGAGAAACTTGTGTACTACAAGGCGGGGCCTGGAAACGAACCCAAGAGCTTCGGAGCGCGAGACAGGCGGCTTAACAAATTTGCAACAGAGGACCACCTCCCTCCCTCTCCCCTTTTTAGCCGCGCCTATCCCCCCTTTCCAATTTATTCATTCATTCAGTAGAATGTCTCATTGCAGAACCTCGCTCCCATATAAACCTTCCGGAAAACTTCTCGATCTTAAGCAAGATGTCCCTCGTCCGATACACCCGTTTGGAGATCAACCGCCACACCCTACACGCATCTTCTCTTTGGCCTTCCTCTTCCTCTCTTCCCAGGCATATGCAACTCCATTATTGTTCTCTCCAAACTTTCATGACGTTTCAAGTGACCAAAATATTTCAATTTTCTTTGTTTTATCGTCTTTAGAAGCCAACATTCTTCAACATCGAGATCTTGTCGTATGGACGCATTTTTTTCTGTATCCAAGATATTCTTAGAACCCGTCTATAATATTTATATTCAAAGGTATTTATGCGTTTCTTTTTTGATAAGTCAAAAAAAATATAAGATTATCACCACACAGCTACTACGCATGCGTGTGCATGGCAGAAATAAGGCAGAGTTAAATAACACACACACATTGGCACCTTGCCGTCTTGACAGACGATAGTTTGTGCTTTAAAAAGGCATAATAACTTTTAACTATGGCGGTAGCGAGTGTGACTGATAAGGCCAATTTGCGCTGTAAATGTCCGTTCACAGTGGGTGCATGTGAACACGTGGTCATTTCCACCATCATGCACCATCTTACGTCTCAAACGCTTGGTGTGTGACTTTTCTGCAATAATTTTCTCCTTTGACTTTATTCCATTTCTGATATTTGCCCTCCATGCAACACGTTCAGCGGCGACTTGCTCCCAATGTGCATTATCAATGCCTGTATCAATCATGTCCCGCTTACACACATCTTTGTATCGTAGTAGAGGCCGACCCTGAGATCTCTTACCCATCTGTAATTCACCAAAAAAGATATCCTTTGGTATTCTACCATCATCCATCCGCCTAAGATGTCCTATCCATCTAAGTCTACGAAGACTGAGCATGGAATAAACTGTCACACAACCTGATCTTTCCAATACTTCAGTATTTGTGATTTTGTCTTGCCACTTAATACCAAGAATTCTTCGCAGACACCGCATATGAAAGCTGTTTAAATTGTTCTCTTGGTGTGAGTAAGTTGTCCAGGTTTCACTGCCATAGAGAAGAGTACTAAGGACACAGGCTTGATAGACAAGGACTTTTGTTTTGGCAGTAAGCTTCCTGTTCTCCCAGACTCTTTTTCTTAACCTGTTCATTGTTGTTGCTGCCTTACCAATCCGGATGTTGATTTCCTGATCTAGGGATAATTTGCTATTTACCACCGATCCTAGATATGTAAAATGGTCTACTATCTCTAGTTCGGCGTCGTCAATAAAGATTGATGGTACCCCATGTGCACCTTGTGACATAATCTGTGTCTTCTTTTTGCTAATTGTTAAACCAAATTCAGAACAAGCATTGGAGAATGCAGATAGTAGACATTGCAATTCTTCCTCAGAGTGGGTCGTAACTGCAGCATCATCTGCAAAAAGCAACTCTCTGATCAGTACCCTCCTAATTTTGGTCTTAGCCTTCAATCTCTGAGCATTGTAGAGGCCGCCATCTGAGCGTGAGTGAATGTATATACCACCATCCTGATCACGAAATGCATATTTCAGTAGAAGTGAAAAGTATATTCCAAAGAGGGTGGGAGCTAGTACACAACCTTGCTTAACTCCACTCTTGATTTCAAATTCTTCAGAAGTTGCACCATCAAACTTGATTATACCCTTCATGCCTGTGTGGAACGATTCCACAATGGACAGAAGAGTTGGTGGGCAGCCAATCTTCTTTAGTGCTTTGAACAGACCCTCACGACTGACCAAATCAAATGCCTTTGTGAGGTCGATGAAGGCAATAAACAGTGGTTGATTCTGTTCACGGCATTTTTCTTGCATTTGTCGCAATGAGAATATCATATCAGTGGTAGACCGGTTCTGTCGAAAGCCACACTGTGATTCGGGGTAGACTTGATCTCCTAGGACTTGAAGTCTGCGCAGAACAATTCTGGCAAATACTTTTCCAACAATACACAGAAGTGAGATACCCCTATAGTTGTTGCAGTCGCTCCGATCGCCCTTGTTCTTGTACAGTGTTATGATGCTTGAATCTTTGAAATCCTGTGGGACTTGTCCTTCACGCCAGCATAGCTCTATTAGCTGGTGGATCTGTATAGTGAGTGTGTCTTGCCCACTCCTGATAACCTCTATTGGAATCCCATCCTTACCTGGAGCCTTGCCAGATGCAAGTTCATTTATAGCACACTTAACTTCTGTTATGGTGGGAAGTGTGTCCAGGTGGTCAAGAGTTGGTAGAGCCTCTATGGCGTTGAGGGCATTATCCGCTAGTTTGGTCTCACTTGAGTAAAGCTCCAAATAGTGCTCTACCCATCTGTCCATCTGCTGTTTCTTATCAGTGATGACTTCTCCAGTCAAGGTTTTCAATGGTGCACTTCTTTTGATCACTGGACCACAGGCTTTCTTTATTCCTTCATACATGCTTCTTATGTCTCCCTTATCACTTGCGATTTGAATGGACTCACATAACTTGATCCAATAATCATTTGCACTCTGCCTGGCAGCCTTTTGCACATCCTTCCTAGCTTGCCTTAGCTCACTCAGAGTGTTACGCGTTGGTCTTTCCTTGTTTCTTAAGAGAGCTTTCTTCTTCTTATCAATCAAGGGCTGCAGAGTCTCGCTGTTGGCCGCAAACCAGTCCTGCCTCTTATGATCCACAGTGCCGTAAACCTTTACGGCAGTTTTACAAAGAGTTTCCTTAAGTTTATTCCATTTATCATTTACTGTACAATTTTCTGGTGTATCAGTGAAAGCGTCTTCAAGTTGCTGTTGAAACTGAAAGCACTTTTCAGGATCATGAGTGTTAATAATATTAATCCTGGGGCTAGATTTGTGTTTAGCTGTGTAGATTCTCTTTGGTCTCAGTCTAACCCTTGCAACAACCAAAGAATGATCTGTATCACAGTCAGCACTGTGGTAACTACGAGTCAATGATATATGGTTCAGATGTTGTCTCCGTGTGATGATGAAGTCCAGCTGGTGCCAATGGCCGGATCTTGGATGTTTCCATGTGACCTTATGCATCTCTTTTGTTTTAAAAAAAGAGTTTGTAATACATAGGTCATTACTGGTGCAATGCTCCAGCAGCCTTTGCCCATTTTCATTCATGCGACCGATGTTGTATTTTCCAAGGCACACTGGCCATGAACTCGAGTCCTTGCCCACACGAGCATTGAAATCACCGAGCATATAAATGTAGTCGGATTTTGGAACTGCCTTGATCACAGAGTCTAACTCCTCATAGAACAAATCCTTCACATCATCAGAGGAATCGAGTGTCGGTGCATATGCAGTAATAATGGTGGCAAACCCACAAGAGGTTGCCAAGCGCAGGGATAATAGTCTTTCATTTCCTCCTGCTGGAATTTCAATCATTCCCAGTAGCGAATTCTTCACTGCAAAGCCCACACCGTGTTGCCTCCTTTCCGCCTGCCCTTTACCCCTCCAGAAAAAGGTGTAGTTGTTTTCCCTGAGTGACCCTTCCTCAGCGAGGCGAGTCTCCTGCAGGCCAGCAATATCAATGTTAAGACGATTGAGTTCGGCATCAATCACAGCCGTTTTTCTCACATCGTCAATATTGGTCAAGTCAGTGGAAAATCCTGGACACATGGTTCTCACGTTCCAGGTTGCAAGCCGTAGCTTGAGGTTTCTATTTATATTTTTGTTTGTACCTGGTGCATTGGTTTTACAGCCTGCGATTCAGATTTTGTCCTAGCCCCAAGCACCCATTGAAGCAGGCAGGCTGTGGCGGATCAGCACCCAATTGGCTGGGGGCTGCCCAGCTTGAGGCGGGCGGTAGCTGATCAGTGACACCTGTAGGTGTCTCCCACCGTCAGAGGCAACGCGTGGCGCCCCATGTCTACGCCAACTGACAAGGACTTATAACCCGTAACAGTTGCCTCTCGCTTTGATTCCGAGACCAGTTAAGACCAGGGATGGAGTTATTGCCTCTCCATAGCACAAAGCCTGGGCTAAAATATAGAGATCATGTGTTGCCCATGCAGCATGATCCCTCTCTCGGCCTGCCTAGTTCACTCCAGAGGAAAGGTAACACCCCTACATCTGGAACAAGACAAGCTGCAGAAGCTGCCGGATCAGCAAAGCAATGCTCTAACTGTCCGCCTGTCGGAGCTTCGATCCTAGACCAGTCGCCAACCAAGGCTTAGGGCCTGGTCTGCCCTGCCATGACAATTTTGTCTTTAGCTTGCATTTCCTCGCACCAGGGTAAGGCTTGTACCCTCCCAATTGCGCTCTTCCGCCCGAAGCCGTTGGCACAATGTGGGGTGTCGGGTTTGGTAAGCGCCGCCCAACGTTCGGCGCTAACAGAAACCAGGTAGTACCGTCTACTGTTATACGGTAGCTCAGTCATATCTGACTAAGACCTGACTGCAAGAGTTAAATAAACAAGTCTTGTATATGAGTAGATCTTCTGTATATGTGCGCCACATGTCATGGCGTTTCAGCTTCTGTATCGTCACACGGGTTTGAATTGTGAATAGATTTCTATTTTTCTTGTCCCGTGTGAGCAATACATAGACCACCGAATTCCGCACTCCTGGTGACGTAGTACGTGGTCAGGGCCACCATCTCCACGCACGACGGCCCCCTCCGACATCTGAAATCTAGAAGATTCATCGCGAGACCTGTCACCACACACTAAGCTGTCGTCTATGTCCCCGCAACACTTCCTCTGTGTCAGTCTTGAATGTGCCAGTTATAGGCACTGTTGAATCTAAGATAACAACCGCTCTCATCTCCTATTTAAAAATACAGAAAACATGTACACTAATTTTACTTGTATTCGGTGAGGAATCTGACACTATTATTATTATTATTATTATTTTTTGACATTTCAAGACATAAATCTGCATACCTGGCCCAAAAAAAATTGATCTACACACAAATGCCATTGCTGTGATAACTGACAACATTCTTCTCCTTTTGAAAGAAGCAGTAGCAGATATAGAAGAAGAGAAGGAGGCGGAGAGGAGGAAGAACAAGAAGAATAGGAAGAAACAGAAGAGAAAATACGCTGACTTTTCGTTTGTGAGAGAAGTACCAGTCAGCCAAGAGTTGTCTCTTCACAGCTACAAGGATCTTTGTAGTTTCACGATGCTGATGATCCACATAATCACAATTATATTCATCACGATTATATTCATCACCTTGTTGCAATCATCATTATGGCAATCAATCATCAATAACATCTGACTTTATGAAACAAGCAGAGATGCGAACCCCTCCTTATCCCCGCTAGAACCCAATGTTTCCCGCTCATCTCACAGAAACCCACATGAGCACCTGGATAGTTCCCGGAGTTGTTGTTGTTGTTGTTGTTGTTGTTGTTGTTGTTGGTTTTGTTTTGTTTGGTCGCTCGCTTTTAGCTTAAGCGTAGCCAATTCATATGCTACAGGGTGTATTTTTAACGACTGTGGGGTTTTTGAAAATATTGCCATTCCGAGTTTTGAATTTACATTTCATGTTGAATGAGTTCACAAATGGTAAATACAAAACTTGGAACGGCAATATGTTGAAAAAACCACAGTCATTAAAAATACACCCTATACTACTTCTAGTGCACTTAAATGATTATTGCGTGTGAATTAGCTTCCCCTATTACCAGTGTTCCCTGCCATCAGGCAGGGACGCCAACTTCTGAGGTATTTGTAATTTACGTATCCCCAAGTCAAGGATGAAATGTCAGCATTTTAGTCCAGCTGACCGGTGTATAGGTTGAACCCACTCCCTCGGCATCAGCACACAGGATGTTGAAGACCGAGAGCTCTTATCAATTCGATCATGCTGACCTCCCTTCACGGAGTTGTATATGTCAGTAAAGTCAATGACCCATGTTCCCGTCATGAGGCGTATCGGGCATTTGGTGTCAGTCCCACCATGTTAGAACAACCGATGCTCTATGGGTGCGGGGGTCAATATCATGCCTGCCGTATTTGCTTTCTAGAAAATGTCATAGTACTCATCTTGGTGACCTGTGACTTGTTCTATTCCACATGCTTCCAATGAATTATTTCACCTCCATAATGGGTTGTCCTTCAACGTTATTACGAGTATCAAACTATTACAGTATGAGGTCTTCAGTATGTCCCACTGATCTAGCACATGGTTTCTAGATCAGACAATGTCCCACATCCCTTCTTTATTTGGATGCTGTACTCACAATACCCAAGAAACAGCCACAAGCAAGAGCCAGTAGATGGCTGTCCTCACAGTATCCAAGTATCACGTAACTTGCCTTTTATATAATTCAGTCTACAAGATGTTGTTTATTATTGAGTGGTTTATGTGGCGAAGAGGTTACGGACGCAATTCGTAATCCCTCATACACGTTTGAAACACAACTGCAGGCGATTTGGCAGCAGACCGCTTTGCGCTGCGTTTCATTCTATGGTATGAGTTCAGAAAGCAATGGCAAACCACTGAACGTTAACTTGCCAAGAAATCATGAACAGCCAAAATGATGAGGTTGACTGCGACGTCCTGTAAAGGATATGCAACTATCTTATGTGTTACCTTCTTTAGCAGAATATGTAAATTGTCTATAACTAATCTATGATCACTGCAGCAGTCTGTAGTTGGTAGAGTGTTTGCGACTGTTAAGACATTTATACATCTTCTGTTTATGAGAATGTAATCAATCTGGTTTTTTGATCTGTTTGTCATGACTCTTCCACATCCATAATCTCCTTGGATGTTGTTGAAACCAGGTATGTCCATCCAGCTCTGTTGTCCACTGTAAAACCTCCCCCTTGATTTATTAAACCTCCCCAGTCCATAATTACATGCCGTGCAACCATCTTATTGGTTTCAAAAGGCGAAAAACATATCCATGGAAGCCTTGGAGATGTGATTTTATAGAATAATGGTGAAAATTAATTGGACAGCTAAAATGAGCAATACGGACATTTTGAAGGAAGCTGAGTCACAAAGACAACTTATCATAAACACCAGAAAGAAGCAGTCATCTTTATTTATTTTATTATTTTTTTTTTTGGGGGGGGGGGGGGGGGGGCACATTATGAGAAAACAAAAAAATGGAACATGTGACAACCGGAAACAAATTGCGGAAAGAGAGATGGAGGAAGACAGCGTAAGACGATTCTTGACAGTCTTGTAGCATAGCATGGAAGGGAGTCAACACAGGAATTAATCCATGCTGTCAGAGACCTCAATTTGTGGAGAGGCATGGACGCACAAGCCAGCCGGCAAGGCACTTTATGATGGATGATAATGATGAACTTTAGCGTTAAGACCTCCCATTGTTGCACTTCCCCAAAGCAATATCCAGGTCACTATAAAATGCATCTATATAACCTCCACTACTTTTAGCTGTTATGGCATATACTTAAGTAATGTTGACATATAAAGATCTGCTATTTACTTTTACCATAAATACTGTATGTGACACTGACAATATCCGTTAACAGATATTGATATTTCCCTATCCGTTCAATGACTACACCTATTGTGTTTTTCTACCCAAGAATGTTAATTGTTTTGTTAACTCAGGTGGCAGATGACTCCATTTTCGTCTTTTCCTGTCGGGTCTCACACACCCCTGAGACGCTAATGTTCAATCGTTTCATTTCTGATTTCATAATGTACACAACGGACGAAAATTCCACCCATGCATGTGACAAGTCTAAACACAGGCATGTTGTCTGTGTCATTGCGTCTTTACGTTTAGCGCGCATGACATCATGTGTTTTCGTTGTAGAAACATTTCGGTGTTTATGTATCGTATGATGTTGTTCTGAGTGCGATATATAAATAGAACGAACACCTAACACATCAATGCAACTGATAGCTTGAGCATGTCAACAGCAGATCAGAGGCAAGGCCTTTTCACAAGAGCCACAGTGACATGAGAGTTGTTGCACTTGCACACACATACCCGTTATGGCTCAAGCGCCAGTCATCGTCGCCTAGAAAGTCCCTTGTAGAACGTCGCTGTCACCACAGATCAATGGAAAGACTCTCGATCTGCGTCAGTTCCCCTCCCAGTACATTTCGATGCCCAGTGGTCTTTATTTTCCGGTGTCTAGCGTCGGACCTTGCCTCTACTTCCAGGAAACGATCCTTCCCCAAATGTTGGAACCCCGGTAGTCTCCATCTTCTGCGGTCCCTTATCTCCAGTTGGAACATTGGTCAGCAGACAACCCACGGCACTCCCTCCTACCCCTTGCTATCTCCTGTAGCCGTATTTCCTTGCTTGGGCCGTAGATCCACACAAGATCCACCCTCAGGCCTCAACCATCATTGGTGAACTTTCAGTTGAGTTGAGCCAAGAAGAAGGATATTGGGCCGTGTCGGACAGAGTTCTACTAGTTAAATTAAGTGGCAGACCTTTTAGCATAAATATTATTCAAGTATATGCCCCAACAGGAGAATCCAGTGAGGATAGTGTAGAAGAATTTTATGACATAGAGTCTGCCTTAAAGAAATGTAAAAATTCAGAAATAAACATCATAATAGGGGACTTCAATGCAAAAGTAGGAAATCAAGGAGACAGATACACAGTAGGAAACTATGGTTTAGGAGAGAGAAATGAAAGAGGATACAGACTCGTAGAGTGGGCAAAAGAACAGGACATGATTGTAGGAAACACCTGGTTCAAACAACACCCTAGAAGATTATGGACATGGAGGAGTCCTGATAGCAGGATTAGAAACCAGATTGACTACATTCTGATTAGCACAAGATTTAGAAACGCATTAACAATAGTAAAAACAGTTCCCAGTGCTGATTGTTATAGTGACCACAGATTACTCACAGGAACATTGAGGATAAAGTTGAAGAAAGTCAAGTATATAACAGGAAACACTAAATATGATTTGTGTACATTGAGTAATGACAAGGAAATACAAAACAAATTCAACATAGAAGTACAGAACAGATTTTAAATTTTGTCTCATCTAGAGATCCTATTCCAGGATGTGGATGATCAATGGGAAACGTCGAAGAAGGTGTTAGGCAGGGATGTGTGATGTCTCCAGATCTTTTTTCCCTGTACAGTGAAAATACTTTCAGAAATGTAGAGGATATAAATGGAATCAGCATTGGAGGACGAAACATCAATAACATTAGATATGCAGATGATACAGTCTTGATTGCAGACAATGAACAGGACCTGCAAAATTTAGTAAAAGCGGTTGTTGCTCGTCACTTGGAAGAAGGAAATACCACAATGTGATATACGTGTAAATAGGCATATTCTTAAGCAAGTGAATCGATACAGTTATCTCGGAACAGTCATAACATCTGATGGGAGATGCCTTGAAGAGATTAGAACAAGAATTGCCATTGCGAAGATAGCCTTTTGCAAGATGAAAAACATACTGACCAATAAAAACATATCAATTGAAACGAGAAAAAGAGTGTTGAAGTGCTACATAGAACCTGCACTTTTATATGTTTGTGAAACGTGGACAATGAGCAGACAAGCTGAAAAAACATCTGATGGCTGTGGAGATGTGGTTTCTGGGGAAAATGCAAAGAATACCATGGAAAGACAGAAAAACAAATGATTAGCCACTTTGTCTGTTTGTTCATTTCGGACCAGCCACTTTGTCTGCTTGCTCATTTCACAAAATGCCTGGAGGATTCGACCAGGAAATGCTAGAATTTGCCAGACTCACGCCCATCTCTCGGCCTACATCGACTTTTCAGTCAAAGGGGAATAATCATAGTAATCCTTTACCCAAGAGGTTCGAGAGATGTTGGCACAGGAACTCTTGTTCTGGCCGCGCAGCCGCAGTGACCTGGCGGATTGTGGATTTGGCCCAGCTGGCGAGGTTCTGTGTGGCTGCAGTAACTTGAAGGAATGATGCCAGTGTCATAGGACAGTTTAAAGACCGTCGACATTAAGTCCCCAGATTGGACGAGGTTCCATACTTCTAACTGCATGACCAAATGAAAGGTAAGAGTGCTACTATTCTTACATCAGTTGGTGTCGGAATCGCAATCACCCAAGGTTGCATATTGCATAAAGCGATGTTCGCCGGGAGATCAAAGGTGAGCCTGTAATTTTCCCCAACAAGCAGGCTTGTTGACATGACCCAATTTCTGGCCTGCTTCGAACAGTCTGAACTGCTGTGAAAAGTACAGGTATGGAATGTATAGCCTCGCCCGCCAAAAATGGTTTGGGGGAGAATTGGGATGGGCCTGAGTGTTAGCAATGTGAGTGCACTCCAACGCCGCCTTTGAACTCCGGCGTAGTCTACACAACCGGAAGTCGATGAGGGCGTAACTAAAGGGCATCGTGTGAAATATCGGGCGAATCGGCCGGACAAGACGATTCTCGTTGGAATGTCCTCTATCGAATCGGAGGTCATTTGATAGATCCCGCGTGTGTTGAAGTTAGCATCGTTTGGCGGGGCGACTGCTAGTTTTTCTTTGTTTTCCTCATACACTTTATGGTCGAAGTTTCCTTAACGGACTACCATCCTAATCTATAGTGGGTTCCTGCGAGGGGGACAAAAGGAGGGGAAAGAAAGAGGAATGATGCAACAGACATGTTCTGATGGTTAAGGGATGATGAACTGGGGAGAGCAGGATTACCTGAGAGGAGCTGGAGGGTGGGGTTTTGCAAACTGCCCTCCTTCAGGGCCATCTTGCCTATGGGCACTGTAGACCCTCTAACCCTGTATGTCATTAGAATGCTTCCCCTGGGGAAACTGGGTCGCAGACACTCATAACCAATTACCGTGGGTTCACTCTATCCCAGTCCAGAGAAACAGATGGTCCATTCGGCTGCTTGTCAGACCCCCACCCTATTCTTCCTGGCATGGCCTGTAATTGAACCACAGCCCCTTTGGGGAGGTGATTCCCTGTCTGAGTACCGGGAAGCGGTGTATCCCCATATGATGGGTCATAGTCATGCAATTCTCACAGAGGGTTGTCTTTGTTACTTTGCCAGATTCTACCTTCCTGAGAGGAGTGATGGACGGCCGTTGAAACCATAGTCCTGTGGCAGCGTCAGCAGTCTGGACAGACCAGCCAACGTGAGGTGATCCTACTGCCCATCACCCGGTCAGTCATCTATACCCTCAGGGTAGTTCTAGGGTGAGTTATCCACCATGTTATGACGAAGGCATCTGGGCAAGTATGGTATTCATGTGATCGTCCAGCTGAACCACCTACCCGACGACCACCCAACTTTGAGTAATATCAGGCAACACTTGGTTCACTCGAATTAGGCTATCGAGAATCTAGCCATAGACCTTAGGCTATAGTGAGTCTAGCCATGGACAGTGTTCTGTTGGAAATCTATTTATAGTCAGTGTGCTTCTGTGAACTTCAATATAAAGGATGTGCTACTGTGAATATTGATAGTTTGGTTGGTGCCACTGTTGGGAGAGACATGAACCTTAACATATCCTGAGTGACTGATAGCAGTCACATACTCTGGTATCCTGGTGTCATTGCACAGACTTGCTGTCAACTCGGAGGAGGTGATATCTGGTCGAAGATTGAGTACCTGCAGCGAGAAGCTAAGTGACATTCCCATATTATGTGGAGCTCTAGCATGTGTACAATGATGACATCCTTCTTGTGGCAGCCTCAACTAACTATGTCTTGTAGCTATTAGCTGACACCAGGCAGATCTACACGACAACTATATTATCTTCACTCTTTTGTACAATACATTTTTATTGTTGAGTCTGTAGATGCCAGAGTTGCGTCATATGTTCAGGACGATGTTTGAAAGGGTAACGTCCCTTGGTCAGTTGTGAAAGAGTTAGGTATCTAGAGACTGGCGGGGTCGTAGACTGAAATTGTCCCTGTCCCAGATCTGAAGACATCCCGACACACACACACACACACACACACACACACACACACACACACACACACACACACACACACATATATATATATATATATATATATATATATATATATATATATATATATATGATAGTCTGTTCCCTTCACCCCAGGGAAGCTGTGACAGTTCATTTCGGACCAGGCACTTTGTCTGCTTGTTCATTTCGGACCAGCCACTTTGTCTGCTTCTTCATTTTGGACCAGCCACTTTGTCTGTTTGTTCATTTCAGACCAGCCACTTTGTCTGCTTGTTCATTTCGGACCAGCCACTTTGTCTGCTTGTTCATTTCGGACCAGCCACTTTGTCTGCTTGTTCATTTCCAACCACACAGAGTGTCCTGGAGAAAAGACCCAGCAAATGCTCAGTACCCGTGACACCTGAATTGAAGCCAGCCATTCAGCACGAAGCATGCCAGTCATCATCCTTGTCAGTAAGCTTTGTGAACCAGTCACAATCACATCATGCGTATACAGTTTGTTCTCCAACCAGTGGAAAGCTGCAGTAACCGCCTACACCTCCATTCTCACGCTTGAGGTTGTAGTGAACTTTCCAAAGCGTGGACATGTCAGACATAATGCTAGCCGTTGTTAGTGACGTATTGGAGAACCATGTGTGAGTACAGCCAAGCCCAGGCTCATGCTTATGGTAGTAGTAGTAGTAGTAGTAGTAGTAGTAGTAGTAGTAGTAGTAGTAGTAGTAGTAGTAGTAGTAGTAGTAGTAGTAGTAGTAGTAGTAGTAGTAGTAGTAGTAGTAGTAGTAGTAGTAGTAGTAGTAGTAGTAGTAGTAGTAGTAGAAGAAGAAGAAGAAGAAGAAGAAGATTGCTTTTGTTTTTTTTTAAAGAACGTACGTTTAGAAGAAAAAAAAAGATCTTAGTCAAAACCAAAAAGCAAACAGAGAAATACACAAAATAAAACACAGAAAATAAGAAACCGTAGGTAGGAAAATAAATATTCAAATGTATTCATATACTGTTTCCGAAAATCACAATGAAATATCACCAAATATTATTTAAGTGCTTGGTGGAAACATCTGTTTGTGTATCTGTCTGTATTTGTTGTTTGTTTGCTTATCATACTTGGTGGAAACTTCTGTTTGTGTATATGTCTGTATTTGTTGTTTGTTTGCTTATCATACTTGGTGGGAACTTCTGTTTGTGTATATGTCTGTATTTGTTGTTTGTTTGCTTATCATACTTGGTGGAAACTTCTGTTTGTGTATATGTCTGTATTTGTTGTTTGTTTGCTTATCATACTTGGTGGAAACTTCTGTTTGTGTATATGTCTGTATTTGTTGTTTGTTTGCTTATCATACTTGGTGGAAACTTCTGTTTGTGTATATGTCTGTATTTGTTGTTTGTTTGCTTATCATACTTGGTGGAAACTTCTGTTTGTGTATCTGTCTGTATTTGTTGTTTGTTTGCTTATCATACTTGGTGGAAACTTCTGTTTGTGTATCTGTCTGTATTTGTTGTTTTTTTGCTTATCATACTTGGTGGAAACTTCTGTTTGTGTATATGTCTGTATTTGTTGTTTGTTTGCTTATCATACTTGGTGGAAACTTCTGTTTGTGTACCTGTTTGTTATTTGTCATGACTGCCAGTGACGTCTTACGTTCATATGCATAGCGAATCTACGCAGCGACGTTAAATGGTTAACTGGCAGTACTTCCCACAACTGATCACGGATTACATTCAACAGACTTACAAAAACAAACTTGTGCACATAAAACTGCCATTACGTACACAATTCTAAAAATATATTATATATTTTTACATCACCACGAAGGGCCATCTCCTCAACGAAAGTCAGCCGCTATGAGTTCCCCCAGCACATTCTGTTCTGGATCTTCACGATGAATTAACATATATTACAAGTACCTCTGAAGTCGGAGTAGGTTCGCCTGATGGTGAGGAACATTGGTAATAGGGACAGCTAATCCACACGCGCCGGTCTCTATGTCGAAAGGGTTAACGACGCAGTTCGTAACCCAGTATACTCTCGTGGGAAACATAGCTGTGCGAGATTTGGCAGCGGATCGCGTCACGTTGGTTACTTACGGAGGGTATGTGAGCCGGTCGTTCAGAAAGCAATGGCAAACTAATGAACGTAAAACTTGCCAAGACATCAACAGCAGCTGAAAAATACTGGTGTTGACTGCAATGTCTTGTAAATGATATGCGAAAAAAAATCCACACGCAAAAATCAGTCAAGTGCACTAGAAGTAGTAGCACATGGAATACGTTTGAGTTCAAAGCGGGCTAGCGCAAAACAAATAATCACACACACACACACACACACACACACACACACACACACACACACACACACACACACACACGGGCAGAAGGGTGAGCGTGCTAACATCTAGGCCACCGCTGATATCTTTATACGCCCAAATACCACATTTGTCTGACGTTAACGTATTCAAGTAGTGTGTTCTTCACTGCCCGTGTTTGTCAGACTTCTTTGTTTGTTGTGGTCTCCTGCCATGATATGCCCATGTCTTCTATAGAATCCACATCTCAATAGTTTCAGTGTTAGCCTGGCATTCTCTGGTCCTTGGTGGTGTTTCTGCACAATAAACTGCTGCAGACTAAATGTAACACTTGATACCATTCTTGTTTTAACTTGTAATTCAGCTCTTTGAACTCATGACTCAGCTTTTTGTCTGAACTCTGAACTCAGCTCATTGTCTGAACTCAGAACTCAGCTCATTGTCTTAACTCAGAACTCAGCTCTATGTCTTAGCCCACAGCCCATCTGTGTAGATCAGGGGTTGGGAAACTACGGGCCGCGGGCCGCATGCGGCCCGCCAGCTGATTCTATGCGGGCCGCGAGGGCATTTAGAAATGAAAAAAATTACTTCGTTTTTAAGTTATTTTGTTGAATTTTACAGAATTTCATGTACCGTTATGATTGTTTTAACATTTTTGATAAAATTTCTTTCTAATTATCTATTTTTGTAAACAGTCATTGACCTTCGTAATGTAATGCTTCTTTTTCGTTCGCCATATATATGTATATAACTGCAATGTTGCCTCTTGTATAAATTTAACTGTCCTTTTCAGTTCACAAAGCAGTCTATAGAGTTTATCTTCCACTGTCGTCTCTCTAGGCCAGAAGGTTTACCTAAACATGTTGTAATTTGGGCAGTCTTTGAGTATGTGATCTGCTGTCTGCGACGCCAGTCCACATGTGCACATGCCTGATTCACCAATCTTGAATCAGTAGACATGTGATTGCGTAATCTATTGTGTTCTGTTCTGAGGCGCAGAATAATAACTTGTTCTGGTCTGTCCATAATGTGGTAGTCGTCTTGAGCAGGTTTTGGTGGCCTTCTGACTGATTTGATCATTCTTTTCTTTTGGTGGTATGTAACGGGCACCTCAGGCTGTTCTTCTTTTGCTCCTTCCTTAGCAAATCGATCAGTTCTGTCGTTTCTGGGTACTCCACAGTGGGATGGTATCCACTGTATGGTGACCTTATGCTGACTGCTAAGTTCAGAAAGTAGTGTCCTTAGTACTGGCAATTTCCCAGACATCATTTCGTTTTCGTTGAGGTGGGTTTCTTGCAAGATGTTTTCTCGTTCTATTTTTGTTGTTGTTGTTGTTGCTGACTCCCTCCGCATTCCAGTGCATTAGTTTTAGTCTTTGTTTGGTATGGCCAGACGCTCTATTCTCAGGCCCCCTGGATCCACAGGACATCTGAGAAGGACCTCCAGTAGCTGTGGTTGGACCCTTTCGAGACATAGGGCCCGGCACTGCACCTGCCTGGGGGTCCAAAGCAGGGCGAACACCATAACATTTAGTAGTAGTCGACATATTTCATTACACGTGATTTCGAGGCTTCCTGATTTCTGGTGGTGCGCCTCCTGGCTGGTTGCCTCCATCTTCAACACCTTTCCTTTTCTAGAGCAGACTGTGGTCTTACTCGAGTTAGGGTGTGTATGCACGCACATGCATGTCTGTGCATGCATGTACGTGCATACACATCTAGAGCGTTCTGGTTATTTTTCGGCGTCAGTGACTCGCCGCCGCGACTTATTAAGTTAGTTAAATCAGTTCCGCCGCGAGAAGGCCAGGAGTTGGACGTTTTACTGCATATGTGATATATGCACGAGCCATTGGGGTATTTATGCAAGGTTGGGCACTCACCCCAACCCCTCCTCCGGCTATATACAGCAACATTTGGAACCTTGTAATGCTAAAATGCGAATGTATCGATTTTCATATAGAGAAATATTTATCGACATATAAAAATTTAATAAGGATGATTTTATGAAAAACAAATATTTCTCCGGTGAATAAAATGATTTATTTTGCAAGAAAATATTAAATTTAACAGTTTTTTTGCTGTTATAAATTATTTCCACATTTACAATGTTCAAATTAATTTATTTGTTGTAGTAGTAGTTTTGATATATTTCTGAAATTTATTCTGTGTTTACTACTTGTTTTTCGAATATTTTATTTTCACATACAGCCGAAAGTAGGGTTTGTTTCATTTCCGTTTTAAAGTTTCGTACAATTCTAGCTGTTCGAATGTTCTTAAAACAACGAGTGTCAATAACAAACGTAAGATTGAAGATGAATGCCGTGTTTTTAATGATGAATGGACAACTAAGTACTGTTTTATAAAAGTGGGTAGCAAATCAGTTTGCTTGTTGTGTTGTGAGTCAGTAGCTGTCTTCAAGGAGTACAATTTAAAAAGACATTATCAAACAAACCATTCCGATTTCGGATGCAATTTACAACCGAAGGGAGGGAAAGGAAATGCCTGGAGTTGGTGAAAAATTTGGAGAAACAGCAAACTGTTTTCACCAAACAGTCTTCAATTCAAGATGCTGCAACTGAAGCTAGTCTTGTGCTGTCACACAGAGTTGTAAAACAGAACAAGCCATTTTCTGATGGCGAGTTCATCAAGGAATGTTTGCTAGATGCAGCAAACATTATGTGTCCAGAACTATACAAAAAAGATACAAAAAGATTTGACAACATTACTTTATCAAGGAGAACTGTGGTCAGACGTGTTGACAAGAGAAGTGATAATGTAATGCATAAACTTCAAGATGCAAGTAAAAAATTTTTGTGGTACTCTCTTGCATTGGATGAGAGTACCGATATACATGATACTGCCCAATTATTGATATTTATACGTGGAATAAACACTTCTTTCAAACTCACTGAAGAGTTACTGAGTGTTGAGTCACTCAAAGACACAACCACAGGCCATGGTATATTCAATGCTGTTACTAACTGTATTGAACTGGGTTGGTTTGGAACAAGATGGCAAGTGTTACAACTGACGGAGCTCGTGCTTTGACTGGGAAAAATGTAGGTTTGGTAAAGATGATAAGTGATAAGATTAAAGCAGAATATCCAGACCACACATTATTACCACTTCACTGTGTGATTCATCAAGAAAGTATGTGTAAAACTATTTTGAATATCAAGCATGTTATTGACCCAGTTGTCAGTGTCATTAACCTCATCAGATCAAGAGGACTTAATCACAGACAGTTCAAGGTATTACTTGACGATTTGGAAACCGAACATTCCGATGTCCTGTACCACACCAGTGTTAGATGGCTAAGTCTCGACAACGTGTTGAGGCGAGTTTGGGAACTCCGAGTAGAAATAGTGATGTTCCTATAGTGTGTTTTATTTTTGTTGCCTCAATATAAAATTCAATATCTCAGTAACCAACTGAGGGAAAATGATGAGATTTAGCATATAACCTTATAATTATGTCCACCCAACAAAAAAAATTTTGTTCTGGAGATTGTACAGCAGATTTCAATGTTTGTTTATATGTGGTATATATTTTATTGCCCCCGCATTCATTCCATCATTTTAAGAGTATTACAGCTTCAACACGACACCCCCCCCCCCCCGCAGTTTTTGAAATTTGTCTGCGCGGTTTTCGCTTTTGGCAGACTGAGGGAATTTATATGGGGTAGTTCAGAGGCGTCGTCAAACTGTGGGTTCTTTTATGAAACGTGATTATATAAATAAACTAGCTGGCTCGGCCCGGCTCCTGGCGGGGATCTATCTATCTATCTATCTATCTATCTATCTATCTATCTATCTATCTATCTATCTATCTATCTATCTATCTATCTATCTATCTATCTATCTATCTATCTATCTATCTATCTATCTATCTATCTATCTACCTACCTACCTACCTACCTACATATCTATCTATCTATCTATCTATCTATCTATCTATCTATCTATCTATCTATCTATCTATCTATCTATCTATCTATCTATCTATCTATCTATCTATCTATCTATCTATCTATCTATCTATCTATCTATCTATCTATCTATCTATCAATCTATCTATCAATCTATCAATCTATCAATCTATCTATCTATCTATCTATCTATCTATCTATCTATCTATCTATCTATCTATCTATCTATCTATCTATCTATCTATCTATCTAATCTGTCTGTCTGTCTGCCTGCCTGCCGACCGACCGACCGACCTACCCACCGACCGACCCACCCACCCAGCCAGCCAGCCAGCCAGCCAGCCAGTCAGCCATCCACCCACCTTTCTACCTATCAACCTACTTACCTACGTACCTACCTACCTGTCTGTCTGTCTGTCTGTCTGTCTGTCTCTCTGTCTGTCTGTCTGTCTGTCTGTCTGTCTGTTTGTCTGTCCGCGCTATTAAATATTGATAAAAGTTACTGGAAAAAACGTCAGGATCATGTGTTGAAAGAGGGAGAGGACTATTGGAGAAAGGATGGATTGAATTTTATGCAACCGAGAGCAATCATCAACCTACTGGAATCGTCCGACACAGATTAAGGTCTGAGCAGATCGCAGACCTTAATCTACGTACACACTTACTGGGATATTTTGCTCCAACTATTCAGACGAATTGCAGGCCCTAAACATTATAGCATCAGCATCAGCTGAAGAAACAAGAAGGAAATGAAAAATAAGGTAAGAAATATATTCCTTCTACTTTCCTGTTAATTTACAAATTATTTACACCGTGCCTCTGTAAATTCTCTGTCTTTACTAATATTACACATTGCACCCCTCTCGGGATTCTCCGTGGTGAAGTGGTCAAGCCGTCTGACTCGGGCTTCGAAGGTTGTATGTTCGATTCCGTGCCGCGTCCTTCATTTCACGAGTGCATTTTTTCGGAGACTCCCGAGGGTCGTCGCTGGAGCTACGGAGTTCGTGCTTTGTGCGACGCTTTCCGCGCTGCGGAAAGAAACTGAGCCATATGGGATAAAAACCCAGTGCAATGCAGCCGACCCTGTCGATTTTAAACTAGTTCTTTCATTGCACCCACTACCATACGAATCCGGATACGCCTTTGTGTGTCATCAGAATTGGCAGGTCTCACATTACCGTAAAAATAACTTTGTTAGCGAGAAATCACTAGTTGTAAAGCAAAACATCAAAGGAATGTCGCCGCTTTCAATGATTTAAGTTGTTTTTGGACCTATCAAAGACATATACCTTGGGTGGAGGTAAATATAAGACGGCTGGAAAAATTTCATAACGATGCAACAGACAGATTTCAAAATAATTGATCGTGAATGAAGGCAAACAAATGTGGACATACTAGTGTGTTTTGTTGTTGTTGCCTCAAATTAAAAATTCAATATCTCAGTAACGAACTGAGGGAAAATGATGAGATTTAGCATATAACCTTATAATTATGTCCACCCAACAAAAAAAATTTTGTTCTGGAGATTGTACAGCAGATTTCAATGTTTGTTTATATGTGGTATATATTTTATTGCCCCCGCATTCATTCCATCATTTTAAGAGTATTACAGCTTCAACACGACACCTCCCCCCCCCCCCCCGCAGTTTTTGAAATTTGTCTGCGCGGTTTTCGCTTTTGGCAGACTGAGGGAATTTATATGGGGTAGTCCAGAGGCGTCGTCAAACTGTGGGTTCTTTTATGAAACGTGATTATATAAATAAACTAGCTGGCTCGGCCCGGCTCCTGGCGGGGATCTATCTATCTATCTATCTATCTATCTATCTATCTATCTATCTATCTATCTATCTATCTATCTATCTATCTATCTATCTATCTATCTATCTATCTATCTATCTATCTATCTATCTATCTATCTATCTATCTACCTACCTACCTACCTACCTACCTACCTACCTACATATCTATCTATCTATCTATCTATCTATCTATCTATCTATCTATCTATCTATCTATCTATCTATCTATCTATCTATCTATCTATCTATCTATCTATCAATCTATCTATCTATCTATCTATCTATCTATCTATCTATCTATCTATCTATCAATCTATCTATCTATCAATCTATCAATCTATCAATCTATCTATCTATCTATCTATCTATCTATCTATCTATCTATCTATCTATCTATCTATCTATCTATCTATCTATCTATCTATCTATCTAATCTGTCTGTCTGTCTGCCTGCCTGCCGACCGACCGACCGACCTACCCACCGACCGACCCACCCACCCAGCCAGCCAGCCAGCCAGCCAGCCAGTCAGCCATCCACCCACCTTTCTACCTATCAACCTACTTACCTACGTACCTACCTACCTGTCTGTCTGTCTGTCTGTCTGTCTCTCTGTCTGTCTGTCTGTCTGTCTGTCTGTTTGTCTGTCCGCGCTATTAAATATTGATAAAAGTTACTGGAAAAAACGTCAGGATCATGTGTTGAAAGAGGGAGAGGACTATTGGAGAAAGGATGGATTGAATTTTATGCAACCGAGAGCAATCATCAACCTACTGGAATCGTCCGACACAGATTAAGGTCTGAGCAGATCGCAGACCTTAATCTACGTACACACTTACTGGGATATTTTGCTCCAACTATTCAGACGAATTGCAGGCCCTAAACATTATAGCATCAGCATCAGCTGAAGAAACAAGAAGGAAATGAAAAATAAGGTAAGAAATATATTCCTTCTACTTTCCTGTTAATTTACAAATTATTTACACCGTGCCTCTGTAAATTCTCTGTCTTTACTAATATTACACATTGCACCCCTCTCGGGATTCTCCGTGGTGAAGTGGTCAAGCCGTCTGACTCGGGCTTCGAAGGTTGTATGTTCGATTCCGTGCCGCGTCCTTCATTTCACGAGTGCATTTTTTTTGGAGACTCCCGAGGGTCGTCGCTGGAGCTACGGAGTTCGTGCTTTGTGCGACGCTTTCCGCGCTGCGGAAAGAAACTGAGCCATATGGGATAAAAACCCAGTGCAATGCAGCCGACCCTGTCGATTTTAAACTAGTTCTTTCATTGCACCCGCTACCATACGAATCCGGATACGCCTTTGTGTGTCATCAGAATTGGCAGGTCTCACATTACCGTAAAAATAACTTTGTTAGCGAGAAATCACTAGTTGTAAAGCAAAACATCAAAGGAATGTCGCCGCTTTCAATGATTTAAGTTGTTTTTGGACCTATCAAAGACATATACCTTGGGTGGAGGTAAATATAAGACGGCTGGAAAAATTTCATAACGATGCAACAGACAGATTTCAAAATAATTGATCGTGAATGAAGGCAAACAAATGTGGACATACTAGTGTGTTTTTTTGTTGTTGCCTCAAATTAAAAATTCAATATCTCAGTAACGAACTGAGGGAAAATGATGAGATTTAGCATATAACCTTATAATTATGTCCACCCAACAAAAATTTTTTTTGTTCTGGAGATTGTACAGCAGATTTCAATGTTTGTTTATATGCGGTATATATTTTATTGTCCCCGCATTCATTCCATCATTTTAAGAGTATTAGCTCTTCAACAAGACACCCCCGCTGTTTTTGAAATTTGTCTGCGCGGTTTTCGCTTTTGGCAGACTGAGGGAATTTATATGGGGTAGTTCAGAGGTGTCGTCAAACTGTGGATTCTTTCATGAAACGTGATTATATAAATAAACTAGCTGGCTCGGCCCGGCTCCTGGCGGGTATCTATCTATCTATCTATCTATCTATCTATCTATCTATCTATCTATCTATCTATCTACCTACCTACCTACCTACCTACCTACCTACCTACCTACCTACCTACCTACCTACCTACCTACCTACCTACCTACCTATCTATCTATCTATCTATCTATCTATCTATCTATCTATCTATCTATCTATCTATCTATCTATCTATCTATCAATCTATCTATCAATCTATCTATCTATCAATCTATCTATCTATCTATCTATCTATCTATCTATCTATCTATCTATCTATCTATCTATCTATCTACCTACCTACTCACCCACCCACCGACCCACCTATCCACCCATCTATCTATCTATCTATCTATCTATCTATCTATCTATCTATCTATCTATCTATCTATCTATCTATCTATCTATCTATCTATCTATCTATCTATCTATCTATCGATCGGTTGTTCGGTCGGTCGGCCGGCCAGCCGGCCCCCCCCCCCCCCCACCCACCCACCGACCGACCGACCCACCACCCACCCAGTCAGCCAGCCAGCCAGCCATCCACCTACCCACCCACCTACCTTTCTGCCTACCTACCTACTTACCTACCTACATTTCTGTCTGTCTGTCTGTCTGTCTGTCTGTCTGTCTGTCTGTCTGTCTGTCTGTCTGTCTGTCTGTTTGTCTGTCTGTCTGTCTTTCTGTCTGTCCGCGCTATTAAATATTGATAAAAGTTACTGGAAAAAACGTCAGGATCATGTGTTGAAAGAGGAAGAGGACTATTGGAGAAAGGATGGATTGAATTTTATGCAACCGAGAGCAATCATCAACCTACTGGAATCGTCCGACACAGATTAAGGTCTGAGCAGATCGCAGACCTTAATCTACGTACACACTTACTGGGATATTTTGCTCCAACTATTCAGACGAATTGCAGGCCCTAAACATTACAGCATCAGCATCAGCTGAAGAAACAAGAAGGAAATGAAAAATAAGGTAAGAAATATATTCCTTCTACTTTCCAGTTAATTTACAAATTATTTACCCCGTGCCTCTGTAAATTCTCTGTCTTTACTAATATTACACATTGCACCCCTCTCGGGATTCTCCGTGGTGAAGTGGTCAAACCGTCTGACTCGGGCTCCGAAGGTTATATGTTCGATTCCAGGCCGCGTCCTTCATTTCACGAGTGCATTTTTTCGGAGACTCCCGAGGGTCGTCGCTGGAGCTACGGAGTTCGTGCTTTGTGCGACGCTTTCCGCGCTGCGGAAAGAAACTGAGCCATATGGGATAAAAACCCGGTGCAATGCAGCCGACCCTGTCGATTTTAAGCTAGTTCTTTCATAGCACCCACTCCCATACGAATTCGGATACGCCTTTGTGTTTCATCAGAATTGGCAGGTCTCACATTACCGTAAAAATAACTTTGTTAGCGAGAAATCACTAGTTGTTAAGCAAAACATCAAAGGAATGTCGCCGCTTTCAATGATTTAAGATGTTTTTGGACCTATCAAAGACATATTCCTTGGGTGGGGGTAAATATAAGACGGCTGGAAAAATTTCATAACGATGCAACAGACAGTTTTGAAAATAATTTATCTTGATTGAAGGCAAACACATGTGGACATACTATAGAGATGAAGGGCATTGCATGTGGCTTTAATACTAACATTGTCAATAAAGAGTGGAAGTTAGACTTTATGTTTGCAAGTTGAAATTATGGAAAAGTTAAATGAACTGAATGTCAAACTTCAGGGCAATGGTGTGTTTGCACATGAATTGTATGTACATGCAAAATCATTTCAGGAAAAACTCTCACTGTTCTCCAGACAAGCAAGTGAAAAAAGATTTTGTCACTTCCCTTTGCTGAAACCAGAAACCATTTCTGGTGAAATGACTGAAAATTACAAAGCCAATTAGATGAAATGATTAAAGAATTTAGATGGAGATTCCAAGATTTCAAGAACTTAGAGCCACAGTTCAATATTCTCAGTTCCCCTTTTAGTGCAGAAGCTGATACAGCAACAGAGGACATACAGTTGGAGCTGCTTGACTTACAAGCAGATCATGACCTGAAAGAGAAATTCAAGTCAGATGGTTTGCTGAATTTCTATGGATCTTTATCACAAGAATCATTTCCCAACTTGAAAAACTTTGCAGCTAAACTTTTATCATTGTTTGGATCAACATACATTTGCAAACAAGCATTCTCTTGCTTGAAGATCAACAAATCTAAGAATAGGTCTTTATTGTCGGACAGCAACTTGCATGCTGTCATGCGAATTTCAACAAGCAAACTTGCTCCAGATTTTAAGAATATTGTCAAAAAATGCAAGCAGTTACATACATCTCATTAGAAATCTACAATTATAGTGACAATGTAGTCGGTTTTTGTCTAAATTAAAGCCATTGATAGATAATAAAGAATATTTGTTATAATAACAAGTTGTAAAATCTAATTAATAAATTAGTAAAAGTTTTTGTCCATATTGTCACTCGTAATGTATAAGTGTATAAGTAAAATAAAACTGCAATAATTAGTTATTTAGACTGCTTAATAACCTATAAATAATAAATAATTACTTATTGTGATAGGTTGCTGTAAACAAAATGGACATTATATATATATATATATATATATATATATATATATATATATATATATATATATATATATATATATATATATATATATATATATATATATATATATATATATATATATATATATATATATATATGCGGCCCGCCAATAGCTTTACATTTGTCAATGCGGCCCTACGCACAAAAAGTTTGCCCACCCTGGTGTAGATAATGATGTGCGAGGCGAAGTGATTGAACAGCTGCCTCAAACTCGTTATGAGGCACTTTACGTGGCACGCTTGAAACACGCTATAAGGCAAGCAATGAGGCACGCTATGGGGTACTCTATGAAGCACCCTATAAGGCACGCTGGGAGGCAGTCCATAAGACACTATATGAGGAACTTTATGATACACTATGAGGTACTCTGTGAGGCACTCTAAGAGGAACGCTATGAGGCACTCTATGAAGCATGCTATGAGGCACGCTTTGAGGTACTCTATGAGGCACTCTATGAGGAACGTTATGAGGCACTCTATGAGACACGCTATGAGGCACGATATGAGGCACTCTATGAGGAGAAATGAATGAGAAAACTTAGTGGCAAATGGCAAACTTTGGGGGGAAAGAGTAAGAGAATGGCAACGACATAAATACCTGGATGGCTTGGCCACGTGACATAATAGGTACCAGAACACAGACCTGATCCAGGACTGTGGTGAGGGTATCAAACATGAAGCGTGGGCGTATAACAGCATGTTACATGATGATGGTGATGTGTTTGTAAGTGTTTTAGTCTATCTTCATGTTTGCCTTCCATTCATTAGCACCGATGTAACGTTATAAATTCATGAAGGTAACATATAAAAACATACATAAAATTCGCATATGTTTTGCAATATCCGAGCTTTAGAAGTTACAAAAGAACGTTTGTTGTATTTCATGGAACTACATGGATGTGCATCATGGACTTTTGTAAAAAAAAGAATTTATTGTCGAGTCTTCAAAGACCATGACGTGTGAAGAGAGTGCTTCTGTAGCTTGAGCAGGTCGTTGACGATACTCCTGTGTAAGATCTGGGAGGCACACATCATGTCTGTCAACACGACCGGCACTAACCCGCCCATGAAAACGTCTTGTCCTGGAAATGAAATTAAAAGAAGTTACAGTTGTAAGCAGGGATACGTTTTCAGACGGCTACTGGTACCATTAATACTGGGACTCTTCGCTGGCTGTTGCAGAAGAGGATGGAGCACGTATATGAATGTCCTGGGTGTTGTGTTGTCGGTTCTTGAGATAACACAACTGAGTAGGGAGCAGCGGTAGGGTAGTGGATAGACGCTAGACTGTGTGCCTGAAGGGCATCGGTTCGACTCCGCATCCAAGCGGTTCTTAAAAAATGGACCTCGGCTCCCATGTAGACCCAGAATAAAACATGTCACGGGATGGGAAAGAACGTGACTACACAATATGAATAAAAACGTGGATCAGCGAAGATAGCTAATGGGATGCATTGTTCCAGGGAGAAGAGCCAGCCGCTGACAAGCACGGAGGTGGGCACACGACATTAACTCATTTAGTGCCATGGGATGATATGTCGTCTTAATCAAACTTTCTGTAACTGCCATGGGATTATAAATCAAGCTGTAGTTAAAATATCAATACAGTAGTTTCCCTTGTACAACCCCCTTTAATTGTACTGTGTATATAATGTTTTTTTTTTTCCATATCCTTTACAGGACATCGCTGTCAACAACAGCATCTTTCAACTGATTGTTGATTTCTTGGCAAAATTACGTTCAGTAGTTTGCCATTGCTTTCTGAGCGACCGGCTCCATACTCTCATAAGTCACTGGCGCGACTAGAACCGCTTCCAATTCTCGTGCGCTCATGTCAGCCACGAGCGTATTCTGGGTTACGAAGAAAGCTGCTAACTCCTCGGCCAGGGAGGCTGGCGTATATATAATACAGGGTGTATTTTTTTTAAAATAACCATGCAGAGTTTGAAAATATTGCCGGTCCAAGTTTTGCATTTACCTATTATGCTGCATGAACTTTACAGAGGGTGAATACGAAACTTGAACCGGCAATATTTTCAAACACTGCACAGTCATTAAAAATACACCCTATACAATAGGTCTGATACCATATTAACAACTTTTAAGTCATAATTGTGACACAACCCTACTTCCCATTTTCCGCTATAGATTTTTGTTTCGTTGAAATCCACTTTTTGTTTGGCACTGAATCTGTTAAAAACACGCTAGGCCTAACAATGCATGAGCCTGCGGGAGTGTATAAAAACTGTCCTTTCGTCGGGACCTGGTGAGAGCGACCTTTTGCACAGGAACTGAAACATGATGATGATGATGGTTCTGCATCAGTCTAGAATACGTCTCTTGGGTGAAATAAAGCCTATACAATAAAGGAACAATAGAATAACTCAGACTATATACGGCTGTGTTTAAACAAAGTCGATACAATAAAGGAGTCACAGAATAACTCAATAGATGGATGTGTAGAAACAAAGCCTATACAATAAAAGAGTCACATAATAACTCAGACTACAGATGGCTGTGTTGAAACAAAGCCTATACAACAAAGGAGTCACATAATAACTCGGACTACAAATGGCTCTGTTGCAAAACAAATGAAGTTTAGAAAGATAGGATACTTTTGTCGTATTCAGCGACATAACAGACTGCTCAAAACTAAATACTGGAGGGAAGAATTGAAGGTCAAGGAGCTAGAGAAGGTCAAGGATGTAAATGGACAGACAACATCATGATGGGGTCAGATACATCCGAGCAGAATGCAGAAAGTTGTCACAAATTGCTGGAAATCTATGACCGCCAACCTACATTGCAGAGACGGAAATAGCTGATGATGATGATGGTACAGCGACGCCATTAATCATCATCATGTGCCGTGAAGATAAGCGTGAGTGGTCATGTTTCGCCATCTGACACGACGACCAGAGTTTTGGATCAGCTCTGTATTTTTGCCTTTGTTATGTCATGTGACCAAGCCTTCCCAATATTTACTTCTACCTTCCCCTTACCCCCCCCCCCCCCCCCCCCTCTTGCCGATTGTCATTAAGTTTCCCAGTTTATTTCTCTTCACAACGTGTCCAAAACAAACAAATCTTGACTGTCTCATTTCTCCAATCAGTGTACGGTTTTCATTTGTTTCGTTTAGAATCTGTTCATTCATTTTACTGTCCAGTCATGGCATTCTTTGCATGTTCTTCAGAATCCACATTTCCACTGCCATTGGGTATTTCTCGGTTTGTCTGCTGATTGTCCAAGTTTCACATGCATATAAAAGACGACATTAGATGATGAAGAAGATGCTGATGATGATGTGAATGAACCAGGCCGAGCCTACCTGTCAGATACAGACCGTTGATGTCGGTGCCTGGTCGGAGCTTGCTGGCCACCTCAGGTGTATAGCGGGTCATGTCCTGACAAAGTCCATACATCTCGCCGTGAGGGTAGGACAGGTAATGCTGGTTAGTCACCGGAGTGCCCACCTCCAGGTACACCTTCTGTAGGGGTCCGAGATAAGACATCAATGGCTGGTTTGTGCTTAACATCATGGCTGGTTTGTGTTTAATTTCATGGCTGGTTTGTGTTTAGCATCAAGGATAGTTTGTGTTTAATATCAAGGATAGTTTGTGTTTAACATCAAGGCTGGATTGTGCGTAACATCAAGGATAGTTTGTGTTTAATATGAAGGATAACATGTGTTTAACATCAAGGACAGTTTGTGTCTAACATCAAGGCTGGTTGTGTAACATCAAGGATAGTTTGTGTTTAGCATCAAGGATAGTCTATGTGTACCATCAAGGCTAGTTTGTGTTTAGCATCAAGGATAGTGTGCGTGTAACATCAAGGATAGTTTGTGTTTAACATCAAGGCTAGTTTGTGTGTGTAACATCAAGGATAGTTTGTGTTTAGCATTAAGGATAGTGTGTGTGTAACATCAAGGATAGTTTGTGTTTAACATAAAGGCTGGTTTGTTTTTAACGTCAATGATCCATCCATTCATTATGTGCCATGTCGATAAGCGTGGGCGGACTGTTCTGCCATCTCACTCGAACACCACAGTCGTGGATCAGCTCCGTTTTCCTGTCTCAACCATGCCACACGGCCAAGCCATCCGGGTATTTACTTCTCGGTCTTCCAATTGGTCTCTTCTCTTCGGCCTTGCCAGTTGACACCAAGTTTTCCAAGTCATTTCTTCTCATAACATGCCCAAAATATTTTGACTGTCTACGTCTAATGCCTCTAATCAATTTACGATCTTTATTTGTTTCTTGAAAGACTCCACCCCACACTACACCCCACCTCACATTACAAAACACCTCACATCACACTACACCTCACATCACACTATACCTCACATCACACTACACCCCACCCCACATCACACTACATCCCACCCCACATTACACAACACCCCACATCACACTACACCCGCCACAACATAACACTACAACCCACATCACACAAAACCCCACCCTACAACACACAACACCCCACCCCACATCACACTAAACCCCACCCCACAATACACTACATCCCACATCACGCTATACCCGACACAACATCACACTACACCCCACATCACCCTACACCCCACCCCACAACATATTACACCCCACATCACACTACACCCCACCCGACATCACACTACACCCCACCCCACATCACACTACACCCCACCCCACATCTCACTACACTCCACCCCACAATACACTACACTCTACCCCACATTACACTACACCCCACATCACACTACACCCCACCCCACATCAAAATTCACCTCACCCCACATCACATTACACCCCACCCCCAGATCACACTACATCCCACCCCACATTACACTACACTCCACATAAAACTACACCCCACCCCACATCACACTACACTCCACGCCACATCACACTACACCCAACATCACACTACACCCCACCCCACATCACACTACACCCTAACCCACATTACACTACACTCGACCCCACATTACACTACACCCCACATCACACTACACTCCACCCCACATCAAAATGCGCCTCACCCCACATCACATTACACCCCAACCCACATCACACTACACCCCACTCCACATCACAATACACCCAACATCACACTACACTTCACCCCACATCACACTACACCCCACATCACACTACACCCTACATCACACTACAACCCACATCACACTACACTACACCTCACTCCACATCACACTACACCCCACACCACGCTCCCCGCCAGGGGCTGGGCGAAGCCGGGGCGGGTCGTCTTTTTTGGGAACGGGAACGGGAGCAGGGGCCGAATATGAATTAAATTAGATGCTCCCCACCAGGAGCTGGGCGAAGCCGGGCCGGGTCGTCTTTTTTGGGAATGGGAACGGGGGCAGGGGCCAAATACGAATTAAATGAGAAGCTCCCCGCCAGGGGCTGGGCGAAGCCGGGGCGGGTCGTCTTTTTTGGGAACGGGAACGGGAGCAGGGGCCGAATATGAATTAAATGAGATGCTTCCCGCCAGGTGCTGGGCGAAGCCGGGCCGGGTCAGCTAGTCGTTAATGAGACGCACTCGTCACTTGAAGCAAATACTGCCAACATACTCGGCTGTTTGCGCAGTTGGTTATTAGATGACATAACAAGACAATCCAGTGTTATTTCGATTTTCGACAAATACGACTATAATGTGAGTTATATGACTATAATTATTTTGCTTTAATCGAAATTAACGATTACTTAATCGTTAATTCTTTAAAAGTTAACTATTAAATTTAAATTAATCGGTCGCAGCCCTAATCTATATATATAAAAGAGAATGTATGTCTGTCTGTCTGTATGTCCTTTATGCGTTCGCGAACGGTCCATCCGATTGAGATGAAAATTTCTACACGTCTTCTAATCATTCCCGTGCTGCCAACTGTCATAGTTTTTTTAGTGTACAAACATATTTTCTTCTTATTATTTAATATTTAATTTACATTATAATGTATATATAGCGAGGGGACATAACTTCTAATAGAATTGCTATATATGTAAAATTGTTGCATATTTCTCAAATAGAAGGACCTTTTCGCTGCAGTTATCTACAGGAATATGCGTTATAATCCTCCTCCCCCTCCTCCTCCTCATCCTATCCTCCTCCTCATCCTATCCTCCTCCTCCTCCTCTTCCTCCTCCTTCCTCTTCATACTCCTCCTCCTACCTCCTCCCCCTCCTC
>OY992876.1:381550218-381652718 GCA_963921405.1 Cepaea hortensis | reverse complement strand
GGCAATGTTAGACAGAAGATCTGTTTATAGAGACAGTGGCTAGAGTCGCCGACCAGTATCTTCAAGAAGTAATACTATCTCACATGTTATTATATATAAACTCAATCAACCAGACACGTGATATCATATTCATGCACGCAACCAATCAGGAAGCTTAATCTCATATTCATGAATTTAAACAATCAGACAGCTTAATCGCATATTTATAAATTAAACCAATCAGGAAGCTAATCACATATCCATAATTTAAACCAATCAGGAAGTTTAATCTCATGTTCATAAATTCTACCAACCAGGAAACTTGGTTTCATATTCAGGATCTTTCGTAGACGGAAAAGCAATAAATGAAAACGGCATATGCGTGACCCCCATCTCATCAGCCTTGACATTCCAATAGGCGCCAACTGATTGGTTAATGTCGTCCCTGTGTGACACATGAATGGCATTTCCAATGAAGCCAACACGCAGCATTCAAGTACAATTAAACTTAAAATGTGACAAGATGAACATTGCTCGCGGTTCGTTCAGTTCAGTTCAACGAGGAGATCAGTGAAAACGGAAATTAGAATTAATCAGCTTTACAAGAACACAATCACAAGTGACAAGTGTTGCGGGTAGAAAGCCTTCATGAGCACACCAGAATGTAGTCAATGAATCAAAGATGAAGGTCTTTGTTTACTTCCATCAAACGCTCCATTGATATACATTTACTGTGCCCTTGCCTTCTACGAACCCACAATGTTCTTCCCATATTTCAGGTTGTATTTCTTCCTCTTAGCATGATGATTCGTAGCGACATCTTCGTGATGTGGCTTCATAATTCAGAAGGTATATCTCCAGTATCATATATTGTGTTCAGCAGTCTGGTGATCTGTTCCATTCCATATTCTTCTAAGGCAGTGGTTCTCAACCTTTTTTGGCCCATGCACCCCTTCACCATATGTTCAGAATGTCACCCCCCCTTTCGTATTTCCTCCTTATACCCCCCCCCCCGCCTTTTTACACAGTGTACATAAAAATGGAAGCTAAATTTAATACCACATACTAGAACAAGTCTAGACGTCTACAAAAAAAAAAAAAAAAAAAAAAACGCGACTTGCGGGTTTACTTACGTTATAAAATGCATTTAAGAAAGGCGAGAAGTACAGAACCGTAAAGTCTAGAGGGAAAAACAATATCAAGTAATCGGTTCTTGTATTAACGCGACCTTGAAATAATCTTAATTCCCCCCCCCCCCCGGAAACCATAAAATTCCCCCTGGGAAAGGGGGAGGGGGAATTCCCCACCGGTTGATAACCACTGTTCTAAGGCATTGATCATTTCCGTTGTGATGTTGTCTGGACCCGGGGTCTTGCCAGTTTTAATATGGTTAAGAGCATTCTGTTCTCACTTACCCAGTGTATACCCAGATATTACTGGCTTGTAGATTGAGATCTCGACTGCTGCCATCTATGCCAATGAAGGTGGTGATGAAGGAACGGCTGGGGCCCACTTTCTCAATTAACGGGTAGATACCTTTCACGATGGGGGAAAGCATGGAACAACAGAGATTTTAAAAACATCAACAAAATAGATTGTCTAAACATCAACACAACAGCCTTGCTAATCATCAAGCTAAGAGTTTTACTAAATATTAGCAAAGTAGATTTACTTAACATCAATTAAATAGTTTTACTAAACATCAATCAAATAACTTTACTAACATCATCAACATAACTTTACGAAACATCTACATAATAGTCTTACAACAAACTAGCTGTACTAAACGTCATCAAATTTAGCATGACTAAACATCAATAGCCAGTCTCTCTGGCCGAGGGGTTACAACACTTTCTCCGTAATCCCGTGTATCACGCAGAGTCTCGTAGCAGGCGAGAGCTGGAGGCGGTTCGACCCCCGCTGGTGACTTGCGGGATAACTGAGCCGGCCGCTCAGAAAGCAATGGCAAACTACTGAGCGTAATCTTGCCAAGAAATCAACAATCAGCTGAAAGATGCTGATGGTGACAGCGATGTCATGTAAAGGATATGCGGAAAAAAAAATAATAAGCCGTCTCCGTGGCGAAGGACTTACGGTCTTGATTCGTAAACCCGCGTACCCGCGTTCGAAACACAGCTGCCAAAGATATGGTAGCAGACCGCGTTGGGCTGGATTTTAACGCGTTGGTATGGGATCCGGTCGTTCAGAAAGCAATGGCAAACTACTGAACGTAAACTTGCCAAGACATCAACAACAGCAGTAAAATGTTGGTGTTGTCAGCGATATTCTGTAAACAGGATATGAAAAAAAAAAAAAAAAAAAAACCAACAAAATAACTTTACTACACATCCAAAAAACAGACTTACGAAAGATCATCAAAACAGATTGATTATACATCAGCAAGGAAACGGCCTCAATGTTTCATAAACAGTCATAAACTGTATTACGTTGTGTCTATAAGAAAATTTGTCTCCTCCTCTTCCCCCTCCTCCTCCTCCTCCTCCTCCTCCTCCTCCTCCTCCTCCTCCTCCTCCTCCTCCTGTATGTGAATACTATGGTGCATACATCGGTAACCACGTCCGAACAATCCTCTCTGTCATCCAACATTTTGATGAAGATTATTATGTTTTTTTCTAATGTCATGGTTTGTTGTCCGAGTGTTGTAACTTTCTACCAACATCTCACTGTGTCTTTCCTGCTGTTCTTGCCCACAGCTGTCCCACATCAGGCTAACTTCTTTATGTTACATTCCTTTCATTTTTTTTTTGTTATTTGTGGTTTTGCTGAGTAATCTTGTGACAACTACTTCTCTCAATATTTCGGCTATTCTCTTCTCAGTCCACCATATTCTCTATATAAAACCACATTAAGAAATACTACATATTGTTGTTTGTATCTAAGTCTCATTGTGAGAGTATCATACATAATACATGCACACATATTTTACATGTCTGTTTATTTACATACTTTGTGTGCATATATACTCGTAACTTGTCTGTTTGCGTACATATATTGACTGTTTACTTACGTATATTGAGTGTATGCGTACATATATTGTCTGTTTGCTTACGTATATTGTCTGTTTTCGTACATATATTCAAACAGAAACCCTTACAAGATTTTCTAGCCACATCTTCAGGCAGTAGTTTTTTGAACGTGTTGATGACTCCGGCGTCAGAGATGATGTACTTTGCTCGTATTTCTACATCGTTTTTACCAATCCGAACTCCTGCAGATACATTGGTGAACAATACAATTGTTTTAGCACATGAATGGGCGCATAAAAAATGGCGTATATGCTTATATTTCTTTATCGTTTCTGCCAATCCAAACTCATGCAGATTATTTATTGAAACACAGTAGTTTTTACAAATGAGTGGAGGCAGAAAGGATGCAGTAAATGTTCGTATTTCTATATGGTTTTTACCAAAAACAGTTAACATAAATAAGACTAAACATGCCATGGCTGCACAAACAGTTAACATAAATGACATTAAACATGCCAAGGTTGTACAAACAGTTAACATAAATGACACTAAACATGCCATGGTTGTACAAACAGTTAGCATAAATGACATTAAACTTGCCATGTTGTACAAACAGTTCACATAAATGACATTAAACTTGCCATCGTTGTACAAACAGTTAATATAAATGACACTAAACATGCCAAGGTTGAACAAACAGCCAACATAGATGACACTAAACATGCCAAGGTTGTATAAACAATTAACATAAATGAACTAAACATGCAACGGTTGTACAAACAGTTAACATACATGACACTAAACATGCCAAGGTTGTACAAACAGTTAACATAAATGACACTAAACATGCCATCGTTGTACAAACAGTTAACATAAATGACGTTAAACTTGCCATCGTTGTACAAACAGTTAATATAAATGACACTAAACATGCCAAGGTTGAACAAACAGCCAACATAGATGACACTAAACATGCCAAGGTTGTATAAACAATTAACATAAATGAACTAAACATGCAACGGTTGTACAAACAGTTAACATAAATGACACTAAACATGCCATCGTTGTACAAACAGTTAATATAAATGACACTAAACATGCCAAGGTTGAACAAACAGCCAACATAGATGACACTAAACATGCCAAGGTTGTATAAACAATTAACATAAATGAACTAAACATGCAACGGTTGTACAAACAGTTAACATAAATGACACTAAACATGCCATCGTTGTACAAACAGTTAACATAAATGACGTTAAACTTGCCATCGTTGTACAAACAGTTAACATAAATGACACTAAACATGCCGAGGTTGAACGAACAATCAACATAAATGACACTAAACATGCCATGGTGTAAAAACGGTTAACATAGATGTCACTAAACATGCCAAGGTTGTAGAAATAGTTATCATAAATTGCACTAAACATGCCAAGCTTGTACAAACAGTTAACATAAATGACATTAAACTTGCCATGGTTGTTTAATTTAGTAGATGGACCAACATCACGGCACACGGGTGTAACCCATAAGTGCTTCATTCTCCTGCTAACTCAAACCTGAGTTTGGAGAAACTCAGCTCAGTGCACGAACTCCGTAGCACCGCCGAGGATCCTGAAATACTTTGGGTAGATTTATAACTCGAAAATTTGCCAGGGCAGCGCCGTTAGGCTACTCTTTTTCGATTTCTAACTGCCGAGGGATTTTTACGTGCGCAAACAATACACACGAGAGTCCTATCTCACTACCCAGAGACCAGGGGAAACTTTATTACTAGAAGTCCACGTGAAAAAATCCCGGTCCTCACCGAGGCTTGAACCTGGGACCTCCAGCACTCGAGGCGGACACCATACCTCGAGACCACGCAGCCCCCTGTTTGCTATGGTTGTACAAAGAGTTAACATAAATGACACTAAACATGCCATGGTTATATAAACAGTTAACATAAATGACATTAAACTTGCCATGGTTGTTCAAACAGTTAACATGAATGACACTAAACATGCCAAGTTTGAACAAACAGTTAACATAAATGACACTAAACATGCCATTGTTGTACAAACAGTTAACATAAATGACACTGTTGTCTCTAAGGATGACAAAATAGTTCGACAGGGGATGAGAAGAGTTGACAACAGAACAATGAGTGGAGGGTTACCAGCTGGAGTGGACAGACGTAGAAAAGGCAGAAAAAGGATACCATCTGGAATGTAAGGTCGCTGAACATCAGAGCGGATCAGAGGAGATTTCGTCCAGAGGAAGAACAGATTTAAATGGGTTTC
Organism: Cepaea hortensis; assembly: GCA_963921405.1. NCBI lineage: Eukaryota > Metazoa > Mollusca > Gastropoda > Stylommatophora > Helicidae > Cepaea > Cepaea hortensis. Next base: position 381,647,467 of record OY992876.1, on the reverse strand, counting down.
TTCTTCTTTCGTTCGCCTAAATTATGTTTATAACTGCAATGTTGTCTCTTGTATGAATCTAACAGTCTTTTTTAGTTCATTCAGCGGTCCATAGAGTTTATCTTCCACTGTTGTCTCTCTAGGCCAGAAGGTTCGCCTGGATATGTTGTAGTTTGGGCAATCCTGGAGTATGTGCTCTGCTGTCTGCGACGCCAAACCACATGTGCACATGGCTGAGTACCAATCTTGAATTTTGTATACATGTGGTTGCGTAATCTATTGTGTCCTGTTCTGAGGCGCAGAAGAATGACCTGTTCTGGTCTGTCCATAACGTGGTAGTCGTCTTGAGTAAGGTTTGGTGGCCTTCTGACTGATTTGATCATTCTTTTCTTTTGGTGGTATGTAATAGGCACATCTGGTTGTTCTTCTTGTGCTCCTTCCTTAGCCAATTGATCAGCTCTGTCGTTTCCGGGGATTCCACAGTGGGATGGTATCCACTGTATGGTGATCTTACGATGACTGCTAAGTTCAGAAAGTAGTGTCCTCAGAACTGGCAATTTCCCAGACAGGAGCGCCTCTATTACGGATTTTGCATCTGTCAATATCACCACAGGTTGTGTACCATGGCTGGTATTTTGTAATTTCTCTGTGGCTATCTTGATTGCCTCAATTTCAGCATCATAATTATGGCAGTACTTTCCTGTTGGAATTCTGGCCGTGTCTCTAGTGTTATTTGGGTATTCTATATACACTCCCGCTCCTCCATTTCGAACAGCATGTTGTGCTGACTCATCTGTGTAGACTCGGATCCAGAGGTCCTGTGGGTATTCGTCATCAAGGAAGCTGAGAGTGGCTGTTTTGCGCTGTACACTGTTCTGTTCTTCCTTGTCAAATATTCCTCTCACTTTTGACTGGATTTGTAGTGATATTCTATGTTCATCTTTCCACGGGGTTCGCTCTGGAATAGTTGTCAGGGGGATATCAACTGTGGGAAGATCGATGGTTTCTCTGCAGAGTTGTTTGGCCTGGTGGATGAAACTACTTCTTTTCAACCGCCCCATAGCTAAGATTTCAAATCTGTTCTTCATAGGGTGGCCTGGCAAGCTGAGAAACTTTTCTGCTTGTATTAGTGTTTTTGTATCTCTGCGTTCTCTTAAAGCTTGTGTCCTCCCCATTTTCTCCATTGCTACTATAGGGGTTGATTTCATCCCGCCTGTGATGACTCTAAGAGCTTGATTTTGCACCTTGTCCAGCTCCTGCAATGTAGTTTTTGATGCTGAACACCACGCAGTTGACCCGTATTCCAAGTGTGGTCGTAAGCTCTGTTGATAAACTTTGCTAAGTATTTTCCCACTGGCTCCCCAAGTGGTTCCAGTTAGCTTTCTCAGGATGGCAATTTTCCTTCTGGCTTTTGCTACTGCTTTTTTTAAAATGTGTTTTCTCCATGTCAGCTTGTCGTCGAATGTTACACCAAGGTATGTTATTTCCTTATCTTCTCTTAGGGGTGTTCCATTTATCTGAATGCTCCCTGCCTTTTGTTTCGGAGAAAGGGTAAATAGAGTGGTGCTGCACTTGTCAGTGTTTATGCTGATACACCATCTATCCGCCCATGCAACAAATGTATCTACAGCTCTTTGTAGCAATATGGTGGCCACTGATGCATGTTCATTTGCGCTCCACAAAACCAGGTCATCAGCGTACATTGCCGCTTTAATTCCATTGGGTAGATTAGCAACAAGATCATTGATGAAGATTAGAAAAAGTGTTGGGGACAGGACTCCGCCCTGGGGAACACCGTGACGGAGTAATACTTTCTTGCTCTTGAGTCCGTCTATCTGTACTCGGGCTCTTCTGTTGTGCAAGTATGCTTTTACCCATTTGTACATTCTTCCATTGACTTTACAGTTTCTCAGTTTCTTCATGAGACCTTCTTTCCAGACTTTGTCAAAGGCTTTCTTCAGATCTATCCAAGCCGCAAGTACCAGCTTCTTCTCTTGGAATGCATCCTCAACTTCTTGAGAGAGGTAGGTTGTCTGATCTTCCTTAGAGTAGCACTGACTAAAGGCAGCCTGTTGTGGCACAAGGATGTTTTTACTTTCAATGTACCACTGTAGTCTGTGATTGATGACGCGTTCCATTGTTTTGCAGAGACAACTGGTGAGGCTAATGGGTCTGTAGCTGGAGGCAATGGAACTGTCTTTCCCAGATTTTAGGAGGGGTATCATGATTGCTTCTCTCCAGACTTGTGGAACACTGCCTAAGGTCAATGTATTATTAAAGATCTGTAGCAGCTTTGCTTTAGCCCCTGTTCCTAGGTTCCTGATCATTTCATTGGAGATACCATCAGCTCCTGGTGATTTTCTCATTTTCAGTTTTGAAATGGCTAGCTCCAGTTCACTGAATGTGATAGGTGTCTCCATAACCTCATGTACAACTTCCTTCTGTCCTGTATTTTGCCATTTCTCTCGAATCTCCTGTTGTTTCTCTGGACTAATTTCAATATTGTTATCTTGTGCGAATGAGTCAGCAAAATGGTCAGCTGCTTGCTTTCCGTCTTTATGTAGCGCAATTTTTGAGTTTCTCCCTGTGCCCTCATCGTTAAGCTGTTTTATTAGCCTCCATAACTTTCTTGTGTCTTTTTCAAAGTTCAGTGACTCTGTTTTCTCCTGCCAGCTTTTCCGTCTAGCCTGCAGTTGGGCCCTTTGAAATTTGGCTTTTGCGTGCTGATATTTATTGTGGTGCTCTTGGCTGGGATTGGCCTCTGCTTGTTTTCTACATATATCCACATCATTATGCAACTGTTCCAGTTCACTATTCCAGTAGGGTTTATAATGTTTACGGGCTCCTCTTGGTATTGTTTCGCGTGCTGCCTGTAGTATGCATTTCCCAAACTCTTCAACTACTTTATTTATGTCCTTCTCAGTGTCCAGGTTTCTAACCAGTATGCTAGTGCGATGCTTGTACATTGCCCAGTCTGCTTTCTTGTAGTTCCACCTCGAGATGGTGCTGCTTTCACTTACAAGCTCATTTTCTACGGTTAGAAAGACTGGCCGATGGTCACTGCCACCAAGTTGTTTCCCAACAATTCGTGTAATGTTCCACTCCAGGTCTGGTGAATGAAACGCCAGGTCAGGTGTAGTTGTAGAGTGCCATGATCTCGAGTAGAAGGTATGTGGGTCAGACGGCTTGTTAATCAGGATGAATCTATTCTCATCCTGCCAATATTCCAATCTCTCTCCTCTCTGGTCCATGTGATCATAGCCCCAGCTCTGCGAATGGCTGTTGAAGTCGCCACACACAATCATTTTTCCTTTTAATGGCAGTGTGTCCAGTGCCTGTGGGCGGTCATTTGGACAGTAGTAATTGATCAGGTGAAAGTCTGTATTGTCTGTCTTAAGTTTAAGTGCCTGATACTCAGCCCCTTCCATGTGAACTTCAATTTGGGAAGCAGGAATGTTGTTTTTGACAAGAGTCAGTATCCCACCCTTTCTCCTGTCCTTTCGGTCAGATCGGTAACACTGGTAGCCTCTGATTTTGAAGGCTATATTTTCGTTCAGGTGAGTTTCTTGCAAGCAACATACACTTACATTTTCATTGGCCAAGATGTTTTCTAGTTCTATTCTTTTTTTGGTGATACCCTCTGCATTCCAGTGGATTATTTTAAGTCTTTGTTTGGTACGGCCAAACGGTCTATTTTCAGGCCCTCTGGCTCCGCTGAAATTGTAACATGCTATGGGGAGGGTCCCAAATAGTCCCGTCACAATATTTCAAACTTATTCTTTTGCCCTGGCTGGGGATAGGTCTTTGCTGCCAACCCTCATCCGTTCCCCGGACTTACTGTCACTCTCTCTTTCGACCTCAGGGTCTATTTCCTGCAGTGTATTTCTGGCTGACACAAACGTAACATGACGATCGTCTCAGTCACTATAATTAGAATTTAATACCGTAATAAAGACAACACAGAAGAACACCAAGACAGATAAACCTATAAAAGTCTAGAAAAACAAAATTGATGAGATAACTCTAGTCCAGATATGAAGCCAGAAAACTCTGAACATCATATAGCACAGAACTCTAAATTGTCCCGTTATTTCACAACTGCCTCACCGGGCAAAAATGGGTTTAATTGAGCACATTGTCCGCACGGAAGTTTTTCTTCACTAGAGTGCTTCGCTATGTATGCTGTTAACTAAGAAGTAGTATATTTTTGCTAGATGGCCGATGACAAATTAATTCTTGAGGTCTATTTCGTTTGGAGTTATTAATATATCAATGTATGCTGCATTGCAGTTGTTGAAATCAGATGTATATAAAAGATTCGAATTGAAATTCAAATCGGTGGACACAATTGTGTGGTTTCTTTAAATTCGCGAAAGGTGAGGTCATCGGCAGTCCAGAAATCATTCCCGATATGGAAGTCAATTTAACGGGAACAAATGAAGTACAAACGGCATAGACTATGCCCCACTATATGATCATATGCCTTTATGGTCATTCTGTGATAGGACAGTTGGTCCATTAAGATCTGTTCCTATGACTGTTTCAATGGCATATTGATTCGATATCCATTATGCTGAGATATGTCATAGTCCGCCCTGTCACAGTTATTTGTTTCGAAGTCTTCCGCAATTTCAATGCTCAGTGAAAGGACATTCATCATCATCATCATGTGTCATGCCGGTAAGCGCGGGCGGTCATGTTTTGCCATCTCACTCGATCACCAGAGTCGTGGATCAGCTCCGTGTTCTTGTCTCGACCATACCACGTGGCCAAGCCATCCGGGTATTTACTTCTCTGCCCTCCCTTTGTTCTCGTCCCCTCGATCTTGCCAGTTTTCACCATGTTCTCCAATTTATTTCTTCTCATAACGGACCAAAATATTGTGACTGTATACGTCTAATTTCTCTAATTAGTTTATGGTTTTCTTTCGTTTCTTGGTAGGTCAGCAAGGTGGAATTGATAAGAACTCGTGTTCTTAAACATCCGGTGTGCTGAAGCCAAGGTAAGGGGTTCAAACCCTACACGGAACAGTTGGACTAAACTATTGAACTACCGTCCTTGACTTGGGGACGTAAATTACAAGTACCTCTGAAGACGGAGTGAGTTTACCTGAAGGCGCGGCCACTGTTAATAGGGAAAGCTAACCCACACGCAACATTTCTCCTTGGCGAAGAAGTTAAGGACGCCCTTCGTAATCTCGCATACCCACGTTCGAAACACAGCTTCACGAGATTCGGCAGAGGATTGCGTAGCGTTGGTTTCTCACGGAAAGGTATGTAAACCGTTCGTTCAGAAAACAATGACAAACTTTGTTTTTTATGTTCGCATATTCCTTACAGGACATCGCTGTCAACATCAGCATCTTTCAGCTGATTGTTGACATCTTGGCAAGATTACACTCAGTAGTTTACCTTTGTTTTTGAGCGTCCGGCTCACATACCCCATAAGTTACCAACGCGGTGAGAACCGCTACCGATTACGTTACTCACGAGAATATACGGGGTTACGGAGAAAGACGCTAACACCTAGGCCAGGGAGCCCGGCAATGACAAACTACTGAACGTAAAACTTGCCAAGACATCAACAGCAGCTGAAAAAATGCTAGTGTTGACTGCAATGTCCGGTAAATAGGATATTAAAAAAAAAAAAAAACTACTAGAAATAGTGTGCATGTACTAACTCATGTGTGTGGGAAAACATTGTTTCTTGTAGGACTTGGTCTTTCAGTTTTCTCTCTGTCCGTGGTATTCTTTGCATGTTTCTCAGAAACCACATTTCCACAGCCATCAGATGTTGTTTGGAAATGTGCATAATACTTGTTGACTTGATTGTGCGCCATGTTTGATCCCCTGCTACTGTTTGTTTGACACTGAATCAGTTCAGATGTACGTGGCACGGGGTGCTGGAGGCATATGTTTATAGACTTATGGGCATTCGGTCGATGTCAATTTCAGGGCGGCTGAATTTACTTGCTAAGATATTTCCTGCCACATGGATTAGGCTGGATACATATGGCAAGCCCGGTCCAATCCTACAAGGTTTAGGCTGGGTCCATGTAGCAGCCCAGGTCAATCTTACAAGGTTTAGGCTGGGTACATGTGGCAGTCCGGGTCAATGTTACAAGGTTTAGGCTGGGTCCATGTGGCAGCCCAGGTCAATCTTACAAGGTTTAGGCTGGGTACATGTGGCAGTCCGGGTCAATGTTACAAAGTTTAGGCTGGGTCCATGTGGCAGCCCAGGTCAATCTTACAAGGTTTAGGCTGGGTACATGTGGCAGCCCGGGTCAATGTTACAAGGTTTAGGCTGGGTACATGTGGCAGCCCAGGTCAATCTTACAAGGTTTAGGCTGGGTACATGTGGCAGCCCGGGTCAATGTTACAAGGTTTAGGCTGGGTCCATGTGGCAGCCCGAGTCAATGTTACAAGGTTTAGGCTGGGTACATGTGGCAGCCCGGGTCAATCTTACAAGGTTTAGGCTGGGTACATGTGGCAGTCCGGGTCAATGTTACAAGGTTTAGGCTGGGTACATGTGGCAGCCCGGGTCAATGTTACAAGGTTTAGGCTGGGTACATGTGGCAGCCCGGGTCAATCTTACAAGGTTTAGGCTGGGTACATGTGGCAGCCCGGGTCAATGTTACAAGGTTTCCGCTGGGTACATGTGGCAGCCCGGGTCAATTTTACAAGGTTTAGGCTGGGTACATGTGGCAGCCCGGGTCAATGTTACAAGGTTTAGACTGGGTACATGTGGCAGCCCGGGTCAATGTTACAAGGTTTAGGCTGGGTACATGTGGCAGCCCGGGTCTATCTTACAAGGTTTAGGCTGGGTACATGTAGCAGTCCGGGTCAATCTTACAAGGTGTAGGCTGGGTACATGTGTCAGCTCTTGTCAATCTTACAAGGTTAGGCTGGGTCCATGTGTCAGCTCTTGTCAATCTTACAAGGTTAGGCTGGGTCCATTTGTCAGCTCTTGTCAATCTTACAAGGTTAGGCTGGGTCCATTTGTCAGCTCTTGTCAATCTTACACGGTTAGGCTGGGTCCATTTGTCAGCTCTTGTCAATCTTACAAGGTTAGGCTGGGTCCATTTGTCAGCTCTTGTCAATCTTACAAAGTTAGGCTGGGTCCATTTGTCAGCTCTTGTCAATCTTACAAGGTTAGGCTGGGTCCATTTGTCAGCTCTTGTCAATCTTACAAGATTAGGCTGGGTCCATGTGGCAACCGGGGTCAATCTTACAATGTTAGGCTGGGTCCATTTGTCAGCTCTTGCCAATCTTACAAGGTTAGGCTAGGTCCATTTGTCAGCTCTTGTCAATCTTACAAGGTTAGGCTGGATCCATTTGTCAGCTCTTGTCAATCTTACAAGGTTAGGCAGGGTCCATTTGTCAGCTCTTGTCAATCTTACGAGGTTAGGCTGGGTCCATTTGTCAGCTCTTGTCAATCTTACAAGGTTAGGCTGGGTCCATGTGGCAACCGGGGTCAATCTTAAAGGTTAGGCTGGGTCCATTTGTCAGCTCTTGTCAATCTTACAAAGTTAGGCTGGGTCCATGTGGCAGCCCAGGTCAATCTTACAAGGTTTAGGTTGGGTCCATGTGGCAGCCCAGGTCAATTTTACAAGGTTTAGGCTGGGTCCATGTAGCAGTCCGGGTCAATCTTACAAGGTTTAGGCTGGGTCCATTTGTCAGCTCTTGTCAATCTTACAAGGTTAGGTTGGGTCCATTTGTCAGCTCTTGTCAATCTTACAAGGTTTAGGCTGGGTCCATGTGGCAGCACAGGTCAATCTTACAAGGTTTAGGCTGGGTCCATGTGGCAGCCGGGGTCAATCTTACAAGGTTTAGGCTGGGTCCATGTGTCAGCCAAGATCAATCTTAACAATCCGACTTGATCTTGACTTTAATGAATATACGATGTGCAGAAATACAAGAATGCATGCTGATATTACGAGTATATTATAGTCTTTGTCTTAGTATGTAACAAAGTTACACGTGTGTGTGTGTGTGTGTGTGTGTGTGTGTGTGTGTGTTTGTGTGTGTGTGTGTGTTTGTTTGTGTGCGCGCGGGTAATAACATTTCTCACGGGTTGGGACAGGCGATTATGCTTCTCCATATCTCGCAGGAAATGACATAATCAAAACTCAGTCCGCCATAGAATTAACAAACCATCTAACCAATCAACCATCTACCCAACCAACCATCCACCCAACCAACCATCCATTTCACTAACCAACAATCCGACCAAACATCAGTCAATAAGTAATCAGACATTCGAGCAAATAAGATGATGATGATGATAATGGTAAGTAACTCCGCATACAATGTCGGAAATGTCATATTACATGGGAATATACATGGTTAGACATATCAAACAGTCACAGAAATGAACAGCCATATCACACAGTCATAGAAATCAACAGTCATATGACACAGTCACATAAATATAAAGTCACATCATACAGTCACAGAAATTAACAGTCCAGTCATGAATGAATCTCCTCGAAGTGTCCGAGGATATTAGAGGGAGAGACTGACCCTCTATTCCACTGTGCACTCCGGCCTGCACAGAATGTGATGGTAGCAGCATGTGATATATCCACGACAAATTAATGCTACATGACCTGTTTGCTTCTGATGTTGAATGACTCTAGAGTGCCTGGTTGGCCGAGCGTCGAAGTACTCTGCTTCCTTCAGCGAGGCGTTGACGTCATGTGTAGGCGACAGGTGTTCCTGTCAGTCAATGACCCCTATACATGCATTAAGATACATCTGGCATATCTATGTTTGTGCTGGATCTATGTTTGTATATACCATACGGCACTCGGCGGGCCATGTGGTCAGTGGCTGGAATTTTTAAGACCTTTCCTGGGACCTTTTGTTTAAACTTGGAATTTCTAAGACGTTTCCTGGGAACTATTTTAGACTGGGAATTTCTAAGACGTTTCCTGGGACCCTTTTTTATACTGGGAATCTCTAAGACGTTTCCTGGGACCTTGTTTTTAGAATGGGAATTTCTAAGACGTTTCCTGAGACCTTTTTTAGGCTGGGAATTTCTAAGACGCTTCCTGGGACTTTGTTTTTAGACTGGGAATTTCTAAGACGTTTCTGGGACCTTTTTTTTTAGACTAGGAGTTTCCAAGACGTTTCCTGGGACCTTGTTTTTAGACTTGGTTGACACGGGAGCACAGGTACATTGTAAAAACTCCGCCCAGATGCGGATTTGAATCCAAGACCACCGGGCGAGAGTATAGCTACATGACTACATGACTACATGGCTACATCGCTACATACCCACATGCCTAGATGACCACATCGCTACATGGCGCTACATCGTTACATAGCTACATGACTACATGGCTACATGGCCACATGGCTCCATTGTCACATCGCTACATGATCACATAGCTACATGTCTAAATGACTACATGGTAACATAGTTGCATGGCCACATTGCTATATGGCTACATGGTCACATCACAACACGGACTTATTGCTATTTGGCCACATCGTTACATGGTACCATGGCTACATGGCCACATCGCTACATAGCTACATGGCGCTACATCGTTACATGGCTACATGACCATATCGCTACATGGCTGCATTGGCACATCGCTACATGATCACATCGCTACATGACAACATGAAAACTTCGCTACATGGCCACATCACCACATCGCTACATGGCCATATCGCTATATTGCTACCTGGCCACATCGCTACATGTCTGCCTGTACCTCATAGCTTTCAATTGTATATTACCTGGAGTGTTCGCTTATCTCGTCTGCTTTCCTTTAATGTTATGAGCTGACCAATGCCTGTGAAATTATCTTTCGTGCTACACTGTAGCTGGTATAACTACAACCTACATCCGGCGCTACCACACGATGCCATACAGAAGTCTCAATGCTACGTACCCACAGCTTTACCAGTGGCATCACACACGATCTTCGTCACCAGCGCCTGGACGAGAACCTTCCCGCCTCCTCTCTGTATGGCCTGGATCATGTGGAAGGGGATCTCCGAAGTCCCGTTCACCGGGTAGTAGCCCCCGAATCGAAAGTGGTTGATCATGTTTGCGTGCAGGAAGAACGGGGCGTCCTTTGGAAGAACACCTGATATAGTCATATAGAGAGTTAATTTGAGGGAGCAGACCATGGCAATAGCGGGTATTCATAAAGCATTCAGACTAACTATAGAAGGACAACTCGTGGAATCAGATCCCTAGGTTCCCTGTTTACCTGTTTACACAAACTCTGTGATTATTCCATTCCATATACGAAATATCAGGTCGGTTTATACAATCTCAACATCAATCAATCAATCAATCAATCAGTTAATCAATCAATCAGGTGCCGCCTCCACAATGAAAGTTGGCTGTAATGGATCTCCAACTCTGTCTATCTCTCGCCCTGACTGTACATTCTATCAGATTGTTGTTCGTTCATCTCCTGATGTTATCTTCCCACTTGTATCGTTGTCTACCTCTTGCTCGCTTGCCTTCAACCTTACCCTCCAGTATGGTTTTTATAAGAGTGTTATGTCTTTTAACGTGGCCGAACTATTCCACTTGCCGCTTTTTTATTTCTTTCACCAACTCTCTTTTCATTTCCAGTTTTTCTAGAACCTCTGAATTTTATTGTTTTTATTTCCCCCCCCCCCCCCCATGAAATACGACATATTCTTCTGTATATCCACATATCCAGGGCCTCCATTCGACTTTCTAATGGCTCATCTCAATATAACAAATATGAAGTGGGGAACCCTGTGGTGCACTAAGACAGTTCATAAATAAATACACATGCATTGAACTGATTCAATATAATAAGCCACATGTCACGAAGCGTTATTTCCCATGTCGCACACCTTGATTGATCTGTCCAGTCGTCACGATGTTCTTCAATACCCCTCTTGAGTTGAGTGAAGAACCGACATCTCTGCACTCGGGGCATTCCCATAAGCGCCCGTCCTTATCTTCAACTGCCAGCGGAGTGTTCGAATACTAATGATACCAGTTGCAATCTGATTAAATGTCCGTCTTGCTTTACCTCTGAGTGACGTCTGTCGATGTGATCCTCGGACCACCCCCTGCTGCCGTATTCTTTCTAGACCATTACAGTCTATCTGTTCTTCTGTACTATTTACGCGCTCCCAGAGGGCCTTCATCACATCTGCCTTAACATGCATCAAATCACCCCTCAGTGATGCAGCACCAGCTAATCTGTCCCCCAGTTAATTTCCACCACACCAGAGTGTCCGGAGGAATAGATTCAGGAATGCCAACATGGCCCTCTTCTCATTACATAACCAAAGAACACTGCCTCTGTCTCATAGTTGTGTATAGTGTCCTACTTGTAATACCGTCTTCTAGGCAATCACTATTAGTCACTCTGGCAGCACGAGCTATTCGCAACATTTCTCTGAGAAACCACATCTCCATTATCCGTTCACATTCCTAGAATCCCTGACACGCAGCAGAACAGTCTGGATATAGGATTTGATTACTGTCTTTCTGACGTTCAATGAAAGTGTTTTAGAAATATACAGAAGCCTTTGAAAAGCCTGAATGCTTATTAGATACCTATATTTTTATACACAGAAATACAATTGAGACCACTAAGACAGTTGATAAATAAATACACATGTGTTGTTTGGCACTCATAGAAGTTGAAGAAAGAGGTACAGACTAGGGATCACTCTTGACAACATAAAAATTGAAATCTAGAGTTTCCGACCGGGATGCGAAGGTAACAGGTAGGAATCCCAGTAGGTGACTATAACTATATGACTGTAGTGTGTCCTCTAGTCTCTACTTCTCTCATCTACTTCTATGAGCTATGTGCGCGATGTAGTCAGTATATCATCGGCCATCTTTACTTTCCAAGACATTTTCCGGTACAAATTTCAGACCTTAGAAATCTAGATAAACAATTACCGTAATTTAGAAATCTAGATAAACAATTACCGTAATTTAGACAAACATAGGAGAGCACCAGCTTCAGCTGCTTGTTGTCCGTGAGTCCATCCAGAACATCCTGCAGGCTGGTAGTGGCATAACTTCTTCTGTAAACCTTCACAAACCAGCGGTACAGGCCCGACTTGATCAGAACACCCACTAGCCACAAGGGCAGCATCTTGAGTGCCAGGAATCCGAACATGCAGTCCCGTGTGTCCTGTGGGAAGTAAGATTTCAGGTTTGGTTAGGTGCTGGTGTCACCTGCGTCCTTAGAGAATTAGCATTACAGATTATAATTGCTGGCTGCTTGGTCCCGTATGTCCTTGGAGAAATAAGATTACAGATTATGTTGACTGGTGGTTGCATGGTCCCGTGTGGTCTTGGAGAATTAGGATTACATAATACACACCTGTGACAAATTATTAGATGATTGACAGAGGACCTAGTTTGTAGTGTTCTCTGGAGATATATCTTGAATAATAAATAACAAGATAAAGGATATGATTTAGCACGTTTTGTCTAGAGGTCACTCAAATGAGCTAATAATTCCCGCAATAGCCTTTTTGGAGAACCCCTTTTCTTTTGGCTCAAACCCCCACTGTGAGACCACTATGTATCTACACAGAAATTTATATAAGAAGTAACTAGTTCACCCAAGGCCAGAGAAGATCTGAACTATTAGCGCCTGTACAACTGAGGATCCCTCTCACTCAACATAATGTTGCCAGTGTGCTATTCGTCCGTCACATAGATCTTTCCCTATATTTTTTGTCATTTTGTGACCTATATCAGTTCAATTAGTCTTTAGGACTTTAGGACTTTATTTATTTGTAGACAAACAAACTTCAACAACAACTGTACATTACATCTGTTGGACAAGACATCTACATGACAGTTTCCTGCCAAAAGTGGGACATACATTCACAAGGAATTGTTTACACCACAATTGTACAAGGTAGACATCATGTGATACTTGACAACATCTATACAGGACTTTTCACAATATGTATAACCAACCACAGCACTTAAGACAGTCACAGATACAATACTTGACAGCAACTGTACAAGAAATTCACTGGGGACATGTACTTAAAACACTGGTTCATTGAATACACAATTTATTGAGTTGATGGTGAGTCGAGTGATGACCATTGTCTCATCTCCTGTCATGTCAACACTTCAATTATTGCATAGAAAATGCATAAAATATGTCACACATGCATGTAGATAAACATGATACACCACCTCCCCTTTTACTCCACCAACTAATAACTTTCCTCCACCTCTCCTCTCTAATTACCACTACACCATTCTCCTTTATCCTTTCTTCTACTGTTAATGAGGGAAAACCAAGATAAGCCATAACCTGGGGCAAGCATAGGGACATTCTGCTCCACTGGTCTGTTTAATCCTTTTAGCACCTATGATGGGTGTTGGACAAGCTCAGGTTGCAGTTCTCCCCATGATGAATTTCCAAGTCAGACTAATTATCCCCTACTGTCACAGTTTGAAGAAAAGCTACAGCCTTGTCTTTCACTGGTGAGTTGACTGTTTATGAAGTTGAGACTTAGGATGTTGTTCTCCTTTTCCGGTAGAGGAAGATCTAAGATACAACTATGTCCCAGTCTTCTTCCTTCTCCTCAGTCTATCTCACCTCCTTTACAAGTCTTCATTCTGAAACAATGTGTGAGCACCAGGCTGGAGATTAACTAAGATAAGTCCTAGCCAAACAATCCATTGTCCCAGTCATTTCACCAGACGTCTTGAATGAGTTCACCACCATAGACTTGTTGTTTAGTTCTCAGATGTCATTTGATTATTATGATCACCGAAGTCTTCAGAACTCTTTTTCTCCCTTATTTATATCCAGCTGTTTGAGAGCTGAGCTGAAAGTCTCTAGGAAATTCCCATATTGTGGGTTCTAGAAGATTTCACATATAGAGAGTTGGTTCTGGATTCTGGGACTACTGGTTAGTTTTCCCAGATGATATATGGATGGCCTCTCCACCATACTGTTCTCTGTCGATATACAAAATAGCACAACATCTCTTTACATATGTTAAAAGATAATGTTATTATACATCAACAGACACAGATTGGGGATGGGGAGGAAAAGGATGGGTGTGGTCCAAACACACCTCTCCTAGTTTGATGATGCCGTGTATTTCACTCTGATGTACTGTGGGTGATATGTGTTCCATTCACCCTTATCTGTGGTAATCACAAGACCATATGCTGAGACAGGGTAGCTTAACACAATTACAAGCATTCATGTGGTCTAAGTTCCACCATGTTTGAACCACAGTAGACCAGGGCACAAGGAGGGCCAGACACAGTACAGCAATCATTGTGACATAGCAACATGGGACAGGCATTGTGAAAGGAAATGGAAAATAGGCAGTTACAACTGCAATATGCAATGTGTATTAACTAATGGCATTTACCCAATTAGCAGACCAGACATCCATTCCTATGGCTGTGATGTTGGTGCATGAATGTCCTATTCCATATTCACTTACACAGCAATGCCAGACCTCACCCCTTTTCTCAGACAGACCTGACTCACAGGTACATCATCTTCATCATCATCATGTGCTGTTTCCCCACTGAGTAATGTTCATGTCTACTACAGTCGGTAACAGAAACTCAATTGCATAGCAATGGTTCATATATGCACCAAGCACATATGGGAAAAACATGTTTAGTCCTTGTAAATTTGCATGAGCCATACATTATATTCAGCCAACTAAGACACAGGTTCACACACCTATGGTTCTCTTAGGAACTAGTTTATATGAACCATCCAACAGCAGAGGTAACAGTGTAATACTTCAGAGAGAAATTGTATTAATTCTCTTGAGCATATAGCCACCAGGCATCACATGGACTTAGCAATTTTGGCGTGCCACACACAACCTGTTTACATATGGATATGAAGCATCTGTCTTTCTACTAATGTGAGAGGCTACTTATCAAAGCACCAACTCACTCACTCCAACATTCTCAGCTTTTTACCAAGGAACTTGTACATGTTTACATCACTCATTCCCATTCAGACTGCCATTTGTTAACTCGCACGAGAGCAAAGGTACAGTTGAGTTAAGAATGAGTCATCCTAGGCATGAAGAATGCACAAGGGGTTTGGGTTTGCGAATCTGCATGAGTGTGCCATACATTCATCAAGCATACGCAACCAGTCACATCAAGGGATTGATATGCACTTGGAGTATACAGCGTGAAAGACGTGTCAAGGTTGAAGATGCAGTGTTCAGAATTCTGGCGCACAGAAGTTAGGTTTTCCACTTTCACATTTTATTCATAAAATACTCATACATTCTTCTCATTCGTTTACCAGGCACAACTACAACATTAAAGTATGGTTTAAAGTGGTACCTGCTGTCCAGAGAACAATATATTATTGAATCTTTAAGGGCATGGTTGGGTCATCACATCACACTAGCGACCGCTCCTGGTGAGATCCCCGCTCAAACTAATTAGATTTTAAAATATGGCCCAGGAATAGCGTGGGCTCATTACTTATTAACCAATCAAAAGACAAGTGCATACCGCCGCCTCCCCCAACTCGTTCTAGAACATACGATTTGGGATGGTCCCCGTTAAGACTTAAAGTATCTTTATGAAATGTGTCGGACTGGGAATGGGGAATTCTGTTCCATCATGCTACATGGCCCCTCTCTTAAATCTTTCATAGGTATGACAGATGACTTTTCAGAAATCCACAGTTCCCAGATCCCTCAAGTGGGTTTTGTCAATTACTCCCTGTCTCCCTTTTACCCTACTAGAGTAGTACATTTGGAACTCAGTGATTTTTCTCCTTAAAAAAAATCTGCCCCAACATTGCATCTGTTGATGAACTTGGTGGCAAACGCAAAGACCATGAAGTTAGCCCTGCATTATGTTCCTTTAAGTCACTGGGAGCATCAGGAGTCCTGACTCCACTCATCTGTGAACTGCTCTTCTATTTACCCCTGACAGTGTTCCGCTGCTGACATCCTTGCTATATTTCCTGTTTGTGATAAATGATCTCTCTGAGTCACACCATTTCGTAATGTATGAATGTTCCATAGAGATTCATTATGTGAAGTAATGGCTTTGCAATTAAGCCAACTTCCAGATGACGTTTAGAGAGAATGGTTGCATTCCATGTATCTCTCAACCTTTCACCTTATCAGAACTTCATTCTTCCCCTCGCCACTGGAGAATGATAATCCTGTGAGAGTGTATTTAACTGAACACTTTCTCCAACAGTAATCTTGGCATTTGGAACTGGGTTAAAATTTTTGATCATCACCGGAGCAACGACAATCACTTCCGGGTGAACTGTATAGCAGCCGCTGCAGAACTTGAGACTAAAATCTACTACTAGTGCAGATTTGGTTAGCGTTGGACACAGGGTCTACCTTTCCAATAAGTCTCTTGTGTTTGCAGATGGTAGCAATGTCCCATTATATTTCCGTAGTCTTACCATAGATTTAGAAGTGCTTGTCGGTTGAGATTCTCTCATTCCGTTATGCCTCTATTTTGATGAGTTGTGAGAAGTGACAGCATTTTCTCTCCTTAGTTGCTCTATTTTCTAACGTAGCAACTGAATTAGTAGATGCAGCCAGACTTTGACATCTACTACTACTAATCTATAATTCCAGGTGGAACTTCCAACTAGTTGTCTTCAGCCATGCTCTAGCTAAGTTCTTTCTCTCCCACATGAGCAAAACGTTTACTATTGGCGAATTGGGCGAATCCTCTCAGCACAGAGAAGTTCGTCATTATCACAGCCACCTTTGAAGGGGTGTGATTATATGGGTTACTTCCTATATCCCAATATTGACTGGAATTTTGGAAGCAATTTTACTGACTTTGAGGACAGGACTGGCCAGGTCCTGTGAATATACCTCGCATCTCAGTAATAATATAAGATTCCACATGCTAAATGCATGGTTCTTATTATATAAAGAGTCGACTGCTGACTTGCAGCGATCTTTATCTTGAAAGGAGTCAGCTGTTTTTGAGAACAGTGATCTTTCGTTAGTCCACTGAATCGTAGACAATGTGTATAGAGTGTCAGCTGCTGGAGTTGCAGTGAGCTCTACCATATAAGAGTTAACTGTTTGGAGACAGTAATCCTTATTTACATTCCTACCTTCTTCCGGCAGAAAGGTCTTCCCAATTGAGAATGAAAAAGGGGAATGACATCAGTTGTACTCAACTTTGTCCTCCCTTTAATTCCCACAATTTTAAGGCAGAAACGCTTTCTCAACTGAGGATGAATTGACGGCCGAATTCGGAGACGGATCCTGTTATATCTCTTCATGAAATTTTTCAGGTTGTCCATGATGTGCTCCTAGTCGTATGATACGCCAATGACATCAGGTTGGTTATCCATCGTTTCCTAGACACATACTTTGCGTACGCTCTCCACTTCCATATGAATGGCTAGGGGTCCAGTTATTTTGATGGCCTTCCTGGAGATTCAATGAGTTAACTCCTGGTGACGTGGATCCTAGTACACCAGAGAGATTACACCATCGAACAATAGACTAATGTCTTATAGACACCAGACTGTGGTCGGTTTTATATGACCGCCCATGACATCAGGTAGAATCTTCCCTTCATCTCGTCCATTACGTATCAAGTACGCTTAATAATACCACTACTTCAGAAATGGCAAGTGTCGGAGTTGATAAGGATGTTTTCTCCTGGAGATTCAATTGTGCTCACGCGCAGTAGCTTGATCAGGGCCACTGACAGGGTTACACAACTGAAGAATAAACCCAGATGTCGAATCGACACTGGACATTAGCCGGTACGAATACTGACTATCACCGAGAGGGATTGTCAGTGAGGTGTCTTAATGGTTGCCCAAGTTTTCCATCAGGGTTCACACTCTCTGCTCTCAGTGTTGCAAGCATGTTATGGGGAGAGGAGAATATAAGGAGTTATTATCTGATGTGATGTGGTGACATTAAAAATGTTGTAGTTACAACAATATTTCCCCTCTCTCTCCCATGCAAGTATAACAGTAAGGGAGTTAGCTTAGTAGTGGAGAGTTAATGAATGCTGCGCATTCATTAACTAGTGGGGAAATCATAGTTGGTGAACGTGTGTGCACAAATGGGGCTAAGTATCCAGGGGTTACACACACGTCACTTGGGACTTGGGACTTGGGATTCAACTAGGTAAACAGAAAACATGTCTGTAAATAACATCACCAGTTTGAAGATGTATTATTTCAACCAATAAACGCATGTTCATATAATAGACGAGACTTGTCCACTATATCGACATGAGCCATCCACTATACACAGCCTTATCGTATCACCTGTACTGTTATACAAGCAATTAATTTTGTGATGGAGTAGGCCCCATATTATTCAGTGGATCAAGTGTCTTAATTTCAGGGACAAAAAATTAATTTGTCCCTGTACTAGCTGTCTCAGTTATATTTAAAATAATTTGTGTTCTCTGGTGTTTCAGGTACCTTAATTTTTGGATACATATATTGAACAACCAGCATGCACAAAATTATACAACAATATTGACAAGCCAATAAATCATATCATTCTGAGAAAAACAAATATCATGGATACAAGCAATTATGTTGACCCATAAGATATTTATACACCATCTTCAGTTTGCTACATTGAATCCTAACTGATATATTAAAACAGTGATACATGCAATATTATCACTATTAATGAAATCAAACCTTCTAGAGATGTATTGTGGGTTTACATGTCTGGACAGTTGTCCTCATATAAGAGACAGGGTCCATTAATCAACACCATAAAAACTCCAAGAATTTGGTCTGATTTGCGAGAGGTCACCCCGGATTTTAATACCAACATAGAGATCCCAAAAGTGAGCCCTATGCAGGGTATACCCAAAGTTTGTATCCCGACATCAGGGCAACAGGTATGTGAGCCCCTAGCAGGTTATTACCAGGGTTTAATCCGAGACGAGTGTTCTTTTTCCCAGGGTTTATATCCCGAAAAGAGGAACCCAGTTATGTGACCAGGTTTTCCCAGGGTTTATATCCCGGAAAGAGCCTACCAGTTATGTGACAAATTATTAGATGATTGACAGAGGACCTACTTTGTAGTGTTCTCTGGAGATATATCTTGAATAATAAATAACAAGATAAAGGATATGATTTAGCACGTTTTGTCTAGAGGTCACTCAAATGAGCTAATAATTCCCGCAATAGCCTTTTTGGAGAACCCCTTTTCTTTTGGCTCAAACCCCCACTGTGAGACCACTATGTATCTACACAGAAATTTATATAAGAAGTAACTAGTTCACCCAAGGCCAGAGAAGAGCTGAACTATTAGCGCCTGTACAACTGAGGATCCCTCTCACTCAACATAATGTTGCCAGTGTGCTATTCGTCCGTCACATAGATCTTTCCCTATATTTTTTGTCATTTTGTGACCTATATCAGTTCAATTAGTCTTTAGGACTTTAGGACTCATTTATTTGTAGACAAACAAACTTCAACAATAACGGTACATTACATCTGTTGGACAAGACATCTACATGACAGTTTCCTGCCAAAAGTGGGACATACATTCACAAGGAATTGTTTACACCACAATTGTACAAGGTAGACATCATGTGATACTTGACAACATCTATACAGGACTTTTCACAATATGTATAACCAACCACAGCACTTAAGACAGTCACAGATACAATACTTGACAGCAACTGTACAAGAAATTCACTGGGGACATGTACTTAAAACACTGGTTCATTGAATACACAATTTATTGAGTTGATGGTGAGTCGAGTGATGACCATTGTCTCATCTCCTGTCATGTCAACACTTCAATTATTGCATAGAAAATGCATAAAATATGTCACACATGCATGTAGATAAACATGATACACCACCTCCCCTTTTACTCCACCAACTAATAACTTTCCTCCACCTCTCCTCTCTAATTATCACTACACCATTCTCCTTTGTCCTTTCTTCTACTGTTAATGAGGGAAAACCAAGATAAGCCATAACCTGGGCAAGCATAGGGACATTCTGCTCCACTGGTCTGTTTAATCCTTTTAGCACCTATGATGCTTGAAGATCTACAAATTGATGGGAAAGACCTTAGACTTGTAAAAAACATATATTGGAAACAACAAGCTGCCATAAGAGTTGATAATGAAGTAAGCCAATATCAGCCTATTAAGAGAGGTGTGAGACAGGGATGTGTAATGTCTCCAGATCTGTTTTCCCTGTACAGTGAAAATATTTTCAGAAATATTGAAAATATGGAAGGAATCAACATTGGGGGACGATGCATCAATAACATAAGATATGCAGATGATACAGTCTTGATTGCAGACAATGAACAGGATCTGCAAAATTTAGTAGATGCGGTTGTTACACACAGTGAACAACAAGGGTTAGAATTAAATTGTAAAAAGACACAGATTATGGTCGTCACTAGGAAGAACGAAATACCACAGTGTAATATACAAGTAAATGGGAATATTCTTCAACAAGTGAATAGGTACAATTATCTCGGAACAGTAATAACATCTGATGGGAGATGCCTTGAAGAGATTAGAACAAGGATCGCCATGGCAAAAGTAGCCTTTAGCAAGATGAAAAACATACTGACCAATAAAAAGATGTCAATTGAAACGAGAAAAAGAGTGTTGAGATGCTACATAGAACCTGTACTTTTATATGGATGTGAAACTTGGACAATGAGCAGCCAGGCTGAAAAACATCTGATGGCTGTAGAAATGTGGTTTCTGAGGAAAATGCAAAGAATACCATGGACAGCCAGAAAGACCAATGAACAAGTCCTTCAAGAAACAAATGAAGATCGTAAACTTATCAGAGACATTAGACGTAGACAGTCACAATTTTTTGGGCATGTTATGAGAAGAAATGATTTGGAGAACTTGGTGACAACTGGTAAGATCGAGGGGAACAGACCAAGGGGAAGACCTAGAAACAAGTATCTGGATGGCTTGGCCTTGTGGCATGGTCGAGACAGAAACACGGAACTGATCCACGACTCTGTTGATCGAGTGAGATGGCAGAACATGACCGCCCACGCTTACCGGCATGGCACATGATGGATGATGGATGGATGGATGGGTGTTGGACAAGCTCAGGTTGCAGTTCTCCCC
The DNA here is from genome assembly GCA_963921405.1 of Cepaea hortensis. NCBI lineage: Eukaryota > Metazoa > Mollusca > Gastropoda > Stylommatophora > Helicidae > Cepaea > Cepaea hortensis. The sequence continues at coordinate 381,626,386 of OY992876.1, read as the reverse complement.
ATGATGATTTTCCAAGTCAGACTAATTATCCCCTACTGTCACAGTTTGAAGAAAAGCTACAGCCTTGTCTTTCACTGGTGAGTTGACTGTTTATAAAGTTGAGACTTAGGATGTTGTTCTCCTTTTCCGGTAGAGGAAGATCTAAGATACAACTATGTCCCAGTCTTCTTCCTTCTCCTCAGTCTATCTCACCTCCTTTACAAGTCTTCATTCTGAAACACTGTGTGAGCACCAGGCTGGAGATTAACTAAGATAAGTCCTAGCCAAACAATCCATTGTCCCAGTCATTTCACCAGACGTCTTGAATGGGGTTCACCACCATAGACTTGTTGTTTAGTTCCCAGATGTCATTTGATTATTATGACCACTGAAGTCTTCAGAACTCTTTTTCTCCCTTATTTATATCCAGCTGTTTGAGAGCTGAGCTGAAAGTCTCTAGGAAATTCCCATATTGTGGGATCTAGAAGATTTCACTTATAGAGAGTTGGTTCTGGATTCTGGGACTACTGGTTAGTTTTCCCAGATGATATATGGATGGCCTCTCCACCATACTGTTCTCTGTCGATATACAAAATAGCACAACATCTCTTTACATATGTTAAAAGATAATGTTATTATACATCAACAGACACAGATTGGGGATGGGGAGGAAAAGGATGGGTGTGGTCCAAACACACCTCTCCTAGTTTGATGATGCCGTGTATTTCACTCTGATGTACTGTGGGTGATATGTGTTCCATTCACCCTTATCTGTGGTAATCACAAGACCATATGCTGAGACAGGGTAGCTTAACACAATTACAAGCATTCATGTGGTCTAAGTTCCACCATGTTTGAACCACAGTAGACCAGGGCACAAGGAGGGCCAGACACAGTACAGCAATCATTGTGACATAGCAACATGGGACAGGCATTGTGAAGGGAAATGGAAAATAGGCAGTTACAACTGCAATATGCAATATGTATTAACTAATGGCATTTACCCAATTAGCAGACCAGACATCCATTCCTATGGCTGTGATGTTGGTGCATGAATGTCCTATTCCATATTCACTTACACAGCAATGCCAGACCTCACCCCTTTTCACAGACAGACCTGACTCACAGGTACATCATCTTCATCATCATCATGTGCTGTTTCCCCACTGAGTAATGTTCATGTCTACTACAGTCGGTAACAGAAACTCAATTGCATAGCAATGGTTCATATATGCACCAAGCACATATGGGAAAAACATGTTTAGTCCTTGTAAATTTGCATGAGCCATACATTATATTCAGCCAACTAAGACACAGGTTCACACACCTATGGTTCTCTTAGGAACTAGTTTATATGAACCATCCAACAGTAAAGGTAACAGTGTAATACTTCAGAGAGAAATTGTATTAATTCTCTTGAGCATATAGCCACCAGGCATCACATGGACTTAGCAATTCTGGCGTGCCAGACACAACCTGTTTACATATGGATATGAAGCATCTGTCTTTCTACTAATGTGAGAGGCTACTTATCAAAGCACCAACTCACTCACTCCAACATTCTCAGCTTTTTACCAAGGAACTTGTACATGTTTACATCACTCATTCCCATTCAGACTGCCATTTGTTAACTCGCACGAGAGCAAAGGTACAGTTGAGTTAAGAATGAGTCATCCTAGGCATGAAGAATGCACAAGGGGTTTGGGTTTGCGAATCTGCATGAGTGTGCCATACATTCATCAAGCATACGCAACCAGTCACATCAAGGGATTGATATGCACTTGGAGTATACAGCGTGAAAGACGTGTCAAGGTTGAAGATGCAGTGTTCAGAATTCTGGCGCACAGAAGTTAGGTTTTCCACTTTCACATGTTATTCATAAAATACTCATACATTCTTCTCATTCGTTTACCAGGCACAACTACAACATTAAAGTATGGTTTAAAGTGGTACCTGCTGTCCAGAGAACACTATATTATTGAATCTTTAAGGGCATGGTTGGGTCATCACATCACACTAGCGACCGCTCCTGGTGAGATCCCCGCTCAAACTAATTAGATTTTAAAATATGGCCCAGGAATAGCGTGGGCTCATTACTTATTAACCAATCAAAAGACAAGTGCATACCGCCGCCTCCCCCAACTCGTTCTAGAACATACGATCTAATAATAGCCCTTCTATTTGGGATGGTCCCCGTTAAGACTTAAAGTATCTTTATGAAATGTGTCGGACTGGGAATGGGGAATTCTGTTCCATCATGCTACAACACCCTACAAAAGAAGAATGGACAATCACAGTTGACATATTGCGTGCGATGCTCAAGAAATCACCTAACACCGCCCCAGGCCCAGACGGCATCCGATATGGTGACCTAATGGTGATATCAGATGCTGACATGGAAGAACTGGCCTGAGAATTCAACACCAGTATCCAGAGGGGTCAGGTCAAAGAAGAATGGCTACACAGCTACTTGCTGCCGCTGCCAAAACCGAACAAAGACCACTCCAAGATAAGCGGCTACAGAATCATTACGATGCAGAATACTGTTGGCAAGCTACTGTAGAAAATTGTAGCACACAGACTTGCTTGGGACTTGGAACAGCTCGGCTGCTTCCCGCCCACACTTGGAGGATACAGACGCAACAAAGAGTCATGGCTGAATGCGGCTGTCTTTGCTCAAGATGTTTACGAAGGATTTCAGGTCAGAGAAGAGACATGTGCGGCCGCCATAGACTTAGAGGACGCATATAACAGAGTATCTTTCGAGCACTTGATGCAAACCCTCCTCAGACTGAAAGTGCACCCTCACCTTGTACGATGGATAGCTGCAGTTCTACTCCAAAGGAAGGTGGTGCTAAGATGCGGGAGTTGGTCTTCTGAGCCGATAACGATAATGTCCAGGATTGCCGCAGGGTTCACCACTGTCACCAGTACTATTCAACGTGTATACGGTGCCGATCACTGAACAACAGTTGGATGGGAGGGGTAGGACTCTATCATTCGTTGACGACATCCTCGTGTATCGACAGGGTCGAGATAGACAGGCGGTTGCCAACTATATGCAGGGCGAACTAGATCGAATTTCCTCATGGTGTGCTGATGCTGATGCCCTTGTCAACCCTGCAAAGGCAACGGTTACATGGTTCTCACTAAACAACTATATTGTGAAAACAGACCTGCCGGCAGTAAGAATGGATGGGAGCATTCTGAGCAGAACCCAGTCAATGACATATCTTGGCGTGAGGCTTGATCGTAGCCTGTCCTTCAGAGATCATGTCGATTATGTCATAACGAAGGCTCGAAAAGGTTTGGCAGCAATGAGAGTCATGGCGACTGCCAATATCGAGCAAAGACTGCTATTACTTCTGTTCCAAGGACTTGTGCTTTCACGCATCGAGTATGCCCTGGCCATCCTCACTGTCAGCCCTACACAGATTGGAAGACTTGAAAAAGTACAAAACGAAGCCATGCGCATCATTTTGGGCTGCACGAGAGACACCAGCTGTGTAGCAATGAGATACCTCCTTGACTTCCCGACAATGGAACACAGGATCAAGATCTGGAGAGCTCGTGCATACTTAAAAATAAGTGCAGATGAGCAGCACCCTCTGCATGACGCTGTATTCAGAGAAAAGGGTGACAGGCTAAAGAGGGGCAAATCATGGATGGGTCGGGCGGAAGATGTCGTCGGACAGGTCTGCAGTCTTACCAGTATCAACCCCGGCAAGGAATGGGTGCCGGTGCCTCCAGCTTTTAAGTGTACCTTCTCCTGCATTATCACACTCGACAGACGGTGCAGAGAGCAGAACCCTCCCGCTGTCAATGCAGAGGTTAACGCGCTCATCTATGATCACTCAGATAGCCCCGAAGTGCTCATCTATACAGATGGATCTGTTGTAAAGCAGCAGAGAAGTGCGTGAGCATTTACAGCCCGTTCAGCGGGCCGAACCGTTCAAGAATCCAGTGGTGCCCACTCTATGACCACGAGCAGCATGACGATGGAGGTGATGGCAGTTACACAGGCTTTCATATGGCTGGAATCACAGCATTATACCAACGTGTGTGTACTAAGTGATTCAATGAGCATGATTCAGAAGGTCGAAGCTGGATCTGTACGTAGACAGTGGACTGAGTCGCTGCGGAAGTCTGTTGTCCGCAAAGTCACCTTCATCTTCGTCCCGGGACATGCGGGAGTCGAGGGAAATGAACGAGCTGATAAATTGGCTGGCTCTGCACCCCCTGTAGATGGCCAGCCCATGGATCGTGCCGATGTTATTAACGCCCTTAAAGATATGGCGAGAACAGAGGATTTTGACGCCAGTGATTCCACATCGCTTTCCAGGATGAAAGACCTGGGAGTAAGAATCGGCACAGCCAGACGCGAGAGGTACATCGGGAAAACAAAGCGCCTCGTCAACCAACACAGAACTGGCACTATTAGCCACCGGACGCTGATGCATATGCTGGGGGGAGGATCTGAGCACCTATGGACATGTCCGGAGTGCAACGAAGATACCCCAACTGATAACTAACTAACTAACTAACCCTACAAAAAAGTTTTTGATGCCAATTATTTTACACCTGAGTTGCATAAATAAGGCCTGCTAAATCCCAATATCACATTTATTTGTCTGTAGCAGCTTTATTTTTGTTTTATAGATACAGGCATTTATGTATTTAATTAATATTATTACCGATTTGCTCTATAAGGCTCTGTAAGAATGGAGGTGGGAGCAGTCACAGCGGTATTCCGTTGGTTAGAGGAGATAACTGCAACACACACTGTCTTCATCGCGGACTCGAGGAGTATCCTTAATAAGGTGGAGAAAGGAATGTTTCGTGTGGAATGGCCAACCTCGCTTCAGAGGTCCCAGGTTGTGAGAACTGTATGAGTTTTTTGTAATTTTTTGCCCTGGCCATAGGGAGTGCGGGGGAATGAACAGGCTGACAGGCTGGCAGGGAATGCACCTCCTGGTAGTAGATTACCTATGGGCAAGGGAGAGGTGATAGAGCGCCTATGGGACCTGGTGGAGAAGGCGGGGAGACAGATTGAGAACCCGCATGTGGACATAATAATATTGCGGGCGGGGGATCAGCAGGGGTTCTGGAAGAATCTCAAAACTGAGAGGGAAGGCCAGGAGAACTTTCGATCAGATAGCTATGGGAACGATTAGTAGTGTGACTCTTCGCTGGCTGTTTAACGAGGTGACGGAGCGCGTATGGGAATGCCCTAGTGCAGTGATGTCACTTCTTAGCTGAACGCAACTCAGCTCATCTCACATTTCTTTCCCGAGAATCTTGGCGACTTTAGTGAGGAGCAAGATGAAAGATTTCACCAAGATATAAAAACAATGGAAGAGAGATACCAGTTAAGGAGGATATCATGGCAGATTACTGTTGGACCCTTAAGCGTGACTGTCCGGGTATATCACATTCCAGGAAAAGTGTCGATTATGGATAACGTTTGAATACATGTTTGGTGTTTTATATGATGGCAATAAATGCACAGTAATCACATATAATGTGAACGCAGATTACAGTCAAAATGCCACTGATGGCACCTAACTCTAGGCTTGTACATAACAATTGCCCTACTAAGAAGGCCATTCTTAGTTATCTAAAACACTAGAGCTGAGGGGAAAAAAATCTGGTTATATTTTTGGAATTAAAAAAAATGTTTTGCATATCCTTTACAGGACATCGCTGTCAACATCAGCATCTTTCAGCTGATTGTTGATTTCTTGGCAAGATTACGCTCAGTAGTTTGCCATTGCTTTCTGAGCGGCCGGCTCACATACCTCGTAAGTTACCAACGCGATTCCAACCACTGCTAATTCTCACCGTCGTCACGTTACTTACGAGAGTATACGAGATTACGGATAAAAGTCGCTTCTAACCTCTAAGCTAGGAAGCCGGCATTTTTTTGGGGGGGAATCAGCAACACAAAATTACCCAAGAACAGCTATAAAATTTAAAGCATCGAACTGTGTGTAAAATCTATATATATATAAAAGACGATGTATGTATGTATGTGTATAGGGATGTATTTGATGCGTTCGATAACGGTCCATCCGATTGAGATGAAATTTTCTACATGTATTCTTTTCATTCCCGTGCAGCAAACTGTCATAGTTTGTTTGTGTACAATCAGCTATTTACTTACTAAAATTTAATATTTAAATTTATATTATCATTTATATATAGCGAGGGGACTTAACTTAAGAAAAGTAATTTCAAGGGGCATAACTTTTAATATCATTGCTATATATTTTATATATAGTTTGTTGCATTGTTTTCAAAGATTTATAAACTCTTTGTCTATAGTTATTTACAGGCATATGAGTTATAATAAATAATGATATAATCTTTAAGGCAATTTCAAAGTTTTCATAAAAATAATGCATCTATTTAAATAGTGAAAATTTTCTAACTCATCTTTTTATTTTTCTTCAACAGCACATTAATGTTTTTTAACGTTTGTTACTTGTGGATCGAATACTGGAAACTAAAGTAATCGATTCTTATTCTAGAACAGCGGCATTGGTTATTTCATCATCATCATCATTCAGCGGCGTGTCTTGTGCAGAACTCGGCCCCCCAAAGAGATCATGATTCTCTCGCACATGCCAGAAGCCATGGCTCTGCTGCTGTCTGTGTAAATTATATAATACTGTCTTTGACTGCTGTAGTTGCCTAGGCACCTGAAAATAAGGTAGTCCGCTGTTGCTTTAATTCTTGGCGGTGACAAAGCTGATCGGAGACCGTAGCCATTGCCTCTATAAAGAGATCCTCTGCCTACCGGCACGAAACTGGAGACCACAACCAACAACTACCTGTCGGATGCTCCCCAGCTGAAGCCGTCATGTGCACACGTGGTTTCATGTTACAGTTACTGTTTAACTAAATGGTCAGATCATTTGCTGACGTGGCGTCATGTTACAGTCAATGTGAAAATAAATGGTCACACCACTTACTCACGTGGCTTCCTGTTACAGTCAATGTGGAACTAAATGGTTACGTAATGTGCTCATGTGGCTTCAGGTTACAGACAATGTGGAACTAAATATCACGTCGCATGCTCACGTGGCTTCATATTGCAGTCAAGGGTGTCCAGTCTGCTAGCGGAGAGGAAGAAATGTCTTCATCCTCCTTTGATAGCCTAAACCCTTAATCCCATCCTAGGTAACATTATTGTCATCATGCCGTGTCTTGCCGGCTGGCCTGGACGATCACCAATATTATGTATCAGTTCATCCGCTGACCCACCTCCATGCCTTTCAGACTAGCAGTAGTCTTCTCTTGCTGCCTCCTCTGTCTCTCTTTTCACAGATCGTTCCAGTTGTCACAACATGTTTAATTTTTTGTTTTCTTATAATGTAGCCAACAATGTTGACTTCCTCTTTCTGATGTTTGTGGTAACTTCTCTTTCTGTTTTATCCTCACTCAAAATGTTGAGATTGCTCATTTTGGCTGTCCAATAAACGTTCACCAGTCTTCTGTACACACACATCTTGGAAGTTCTAGAGATTGTTTTACTTGTTTGTTCCGGCAGTAGAAGGTACGTTAACCACAGTGTAGGTCAAAATCAAGGAAATAATAACAGCAATCATGCATAAACAGATTCAACAGATCAAATACTTTTTGCTCACAGCTAGACGGAAAGATACAAAATCTGTCAAGATCAAGAAGAACAAAGACAATATCAAGTTCAAGGTGCGATGCAGCAGATACTTGTACACACTGGTTATCTAGGACAGAGAAAAGGCAGAGAAGCTGAGACAGTCATTGCCACCTGGTCTGGCAGTCAAAGAACTTAAGGTAACTTGAAGAAATTAGAGGGGGAAAATCCTATACATATCGGTGCTTGCTTGCTGGTGCTTGCTTGCGTTCGCTAGCTGTGAACTCCAGCGTGAAGTCCTGTATGTCGGATGAAGACAACCTGTTGTCCAACATCAGTGTGATGTCAAACCGGACTGAGGTTTGCGTGAATATTCGTTGTCCCATGTCTGGTTTATTGGTGTGCAGACTGGTGGTTCCTCTCCGTGCAGGCAGATACTCTCCGACTTCGCAAGAATCAGCGATCCTACTACGTTAGCCAGGACCCCGAAGGGACCTGTTGCCCAGGATGCACGACTAGGACCTGTTAGTAGGTCTTGGCCAATATAGAACCTGGCCCTGGTGCCTTGGAAACACCTCTGCGTCCCATATAGGTGCGAAATATGTGATTTGTCTGTTGTTTATGTCTTCCATTTACTCTTTTCATTGGCACGTCTTTTGGATCTCCACATTTATTTTCATATAATGTGATTTGTTTTCCTGTATATCCACGTCCCTAGAGCTTCAATGCAATGTTACAATTTGTGTTCCCTGTTCAGGAGTCTGCGCCACACAGAAGTAAGTAACGTGTCCAGGACCTCTGTTCATGCCATGAGGCGATTTTGGTATATGGTGTCTTTGATACGAGGGTAAGTTAATAATTAAGTCACAAATTGCTGTAGAAAAATAACCAAATATGATAACAACTTGAAACAGTTTATTTTTATACATACATTATCCCTTTATTTCTCAACATAATTTCCACCAACATTGATGCACTTATCCCATTGTTTTATCAGTGCTCCCAAACTGGCTGCATAGAAATGCGTGCCTTGTTTTCATTTACCTGCCATCCCACAGAACTGTGTGACTTACTTATTGACTCACACGCTTAATTCTTTCTACCCAGCTATGCACCGCTTTACGGGAAATTGCTAGGGGCTAAGTCCACTAAAATCCCACCTTGGCGGGAGACATTTCGCGAATGACGCCGAAGTTGAATGTGAAGTGAAAACGTGGTTTAGAAAACAGAGCACTCAGTTCTATGCAGCCGGTTTGGGAGGGCTGATAAAACGATGGGATAAGTGCACCAATGTTGGTGGAAATTATGTTGAGAATTAAAGAGACAATAAATGTATAAAAATAAACTTGTTTCAAGTTGTTATCATAGTTAATTATTTTTCTACATTTATTTGTGACTTACTTATTAACTTACCCTCATATAATGGTTAGAGCCTATGCCTGTCAGGACAGTCGTTTTAGTTCAATCCCCAACAGAGACAAGAATATATTTCCCGACATGCCTGGCATTGGGGTCAATACCCTCATGTAAACTGATAACAGACAACTTTCAGAACTTCCTTAGAATTGTCTGGGAAGAAACTACCACGAGAAAGAGAACTGGCCATATCATCTAGTATGTTGTGGCCTAGAATACACGAAGGCCGAACACTTTACATTACACCTGCGGTAAGGGGTTCTCTCTATATGTTTAGAACAATCGGCACTCCGTTGTTTAATCACTACACCTGCGGTAAGGGGTTCTCTCTATATGTTTAGAACAATCGGCACTCCGTTGTTTAATCACTACACCTGCGGTAAGGGGTTCTCTCTATATGTTTAGAACAATCGGCACTCCGTTGTTTAATCACTACACCTGCGGTAAGGGGTTCTCTCTGTATGTTTAGAACAATCGGCACTCCGTTGTTTAATCACTACACCTGCGGTAAGGGGTTCTCTCTATATGTTTAGAACAATTGGCACTCTGTGCTTTAGCATGAGTACCAGGACATGTTCTAGTCAGGGTGGCCAACGTGATATTCCCCACATCAGCCATCTAGTGCCGGTTGGTCTATGCACATATGGGGCTAGTACCATATTGCTATTATGGGTCTCTATGATGAAGGGCTCAATCCGTATGGCTCGCGCTACCAGTGTCTCGGGTTTGTTTCCGAGCTCGGTCATTCAGCTCACGACTGCAGTTTCTTCAGAGACTCCAGGGGCGGTCGCTAAAGATATCGTCGCTGGAAGGGTCGTTGTTGGAGGGGTCGTTGCTGGAGGGGACGTTGCTGGAGGAGTCGTCGCTGGGGGTCGTTGCTAGGAGTCGTTGCTGGAGGAGTCATTGCTGGAGGGGTCATCGCTGGAATGGTCGTCGCTGGAGGGGTTGTCACTGGAGGGGTCGTCGTTGGAGGGGTTGTGGCTGGAACTGCCGAGTTCATGCTCTGTTCCACGCTTTCAGTAGGCCCCACTGCGGTCAGAAGACTGAGCGGTGTGGGGCAGTAACTCACAAGCTATACATATGTTATTGTGTGTATGTTTCCTCATTCTGAAATGTAGATTGGACAGTGGACTATTTGAGTCTGCTCCTTTTTATATTTCCAACGGCGGAGGGAACCTGCACACGGGTCCACCGAGATGTCCGCCCTTGTCGAAGAAGGCCAGACGTCTGACACACGACCCTGGATCTAGTTGTTCAGCTTATGATAATATTGACTGTCAGCGCACATGTCAGTCATCAGTGCGAATATGTCGCATGACAATAAAATCATAACCCGGTGCACCACCAGACAGGTGTACAGTTGTTTTTCTAACCGAACCACTCTGCACAAGAGTGTAGGACAAGTTTGTTTATATGCAGTATTATATATATATATATATATATATATATATATATATATATATATATATATATATATATATATATATATATATATATCTCGCTCTTACACACACATACACACACACACACACACACACACACACACACCACAAACACTCTCTCTCTCTCTCACACACAGACACACACACAGACACACACACACTACAAACACTAACACACAACAATATATCCTGGCCTACCACAGGGATCACCATTATCTCCGGTACTGTTCAACGCCTACACAGTGAGAATCACCAGTGAGCAGATCACTGGACCTGGCAGGACATTGTCATATGCCGATGATGTTTTAGTGTATCGTCAGGGTAAGGATAGAGAGGAGGTTGCTGTGGAACTACAAACCGAACTCAACCGCATAAGTACTTGGTGTGATGAAGCTGGGGCAATGGTCAACCCAACAAAGGCAACAGTGACTTGGTTCTCGTTGAATAATCATATTGTCAACACTCCAACACCAACTGTAAAGCTGTGTTCAGAGACGGTGGAAAGAACGCAGGCAATGAATTACCTGGGGATACGGTTTGATCGAAGCCTTGCTTATAATGTGCACATAGACCAGATGATAACAAAGGCCAAGCGGGGTTTGGCAGCGATGCGGGTGATGGCGGCAGCAAACTGTGAGCAGCGCCATCTATGTCTTCTGTACGAGGGGCTGGTCATGTCTGTTTTGGAGTATGCAATGGCAATCCTGACTCTCAGCCATAAGCAGATAGAAAGGATGGAAAGGATACAGAATGAAGCTATGCGCATTTTTCTTGGATGTACAAGAGATACAGCATGCAGGGCGATGCGCTACCTTCTTGATTTTCCAACCATTGAAGAGAGAATACAAGTTTGCAGGGCACGCGCCTACCTCAGAATTAACGCAAACACACAACATCCACTGCATAGTGAAATTAGGAAGGTGAAGGGCAGCAGGTTAAAAAGAGGACGGTCGTGGATGGGTCAAGCCGAAGACATTCTTCAACAGGTGTGTTCACTTGAGGACTTAGAACCTGGCGAGGAGTGGGTGCAAGTGCCAACAGACTTCTGCACATCCTTTTCAGTTTGCATCCAACTAGATAGAAAATGCAGACAAGAAAATCCGGCTGCTGTTGAGGCTGAAGTACAAGCGTTGATTTTCGAGAATTCGCTAGACGGTGTCGCGGTCATCTACACAGATGGGTCGGTCGTCCGACATGTGAGAAGCTCATGGGCCTTTACAGCTCGGGCAGAAGGGAGAATTGTGAAGGAGGACTCTGGTGCTTTCACTGAAACCACAAGTAGCCTGACCATGGAAGTCATGGCAGTAAGTAAAGCAATAACATGGCTCGAGACACAGACATTCACTAGGGCTTGTTTCCTTAGCGACTCAATGAATATGATCAAGAGGATAGAGGAGGGGTCGATCCGAAGAGAATGGTTGCTGCCTCTGAAGCGGTCTCGGCTGGAAAAGATTAGTTTCATCTTCGTGCCAGGGCATGCGGGAGTACAAGGAAATGAGCGGGCTGACAAGCTCGCAGGTGAGGCTACTGTGGAGGGCGGACGCGCCATGGACCAGGCTGACATTCTGAATGCTCTACGAGAAGTGAGACTTTTGCGAGAACCAAGTCATGACTGTGAATCTACAACAATGGCCAGACTGCGAGAGCAGCAAATTAAAAGAGGGGTTGCCAAACAAGAACACTACGCAGGAAGCCAAAGAAGATTGATAAACCAACACAGAACTGGCGTCGTTAGCCGCTACACGCTGCGGGATTTGCTGAGGAGGGGATCCGAGCACTTATGGACTGAATGGTTCGATGTGCAACGAGGATGATCTGTCGACTAACTAACTAACTAACTATCTAACGCACACACACACACACACACACACACACACACACACACACACACATATATATATATATATATATATATATGTATATATATATATATATATATATATATATATATATATATATATATATATATATATATATATATATATATATATTGTTCGCATATACTTTTACAGAACATCGCTGTCAACATAAGCATCTTTCAGCTGATTGTTGATTTATTGGCAAGATTACGCTCAGTAGTTTACCATTGCTTTCTGAGCGACCGGCTCACATACCCCGTAAGTTACGACGCGGAAAGAACCGCTACCGATTCTCGCGCACGTCACGTTACTCACGAGAGTATACGGGATTACGGAGAAAGTCGTGTAACCTCTAGACCAGGGAGACCGGCACACACACACACACTCACACACACACACACACACACACACACACACACACACACACATATATATATATATATATATATATATATATATATATATATATATATATATATATATAATGTGCCATGCCGATAAGCGTGGGCGGTCATGTTCTGCCATCTCACTCGATCACTAGAGTCGTGGTCTCGTGGATCAGCTCTGTGTTCCTGTCTCGACCATGCCACGTGGCCAAGCCATCCCGGTATTTACTTCTCGGTCTTCCCCTTGGTACAGACAGACAGACAGACAGACAGACATATAGATAGATAGATAGATAGATAGATAGATAGATAGATAGATAGATAGATAGATAGATAGATAGATAGATAGATAGATAGATAGATAGATAGATAGATAGATAGATAGATAGATAGATAGATAGATAGATAGATAGATAGATAGATAGATAGATAGATAGATAGATAGATAGATAGATAGATAGATAGATAGATAGATAGATAGATAGATAGATAGATAGATAGATAGATAGATAGATAGATAGATAGATAGATAGATAGATAGATAGATAGATAGATAGATAGATAGATAGATAGATAGATAGATAGATAGATAGATAGATAGATAGATAGATAGATAGATAGATAGATAGATAGATAGATAGATAGATAGATAGATAGATAGATAGATAGATAGATAGATAGATAGATAGATAGATAGATAGATAGATAGATAGATAGATAGATAGATAGATAGATAGATAGATAGATAGATAGATAGATAGATAGATAGATAGATAGATAGATAGATAGATAGATAGATAGATAGATAGATAGATAGATATTTAAGGTCTCCTGCTGATGCATGCATGCGGTCGGTCTGAGTGAGGTGTGTTTAAAACCCCCACAAGGGCCGGACAGGGACAAACCAATGAAAACCGAACAGTGATGGAAAAAAAAAATTAGACGTAAACTGTCAAGAATGTTTGACAGTCCCTGAGGGTTTCTCCTGCACAAGCCGCAACATTATGCTATGATCTAGAGACGTTGTGGCTTGAAATATGTCGGGCAAAAGCCTACGAATGACTGACAGATTTAGGCAGCACCTCTCAGAAGTCTACAGTGGTGCCATGAAATCGGTATCCATGCATTTAAACAATTCTGACCACTGTGGCGTGGCCGACGTAAAGGTCACGGCTGTCAAATGTTGCGCATCTCACATACGCCACCGTAAGACATTGCAAAATCGTTTCATTTTCCACTTGGGTTCACTCTCTCCTCTCGGCCTCAATGTCCAACACAGTTTCGTTTAAGTTAAATTCCGCCCCCCCCCCCCGCCACCGCCCCCTCGCAGTACCCGCAGTATGGTATACAACTGTTTATGATTACGATTTAGCCATTTAACTACGCTCACCTAGGTACTTCCACCCCCCCCCCCCCCCCCCGGCGGCGTTCACAATTCAATTGCTAGTGAAATCCCTGTGCTTTTGACGTTATTGACCTTTACCCCATTGACCTCCTTAACCACACATCCGGTTCATTCACTTTATTTGAACTATGCAAGCGGATTCAATGAAAGACATGTCCAGCCCAAAAAAAGGATAAATATAAGTCACTTTTATATCTATATTTTATGTAGTGTTTTTCGTGTAGTTGTGTACGGAGATCCAAGAGAAAAAAGAAGGCATGTTACAAACATAACACTTAAATTGTTGTTCTTTTTCTCTATATCCTAAAATATTGGGGTTAGATGACACATTAGACAATACAAAATTGGGGGAAAAAAAAATTGTTCTCATCAGCTATATCTGATAGGTGGCCAATGTTAGGAACCAGACGACATGCTCGGGGCTTGCCTCGAAGTCGTCGCAGGTCGTCCCAGTATTGCAGTTCTTCTGGGGATGGCCTAAAAACATCGCAAACGTACGAGTGGTGATGCAACTTTTTCCCGGCGCGCCTCAGGTGTCACGTGGAAATGCTGACCGTGGTCTGAACAGACCGGCGTCTGTTGTGTTCAGCAGTCAGCTGCGGCGAACCTGCGGTCATTGGGGAAAACGGCGAGGTTGCAACTTCACATTCCGCCAATATAGCACACCATACAGCTACAGCATACATTTATTGTGTTAAGCGCGCTATGAAGTCCAGCGCGCTGACATGGTCGGCGCGCGCACTGAAAACAAAATCACGCATGCCGAAGATGCGCCGGGAAAAAGTTGTCATAGAAGAACTGCAATTTCGACAACATCGAAGCTAGTCCCGGGCTGTCGTCTGCTTCCAAATATCGGTGAAGGGTTTACGGACGGGGTTCCATACACCCGCGTTCGAAACACAACTTTGCGCGATTTGGCAGCAGACCGTGTTGCGTTGGTTTCGCGTTGGTATCGGTGCCGGTCGTTCCGAAAGCAATGGCAAACTGCTGAACGTAAACTTGCCAAGAGATCACAGCGGAGGAAATGCTGGTGTTGACTGCGATATCCTGAGAGAAAGGATATGAAAACAAAATAAAAATAATCTGATAGTTAGCTGATAAGAGCATATTTTTAAATTGTCAGGGCTTCTATTGTCTAATGTGTCATCTAATCCCAATGTCTTCGGATGTAGAGGAACAGGATAATTATTTCAGTGTACAACTTGTCACATGCCTTCTTTCTTGGGCCCGCTCCGTGGCGATGGTGTCACGAACGCAGTTCGTGATCCCGCATATCCGAGTTCGAAACACCGCTGCGTGCGATTTGGCAGCAAACCGCGTTGCGTTGGTTTATTACGAAATGGTATGGGTGCCGGTTGTTCAGAATGCAATGGCAAACTAATGAACGTAAACGTGGCAGGAGAAAAATGTTGGTGTTGACTGCAACGTCCTGTAAAGGTTAGCAACTAACTTTTTAACTTCTTTCTTGGACAATTGCACTTGTATAACATACTCAGAACATTAAAACGTTTGGCAGCCTCACCAATTCCCCTCCTAAAAAGACTTCTCTTTAAAAAATGTCCCTTTGATCTTGGCCAAAAGGCCGAGAAGGGATAACCATGATGCAGCAGCTCACCTGGACCTCACAGTTGCTGTGGTAACTACCAGTGGCGACACACATTAGACCAAGAGTCTTGGAAATTCACTTCTGGTGTCAGTACGTCTCTACAAGCAATCATTTCTATACTTCTCTACAAGCATCATTTCAGTACTTCTCTACAAGCAGTCATTTCAATACTTCTCTACAAGCAATCATTTCAATACTTCTCTACAAGCAATCATTTCAATACTTCTCTCCAAGCAATCATTTCAATACTTCTCTCCAAGCAATCATTTCAATACTTCTCTACAAGCATCATTTCAGTACTTCTCTACAAGCAATCATTTAAATACGTCTCTACAAGCAATCATTTCAATACTTCTCTACAAGCAATCACTTCAATACTTCTCTCCAAGCAATCATTTCAATACTTCTCTAGAAGCAATCATTTCAATACTTCTCTCCAAGCAATCATTTCAATACGTCTCTACAAGCAATCACTTCAATACTTCTCTACAAGCAATCATTTCAATACTTCTCTACAAGCAATCATTTCAATACGTCTCTACAAGCAATCATTTCAATACTTCTCTCCAAGCAATCATTTCAATACTTCTCTACAAGCATCATTTCAGTACTTCTCTACAAGCATCATTTCAGTACTTCTCTACAAGCAATCATTTCAATACGTCTCTACAAGCAATCATTTCAATACTTCTCTACAAGCAATCACTTCAATACTTCTCTACAAGCAGTCATTTCAATACTTCTCTACAAGCATCATTTCAATACTTCTCTACAAGCAATCATTTAAATACGTCTCTACAAGCAATCATTTCAA
Organism: Cepaea hortensis; assembly: GCA_963921405.1. Classification (NCBI taxonomy): domain Eukaryota; kingdom Metazoa; phylum Mollusca; class Gastropoda; order Stylommatophora; family Helicidae; genus Cepaea; species Cepaea hortensis. Next base: position 381,609,861 of record OY992876.1, on the reverse strand, counting down.
TACTTCTCTACAAGCAATCACTTCAATACTTCTCTACAAGCAGTCATTCAATACTTCTCTACAAGCAATCATTTAAATACGTCTCTACAAGCAATCATTTCAATACTTCTCTACAAGCAATCACTTCAATACTTCTCTACAAGCATCATTTCAGTACTTCTCTACAAGCAATCATTTAAATACGTCTCTACAAGCAATCATTTCAATACTTCTCTACAATCAATCACTTCAATACTTCTCTACAAGCAGTCATTTCAATACTTCTCTACAATCAGTCATTTCAATACTTTTCTACAAAGAGTCATGTTAATACTTCTCTGCAAACAGTCGTTTCAATACTTCTCTGTAAGCAGTCGCTGTAATACTTCTCTACTAGCAGTCATTTCTATACTTTGCAATCTCTTATTCATCAATTCCACAACTGCAAACAATAAAATATGTCGTGTTTATTCAACAAATATAATACTTCAGACAGTAACAACAATTTACAAGTACTGGACTCGCAAACTGTACGTATGCTTCAAATGTTTATTGTCAAAAATGTGAAATATGACAATGATGTACAATCAGCAGCGTTATACAATCTTTTAATATATATATATATATATATATATATATATATATATATATATATATATATATATATATATATATATATATATATATATATATATATATTGAATACAAAGGAAGATTTTATTATTGTCTACTGTCATGTGTTTGGTTTCTATGAAATACCAGAAATAGTCGCATGACATGCGTTGTGTAAATAAACTATAAACATTCTAATTTAAAAGAAAAGGTGTACTGTTTCCGAACTGTTAGTGTTAGTGTTCAAACTTCGACGGGTAACAAAAAGTTGTCGCTGATTACTCCAGACTCCAGAATTTATACGAACAGAGAGAGCAGAAGGGCAGAATGACAGACGGGCCTGCGTGCCCACTTCCTAATCATTTGAAAATAAAGTTCGTTTTAAAATATTGGAAATATCCAGTAGAGGTGATAGCGTAGACGTGCAGGATCAACTTGTGGACATAATATAATGGAAGACGGCGTGTTGTACAGGTGTATTTTTAATGACTGTGCAGTGTTTGAAAATGTTGCCGGTCCAAGTTTTGTATTTACCAATTATGTAGCATGAACTTTACAGAGGGTGAATACAAAACTCGGAACGGCAATATTTTCAAACACTGCACAGTCATCAAAAATGCACCCTATACTGAACCTAGATGTACGTGGTCACAGGTGTTGAGCACGATTGCCTGCGAGAGCATAGTGAACGCAGAACTCAATATAATTATATGTTCTTTGCAGGCCGTCGCGATCAACCAGGTGGATGATCTAGGCAATTGTACTTTCTGCAGTTTGCCATGGATTTCTGAACGAGAAGTCAACGCTGGTGTTCAAACTCACGCGCGTAGGAAACCATCCAGCTACCTCGTTATCAGCGCACTAGAAGTTTAAGAGGTAGGGCACCCTTACTATAAGAAAGAAACACATCGCGATCTTTGGTCATATAGTCAGACAGGGGCATCGAGAACATGGGGACGCTTGGACATGTCAGTAGTAGAAGAGACACAGGCAGGCACAGTGACACGAGGCTGAGTGCTATAAGGAGAGGCACACCCGAGCACGGAGACACGAGACTGAGTGCTATTAGTAGAGGCCCAGGCGGGCACAGAGACACGAGGCTGAGTGTTATAAGGAGAGGCACAGGCGGGTAAGGAGACACGAGACTGAATGCTATAAGGAGAGGCACACCCGAGCACGGAGACACGAGACTGAGTGCTATAAGGAGAGGCACAGGCGGGCACAGAGACACGAGGCTGAATGCTATAAGGAGAGGCGAGTAGGGAGACACGAGGCTGAATGCTATAAGGAGAGGCGAGTAGGGAGACACGAGGCTGAATGCTGTAAGGAGAGGCGAGTAGGTAGACACGAGGCTGAATGCTATAAGGAGAGGCGAGTAGGGAGACACTAGGCTGAATGCTATAAGGAGAGGCACACCCGAGCACGGAGACACGAGACTGAGTGCTATAAGGAGAGGCACACCCGAGCACGGAGACACGAGACTGAGTGCTATAAGGAGAGGCGAGCACGGAGACACGAGGCTGAATGCTATAAGGAGAGGCGAGTAGGGAGACACGTGGCTGAATGCTATAAGGAGAGGCGAGTAGGGAGACACGAGGCTGAATGCTATAAGGAGAGGCACACCCGAGCACGGAGACACAAGGTTGAGTGCTATAAGAAGACCGTATGTGGAATGCCATCAATAGAAATGACCCTGAACACCAATGGCCGAGATGTGTGCACAGACAAACACCAGTGGCCGGGATGTGTGCACAGACAAACACCAGTGGCCGAGATGTGTGCACAGACAAACACCAGTGGCCCAGATGTGTGCACAAAGACCTACGCAGTTTGCCAGGGCACATAATGATGATGAGTCTAGACTTCTGGAATGTCAACAACCAGAGTCGTTCTTATAGGAGTGTGATGTACGCGAGGCGGTATTTTAACCACTTCAAGTGAAGTACTTGAACACCTGGTATCAACAGGTAGGCAGAGGACAATGGACATTGAGGATAATTGCATACTGAGAGTTCTCGTAATGTCAACGTCTGAGACTTCTGCAGGCGTTCCGACTACTGTCTCTTCTTCAGGGCCGGTGCGTTTGACTTGGCAATGTTCTTTCGCATCTTGATCAGGTCACCGTAAACATTCCTGTGTAGGATTTTGGAGGCACACAGTACGCCTGTCAACAGAGCAGGAAAGAATCCGGCTGCCATGGCATCTTGTCCTGGAGAAACATGTTTTAAGGAAGTCAATCAATGTAATAAGGGTATAACAACGCTGTTGAATATATATGTGATAGTAGCAGACATATTTAAGGACGGGACAACGCAGCTGCATTCATAGTCATTGCGCCACGGAGACAATAATTAGCATGGCTGTACTTCAACCTCTGTTAAGGCAGACTGGGCACATATGGATGTCTCTCTAGCGATGTAAGGGCCATGCTAATACTGGCAGATACTGTCGTTGGGATGTGAGAAGTTACACCTTCAGATATTCTAAGTCATGATTTATTGGTAAGTGTCGTCACTTCCTGTCATCGCTGTCTTTCCTTCATATACAATTCCAAGATATTTCGAATTTTTAAAACCAATCCAGCTTAAATTCAGTCATTCATTCAGAAGCATGTCCTTTGCAGAACCTTACTCCCATAACAACCTTCCCGAAAACTTCTCGATCACAAGCAAGATGTTCTGAGTCCGATATACCTATCTGGAGATCATCTGCCACATCCTGCACCCATCTTCTCTTTGGCCTTCCTCTTCCTCTCTTCCCAGACATATGCCCCTCCATTGTGGTTCTCTCCAAACTTTCATGACGTTTCAAGTGACCAATATATATATATATATATATATATATATATATATATATATATATATATATATATATATATATATATATATATATAGATATATATATATATATATATATTTGTTTTATCGTCTTTAATAGCCAACCCTCTTCAATATTTAGCTCTTGAAGTATGGATGCATTTGTTCTTTCCTTTACCCAATATATTCTTAGAACCCGTCTATAACATTAATATTCAAAGGCATTTATGCGCCGTTCAACTTGTTTAGTAAGTGTCCAGGTCTCACAGGCGTATGTTGCAATGGGAAAGATGCATGCTCTTAAAAAATCTAACCTTTGTAGTTCTATCTGTCCCATTTCATAATTTATTCAGTTATTTTAGTCTTTGAAGAGCAATTGATAGTCGTCGTTTAATTTCTTTCATTGTGTCACCGTTGTTGGTAATCAATGACCCAAGATATTCAAAATTGTCCACCACCTCCAATTTGTCCTAATTAACATATATTTCTTTCTCCATAGTGGTTTTATCTGTATGCATGTCGTTGGGAGTAAAGGCGATCGGTGTGCTAGTGATTACGTCACCAATGAGCGGCGATTTGTCTATAAAAACTGATCTAGTACTATACTCTCAATACGCCTGTGAGAACAACTGATTCTACACATCTAGAGGTCAGCGTGGCGGGGAAGTTTAATGAATTCGCGCTTGTAGCTAGCATATAACTGTAACATACCCCTGTAACACACGGGGGGGGGGCGGGGGGTGGGGCTGGTGGTTTCGGGGTATGGTGTCCGCCTCCAGTGCTGGAGGTCCCGGGTTCAAGCCCCGGTGAGGGCTGGGATTTTTTCACGTGGACTTCTAGTAACAAGATGTCCCCTGGCCTCTGGGTAGTGAGATCGGACGCCCGTGTATATTGTTGCGCACTTAAAAAATCCCTTGGCAGTTGGAAATCGAAAAAGAGTAGCCTAACGGCGCTGCCCGGGCAAAATTTCGAGTTAATGATTGATTGATTGATTGATTTAGGAACCGACATCACAGGATTCGGGGCATTCCCATAAGCGCTCCGTCCCCATCCTCAGCAGCCAGCGAAGAGTTCCAACACCAATAGTTCCAGTAGCAATCTAATTATATGTCCGTCTCTCCTTTCCTCTGAGCGTCGATCGTCGGCCAGATCCCCTCGTCACTCCTCGCTGCCTCATTCTTGCCAGACTATGGTGATCCATTTGCTCCTCCGAGGTGTACACGTGCTCCCACAAGGCCAAAACCACGTCTGCCTTGTCATACATCAATACTCCACCAAGTTTTGCCGAGCCAGCCAATCTGTCCGCCTGTTCATTCCCCAGAATACCAGCATGTCCCGGAGAAATATCCAGAGGATGCTTGCCACCCGTGACCTCCGAAGCGAAGCAAGTCACTCTGCCCGAAGCCTGCCTGTCCTCACCATCCTCAGCATGCTTTCTGAGTCAGTTACAATCACGATGTGTGTATGTATCATGTTAAAAATCTACCCAAAGTATTTCAGGATCCTCGCCGGTGCTACCAAGTTCGTGCACTGAGATGAGATTCTCTGAACTCAGGCTTGAGTTAGGAGTAGAACAGAGTACATTTGGGGTACACCCGTGTGCCGTGATGTTGATCCGTCGACTAAACTAAACTAACTCAACTAAACTAAACTTGTAACATACAGAATCAGACATACCTGTTACATATAGTGATCATATATACTTGTCACATATAGGGAGTATAGTGAGTTCACAAATGTGAGCTCCCGTATAAAAATCCATAACTCAGTAACAACTGAGGGAAAATGATTAGATTCATCATATAACCGTATCATTACGTACACCAACAAACACGTTTTTGTTCCTTAGATTGTACAGAAAATCTCAATGTCTGTTTACATGCAGTATATAATTTACGGGTCAAACATAAAGTGCATATAATAAAATGTATTACATCTTCACACGGAAACAACAACGGTGAATAAAGAATATTCACCGTAGTGCACGGGAATGTCCTTATGAGAAGCAATTCACATAGTGGAACGGAAGTGTTTAGAGTTCATTACCCGAACTGACAAGCATTACTGTAAAACATGTTTGTTAGTGTGAATTAAAAACATTTTAGCCAAAACACGAAGGAATTTCGCCGCTTTCCACGATTTCACTTGCCTTTGGACCTTGGGTGGGAGTAAATAAAATAGGCAGGAAAAATTTATAAATGATGCAACAGATACTTCCCAAAAAAATTTAACGTGAGTGAAAACAAGCATTTGTTAACCACTATATATAACACCGTGAGTTATAGCTTACAAAAAGGTTAAAGGTAAGAGGATGGACTTCATTGCACTCGATTATATCCAATATGGCGCTATCTTTTTCAGCAGAGCGACCTGGCGAAAGCGGAGAACAGAGCACGAACTCCAACGCTCCAGCCACGACCCTAAAGATCTCCAAATAATTGCAAAGTGAATAGAATGATAGAGTCTGGACACGAACCCAGGACCTTTGAAGTGTGTGGTTAGCGGCTTGATCACTTCACCACGGCGACTCCAATGTGGGATACATTGATAAAATACAGAGTTCGTGCCGCACAGCGCGTAATTGGGTACGTTGAACATGATCATGTCATAGTCATGTGATAAGTACTGACCAATGAATAAAATAGCACGTGCTTATCGTCCCATGATGTATAGGCTCTGTTTCTGACAGTTGAGAAAATGGCCGGGTTGATTAAAAATCCGTCCAAAGAACCTCAAAGAGCGGTGATTCAGTTTCTTTCATTTGAAGGATGTCGACCAGTGGACATTTATCGAAGAATGCAGGCAGCGTGTCGAAGACAACAGTGACAGACTGGGCACGAATGTTTCGGAAAAGACGTCAGTTCACGACAGATCTTCGACGGCCGGGCCAAGCGCATATTGTTGCAACAGAAGAAACCATCGTCAAAATTGATGCAGCAGTACAGATGAACCGTTGTCGAAGCACACGTTCGCTAGCGAAAGAATTTGATGTCTCAGTTGGGACAATTCAAAAGATCGTTCGTAAGAAACTGCAATATCGGAAGGTGTGTTCACAGTGGGTACCACTGATGTGACCGGCCACCAAAAAGAGGAAAGCATGGGATGGTGTTTGAACCACTTGCTGCGTTACAGAGTGGAGGGTGATGCATTTATCTTCCGCATAGTGGCAGGCAATGAATCATGGTGTCACAACTTTGAGCCTAGCAGCAAAAGAGAGAGCATGCAATGGAAGTATTCTGGATCACCAAAAGCCAAAAAATTCCAGTTACAGGTTTCCGCTGGTAAGATTATGCTGAGCGCATTTTTTTTTTACCACGAAGGGCTATTGATGGCCGACTTTAAAGAACCCGGTGTAAACATCAGCTCTGCCCACTACTTGCAAACACTAGACAAGCTGCAAACAAGCCATCAAGAATAAACGACCCGCATGCTTTCTCGCGGTGTGATTTTGTTGCACAATAATGCTCGTCCGCATGTCGCAAAGATTGTGCAGGAAGCATTAGCAAGGAAGAAGTGGGAAATTCTGCAACATCCAGCCTATAGTTCTGATTTGTTACCATGTGATTTTCATTTGTTCGGACCTCTAAACAAAAGCTCTCAAAGGGCAACGATTTCACACAGATGCAGACGTAATGAGCGCAGTAAACACTTGGTTCAGTGAGCAACCACTATAATCTTTTTTGCGGACGGCATTCGCCGCCTACCTAAGCAATGGCATGCTTGCCTGAATGCCTACGGCGACTTCTTCTGACCAACCCATGGTGCATAATTCATTCAAAATGAATGCTTTGTTTAATTCTACCACAACTGTGAATGTTTCTTTCATACTTTTGTAATAAAGCTATTGGAACGGGTGTCAAATGAACGTCCCTGAGCACTTATGGACTGAATGGTTCAATGTGCAATGAGGATGATATGTCGACTAACTAACCAACTAACGCACCTGTTAAATATAGTGATTAAACACACCTGTAATTTATAGTGATTAGGCTTACGTGTGAGATATGGTGATTCCACATACCTGTGGTATATAGTGAATATGCATACTTGTGAGATATAGTGATTAGGAATATCTGTGAGATATAGTGATTAGACATACCTGTGAGATATAGTGATTAGACATACCTGTGAGATATAGTGATTAGACATACCGGTGAGATACAGTGATTAGGCATACCTGTGAGATATAGTCCCTTGATGTCTGTGTCTGCACGAAGTTTACTGACTACGTCAGGTGAGAAGCGAAATCTTCGCTGGTCAAGTCCATATATCTCACCTGCCGGACAGGCCAGGTAATGCTGATTTGTCACAGGTGTTCCCACCTCCATGTACACTTTCTGAAGAAGATAACAATTAACATTAAAGACAAGCTATTGAGTAATTATAATTATGGGTAGTTGTAGCAATGAGATGTTGTAAAGTTGAGTAATTGTATCATTAGATAGTTATAACATTGGGTGGTTGAATCACTGGATAGTCATAATACCTGATAGTTGTAATACTGGGTTGTTGTAACACTGGGTAGTTGTAACATCGGGTAGTTGTAACATTCGGTAGATGCAATATTCGGTAGTGTAATATTGGGTAGTTGTAGTATTAATTTATTGTAATCCCAATTATTTTTAAAATTTGGTTCTTGTGAAATTGTGTAGTTGTAACATTGGGTTGCTGTATGACTGGATAGTTATAATACTGGGTATTTATAGTTGTTAACAACGTCCTGATTTATAGTTGCACTATATAGCACCAATATTGTCCAAGCATGACGTGTGGTTACCTACTGTTGTTGTCACGTACATTAGTCGGGCTGGAGCCTCCCCAGGAGGTAGGCGGCGGTTCGTGGAGAAACCGGCCGGCCTGGCATAATGGAGCCCAGCAAAAACTTCTGAAGGAGATGTGAGCCGGAACGCTGGAGGGGCCGGCCGGCCAAGCATATTTGTTCTTATAGCCACTTAGTATATCTATATGTGGGGATGTATATGCAGACACTGCAGAGTGTAGAGATTCAGATGAATCATAATCCATAATTATGTGGCTGGGAGATTATAATGATTCTCGAGAACGTTAATTACTAATTGAGGATTATCGCATGCTATGAATGGTTGCAGGAGTTATTCACTAATGAAATAATCGTTATCACGAAGAGCTTGAATATTTATGAAGTGCCATGATTATATAGTTGAATGACAGAGACGAGCTTCATCACTCATTTGAAGGCTCATCGTGTATGTTCAACAAATGTCTTATTTTGAAGCCTTGGCGGTGGATTGTTCCGTGACCTCTGTATTCAACATGATCAGTGGACAGTCTCAGTTGGAGATCTTTCATGTTTGATTGTTGGGGGACATATGTTCGTGATTGTTTCTCTAGACAAGTGGTCGTGACAGGCACGTCACTGTATTATTGGGTTGTTATGCACCAACAGTTGTACGCCAACAGTTACACTGTCACTGTCATTTACTGCCAATATAGTATTGTAAGGCCTTTGAGCCTGAGAAATTAAGGCCGCCTGGCTTGTGCAGTCTCCGCGAAATGTGCAGGTTAGGATTTTCTTTTTACCCCCGACAGAAAAACATCCCACACCGTTTCGAACCCGGGTCTTCCGAAGGTGAATCCGGCGTTCTAGCCACTCGGCCAGCCGCTCCGCCAACTGTTATACGCCAATAGTTATATGTCAACAGTTATACGCCAACAGTTATACGCCAACAGTTGAATCTTTTATTGAAAACTAATAATAAATAGTGGAACGATGTGGCTTACCCTGCCTTCCAGCTGCGGGAATAGATCCACACACTGCTGCCACATCTGTCTGCCCAGTGCATCCTTCATAGCTTCATAGCGATCCCCTCGGTGACGCACTTTTTCATCTTTCCACTCTTGGAACCACTCCCAGTTGGCATAGGTGATTGCTAGAGCCGCAGATTTTCCTGGGATGGACACAAAAAAAACGCAAAGATCACAAACATGGGACTACCCGGAGACACCATCTAGATCCATTGCAACATTGTGACTGGTTGGCCCGATTGAGAACCCATCTACACCAGACTGCAAACTCCAATTATACTCCGATTCCATTAACTGATTCAGTGACAATGGATAATATATCGCTAAATGTGACCTCCTATTTTGATAGAAGGACGACATATCGCCATACAAGGGTCCTCGTGTTATTTATTTCTTTTCGCGGTATCTTCCGCAATGTTAATGCTTAATATATGGAAATTTACATTATAGTACTTGTTGAAGTGATAGTGCATCATGAGTGGTTCAAACCTATGCTTGCCACTGAATCAATCAGTGTAACCACTGACATCATCTGTAGTGCTACAGCCTGCAACAGCAGTGTCCAGGGCTCAATCTCCAGGAGAGTCAGGATTATTTGTTTCTGGGACCTCTTAAAGTGGGTACAAGGCAATTTTCTGAAACTTTCTGTGAGGGAAGAGCGACGAGGAAGAGAACTAGGCACTCACCTCATCATGGTTAGCTCTATAATATATGAGGGTCTACACTTCAGCATCCATTGTGGAAATACCTTTAGACTTAACTCGTTTCATTTATCACACTAGCAGTCCCTAAGTTCAGTATACTAAAACTGTATACCAGTTAAGACCCCAGCGAACTCATACCAAAACGTACATAACCTATATATATATATATATATATATATATATATATATATATATATATATATATATATATATATATATATATATATAGTGCTGTCTAGACTTTACATTTCTTGTTGCGATAATGTACCACCGCGTTGATCTGCACGGCCTGTTCTTTACCGTGCACAACATCTTAGAGCTATTGCAACGTGTATGGGGGATTCCAGTTTTTCACCCTTGTCTTAATAAGATAAGCATTCAATTTACTACCCAGAGAAGATGAATAGACGTGCGTTTGATATGTGATGTTCCTCTGACATATATTCTGAAAGCTTCCTCCCAACATCATACTACTACTGGAAGATCTGGGCAAGGTAACAAGACATGACAGTAGAATTGTGGTAGCAGAGGAGAAATGTCTGCGAGGAACCACGGAATGTGACAAGAAAGGAAAGGATTAGAAATAACGTAGTACGTGAGGTACAGTGTCAGCAATGGATTTGATTCAGAGATAGCGAGTCAGATGGCTTAGTCATGTAACAACATTGTCCACAAACAGCATGCCCTAAACTGCATTGACAGTTAGATACTGTGGGAATAGAACCAGAGGTAGTCTTTGCCACAGATGTCATAGCTCAGTAGGAGAGTCCAGCTTTTGTATGAAGGACACACGGAAGTGTTGTCTAGACAGCTCATCCTAACCTGTAGTTGTTAGAGATGAATGGTAGAGTTGTTAGGATCAACATTAGCCTCAACAGTAGTCGTAGCAGCAGTAGTCATAGCAGCAGAAGTGGTAGTAGTAGCAACAGAGAAGAAGAAGAAGAAGAAGAAGAAGAAGAAGAAGAAGAAGAAGAAGAAGAAGAAGAAGAAGAAGAAGAAGAAGAAGAAGAACAACAACAACAACAACAACAACAACAACAACAACAACAATAATCAAGATAACGTCCAAGACCATTATTAGTAATAGGGGATTCAAGAAACACTTCGCGTTGGCAACAACGCACGAGATTACTTGCGAAGAAGGAAACAGAAGGAAATGTGTGAAGGTAAAGTAAATTGAAAACCATAAGCATGGCTTTATCTGAAAGAACAGAGGAATAATTTGTACAAGATATTTACATTATAAATAGACGCAGGGGTTATCTTTCAGGGCATGACTGTCACACGGGAGATAACTCAATGTTGGAAGTTGTTATACAGTAAAACTTCGATTAACCGTCACCGTCCGGACCAGGGCTGTGATGGATAACCGAATAGGCGGATAACAGAAATCTCTTAATACATATGTACGGTAACGTGATTTCACTACGGGCTTGGGACGATCATGAAAATAAAATCTGTTAACAGTGAATAATACATACATAATGTATTTAATTTTACAAAACGATCAATATAAACTTCAATATAAGAGTAGTAATGTACAGAATTGTATTGTAATGCTATAAACCTACGATACTTTAAAATAATCTGTCGTCTCCTTCTGTGTCTTTGAGGCTCGAGCTTTCTGCTCGGCGATGTTCCGTATCTTACGCAGAAGAAGGATCTGTGTTGCATTTACCTCCTCTTGCATTTCAAGCCAATTTATACACTACGATAACATTGTTTCTGCTTCTGAGTGGCTAGTTGTAGGTTCTTGGTTAAGAAATTATCATTCATCGTCATCAATTTCTTCTTCTTCTTCAGTGGTAGTCACACTAGAAACAATTTCATCATCGTTCAAAATTTCAAAACCTCCATCCATTTTGTCACATTCCAACCAATCTGTTACTTCTTCTGGCGTAATGTTGTCACTGTTTAGTCCTACATTGTTGCATAGTTGCACAATTTCGTCAACACTAACAGTCTCAGTTTCTTTCCAAATCAAAACACATCTTAAACATACAGAACAAAGGCACTATTGGAACGTTATGAAGAAAAAAGTTATAAGAGCACTATGAAACAAAACGTTCTTTGGAACACACAGACTACTCTTTCACGACATAGACCAAAATGTAATACCATAGCGACTGGTTAGTGATGGGTTTGTGGCGCGCCAGATCAAATTCAACTCCTCCGCCACCGATGGTTAGTCACTTCCGCCATCATACAGTACAGTCACTTCCAAATGTATACAGTAGGATGTAAAAGTAATCCGTGGACAATTTTAAAGATGTCTGTTTGTTTGTTGATACTCACGCATTTTTAGACGATAATGGATAACAGTGGGACGCTGAGGTGTTTCCAAGGCACCAGGGTCGGGTTCTATACTGGCCAAGACCTACTAACACGTCCTCGTCGAGCGTCTTGGGCAACAGGTCCCTTCGTGGTCCTGGCTAACGTAGTAGGATCGCTGATTCTTCCGAAGCCGGAGAGTATCTTCCTGCTCGGCGAGGAACCACCAGTCTGCACACCAATAAGCCCGACATGGGACAACGGATACTCAAGCAAACCTCAGGTCCTGTATGACACCACACTGATGTTGGACAACGGGATGTCTTCATCCGACATACAGGACTTCACGCTGGAGTTCACAGCCAGCGAACACAAGCAAGCAACAAGCGAGCAAGCATGGATATCAGAAACTGACAGTTAAACGAGTGACAGTTAATCGAAGTTTTACTGTAATCATAATCCTCTTGTTGTTGTTGCAAACATCATAAACAACAAGTGTTACGTTATACAAGAGACATTCACACTGACATTAACATGCGTTATATTAGACAAGATACGTTTAACCAACCGGGAAACTTTGTCTCGTATTCCGGATCTTTTGCAGACGGAAAAGAAATAAAAGAAAAGGGAATCTCCATTTGATCAACCTCATCAGCCTTGACATTCAGGTACGCGGTCATTGTCTTGTTGATGTCTTCCCTGTAAGACATGGACACACGCTCCGTTAAAGTCACAAATAAGTATGTCTTCATTCGCATTGATTACAACCCTTTAGTTTATCACGACGGGGGGGGGGGGGGGGGGGGAGGAGGAGACTGCTAGGGTGGGGATTTATACTTGGTTGTGCCTGGAGAAAATAAATGTGTACACCATTAAATTCTTGATGGGGCATGCATGATGAGTTACTTATTCACTGGTGAGTTAAAAAACCACGACGAGCCAATGTAACTATTTGTTATGATGATGGGGACTCACAAGTTACTCTACCACTACAAGGTGGAGACATGAGGACACACAAGTTACTCTAACACTACAAAGTGGACACATGAGAACACGCAAGCTACTCTACCACAACAAAGTTCAGACATAGGGACAGACGGGCCCATAAGCGACTAAAAATTGGACACATAATTGCTCAAATATCAAAACTGTAATAGACTCACATGTTGTACAGCCAAATGTTGCCGGCGGGAAGCTTGAGGTCCTTGGAGCTGCCGTCTATGCCAATGAAGGTTGTGATAAAGGCACAGCTGGGGCCGACTTTCTCAATCAAAGGGTAGATGTCTGTCACAAAGGTGAATATTGACTGTCAACACTAGTACACCATACAGCGGAACATCTGTCTACATTTCTAGATCACAACGTTGAACATTCTTCAACATAGATACATCAAAATGTTGAACATCTGTCACTAAACACTCCATACGTTCATGGCCCAGTGAACTCCTGTCATGTCACTATACTATAGTGAGTGTTCTAAAGACCATAAAATACATAAAATTGAAATACTTCGGTCGCAGGAAACTTCATGAAAGTTTGGAGAGAATAATAATGGAGGGGTATATCCCCGGGAACAGGGGAAGAGGAAGGCTAAAGAGAAGATGGGTACAGGATGTGGCTGATGATCTCCAGATGGGTGTATCAGACATTGGACGTCTTGCTTATGACCGAGGTTTTTTTTCTTTTTCGGAAGGTTGTTTTCGGAAGGGAGTGAGGTTCTGCAAAGGACATGCTACTGAATGACTGAATGAATAGTGGGCGTTACCATAGAATCAGTTCATCTTATGCAAGGTTAACACAACACGCAGACATCCTCACCAGATTTTCTGGCCACCTCTGCCGGTAACAAAGTCTTGAATGTATTGGCGGCTCCAGCATTTGAGATGATGTACTTGGCTCGTATTTCTACTTCATTTTTTCCAACTCGAACTCCTGTGGATAATTTTTTGTAGAAAAGAATTACAACTTTAAATGACTGTAGAACGAACTCAAGAACAGAAAACATATAAGCAAATTAACTTGGAAACGGTGTTCTAGGAACGAAATGGTTGCTAAGCATAGGCAGTCACGACATTCAATTCATATCGATGAACTTGGTCGTCTCATTGCCGGACAAGGACAACAAAGATTTCTTATCATTTTCTTCTTATAGTCCATGCCGTGCGGCGTTGATGATTATGTCTGCCCACAGCCTTCTGTCTATTGTGCTGCTAATCATTTAACACAAATACATTGCAGAGACTATTCTGCCTCTTGTGAAATGCAGCCCTTTGCTTGGGCTATTCTACATGTAACTGCCTTGAAACATCTTTCATGTGCCATTATTAAAGCACCCAAATACTGAAACACGTTGACTTGTTTCGCATTGGTTCAATTAACTTTCATGTTGTATTTGGGCAGACATTTTTTTTTGTATTTGTAATTACCAGTCCTTCTGTTGTTCTGTTATTCTGTTATTTTTCTGTTGCTATGGTAATTATAATGGTAAAACGATACAGTTACAGAAGAACCCGAATGTGAACTGGAAACTTCAAAAAGACGAGTTAGAACAATGAACAATACAATTTAAGAACATACCCACAGCTCTACCACTGGAATCACACACGATCTTCGTCACCGGCGCCTGCATGAGAACTTTCCCGCCTCCTTTCTGTATGGCTTGGATCATGTGGAAGGGGATCTCTGAGGTGCCATTGGCGGGATAGTAAGCGCCGTTCTCGTAGTGTTGTATGAGGAATGCGTGCATGAAGAACGGCGCGTCCTTGGGAATAACTCCTGGTTGGGAAGAACGTATTTTGTTTGACTTACTGATTTATTGATTATTTGATTGATTATATGTTGATATGATTGATTATTACTACTTATTGGCACCTTGTCATCTTGACTGACGATAGTTTATTACATTGTGTTTTTTTTTTAAAAGGCATAATAACTACAACCCATGACAGGGACCAGTGATGGAGTTATACCTCTCCATAACACACAGCCTGGGCTGAATTGTAGAGACCATGTGTTGCCCATGCAGCATGATCCCTCCCTCGACTTGCCTAGTTTACTCCAGAGGATTGGCATCACCGATACATATGGAACAAGACAAGCTGTAGAAGCTGCTGGATCAGCAAAGCAATGCTGTGAGGGTGTTGAGGGGTAGCTACAGGACATGTAGAGGACAAGGGACAGAATAGAGTTAGAACAACTAATATAACGACATAGAGGTTATAGATAAGGACATTTAGAGTATAGCCGGTAGAGTAGAGTCAGGACACCAGAGGGTCATAAGACAGGACATAAGTCAGGACACCAGAGGGTCAGGAGACAGGACAGTAGATGAAGTGGAGACAGGAAGTAGTAAGGGACACTATCGTGTATTAGACAGAGTAACGGTAGGACCAGACGGGGTGATACAAGGGGACCACCGTTCGCGGGACACTGCCCTGAACGGATGAGATGTCAGTACACCGATTGACCTATCCTAGCACGGACAGTTTGCAGTACAACGTGACTGTTGAGATAGCACGGGGTTCACACAACGGCACGGGGTCTAGTGCAACTAGCCCAGCGGTTGAGCTGAGAATCGTCAGACGGGACTTGGGGACAGTTTCAGAGAGGACGTGTTTCTTTTGAGCAAATGGTTAATATTTGCGAGAGTACTAGTCTGAGTAGAGCGAGTATTGAAGTGTGAAACTATCGTGTGCTATTAGATTATGAAAGGCGACATATGTATGTTCGTATGAGAATTACCGCCTGTATTTATTGTGTGATGATATCAGGTTCGCCTGGAAATAAATGATGGAAAATTACCATACGTTTTCTTTGAGTGCGTATGAAGAAGCTCAAGTTCCGGTTTCAAGATGGCGACGGACGGTCGTGTTGTTTTGTGTTCGTTAACTTTTTCGCGTAAGGGATGGATTTATTCATTTCTTGCGTGTAATTGGTGTGCCAGGATGTAAAACCAGGAGTTTCTACTCAAGATCTGCGCGGGTGCTACGGAGTTCGTGCATCGAGCGAAGCCATCCTTGAGTGAATTTTCAGCAGCGTGTGTGGTTCTCAATCAAAAGTCAGTGTTTACGTTTTTTCAACATGGCGGAACAACGTGTGTTTTCCGAACGATCAGCAGTCAACATACCGAAGCGGCGTGGTAGCCGCGCAGGGAAAAAGAAGCCAGGTAAGCGCGGTGGCTTGAGACGTTTTAGACTCAAGTGTCACCGTCTAGGACTCAGGAACATCCGTATTCTATATTGGAACTGTGCCAGTGTAAAACAACGGGGCTCTATTTTAGAAACCCTAGTTTACAGGAACGACATTGTAGCACTCCAGGAGACGAGACTGGGCGATCAGCTACTCCGAATTGCCGGCTTCAAATGTTTCTATAACAGACGACATCTGGGAACGGCGATTCTCGTTCGCGACAGCATGGTGGCGTCAGAGCTAGACATGTCCAGTTGGAACAGTGACGATATATTAATACAGGCGTTGAGAGTTCATTCCAGTACACCATTCGTGTTGGTTAATGTTTATGCCCGCAATGCGAGTGTGGACGCCCAGAAGTGGCAGTGCTTAAGTGGCATATTAGGCCACGAGAGAAATGTTATTTTCTGTGGTGACTTCAACGCTAAAGGCAGATCATGGGGAAACACTTCCTCCAATACACAAGGGGAGGAGCTCGAGACTGCACTGGAAACCATCGACCTGGTTTGTATCAACAGTGGCTGTGTCACCAGGACAGCAAGCCGTCCAGGCGATGAGGACAGTGCTATTGATCTGGCGCTAGTTTCACCTTCACTCACTACAGTGTGTAGATGGGGTGTCCTAGGACACCATGGCAGCGACCACCACCCATGCAGCATATTGGTGGAGAAAGGCAGAACCAGGCAGCACAAGCTAAAGGTAAAGACGTTCCAGTATGACAGTACAGGGCAAGATGTGGTGAGTAAAATAAGACGTGACAAGCGCAGAACGTTTCAGGGCAGGAAGAAAAGGAAAAAAAGCTGGGAGCAGCCACCGTGGTGGAGTTTCGAGGTGGAGAAGGCTTGGGTGGTGTCGTGTCCTCCTTTACAGTGTCGTCCCTGGAGTGAAGAGAGCCGACACCCACATTATAATATTTTTTCCCTCTCAATATTCTGGAGAATCCACCAGCTTCCGTCCAACACACTCCATCAGCCTATGGACACCTTTTCCTATCACTCTCTCACTGTCGTACTATGCCCCCTTCTCATACTTCCCCAACGCAACATACTCAACAACTCTTGCTTCTAGAAATTAATAAAGAGTAATTTATTAAAATAAAAGTGTAACGTATATGAGACGTGTATGTGAAGAAAATGTGTGACGTGTTCTATAAAGTGTGTAGAATCGGACTCTCAGACAACAACCCAGTCAGCTGATCCCAGCAAAGATAGACCACAGCACGTTACGTCAGAACATGTACTTCTCACCCGTTGCCGAAACCATCTTGCCGGATACTGCTTTGCCTCTGTAGACCTCTGGTAATCCAATTTCATGAACATCCGAAATAGACACCGGTGGTATTAACAGTTAATCATGGACCGGTTGCACTCTACCCAATGTCCGTTCCTAACGTACCTTAACAAACTGCACAAGTCTTTTGTAGTGTGGACGCAGTTAGTTAGTTAGTTAGTTAGTCGACAGATCATCCTCGTTGCACATCGAACCATTCAGTCCATAAGTGCTAATTTCTAATGTTAATTGTTGCTGTACTAACACTAGGTACTCTTAGCCGGTTCTCGGTTCGTTACTACTGTCTAATGCTGTGTGGTGCATCAGTATGCATCACTCTCTTTGATGAATCAATTTCCTTCTAGCGTAAGTTACGTTCTGTATGCAACTCTAGTGACTCTTGAACTGGTGTTCTTCCCTTTTGGATTTGATTTTTTTTCCCAAAAAAACTTGTTGAGTTTCCTTGGATCTGGTAGGGAACCTAGGATAGAAACAACACATCTGGTGATAGTACTAGTCACTGATCCTTTCGGCTGAGTGTAAGCCTATCACCTTGCTTAATGATCTTTAGCTAACTAGAATTAGTCATAGAGCAGATTAGCTACCCACCTAGAGCCGAATCAGGCTATGACAAAGAAAAAATCAGCAAACAGAATGCGGAACCCCGCCCACCAGGGACACCTACGGGAAGATCCCAATTATCCCTCATTACTCAATTCTCAACTAGTAAAGCTTATCAACACTTCACTAATCTATTCTTAACTAGCAGAGTTAATATCACTATTCTACTCTAACTAGTTTCCACTAACAGTGCTAATCATCACACTATAGTTTAACAAGGCTACAGTCTATATTAATTAGAACTAATAGACTATATTGACTACCTTATGTAAAAACCGCCTCATTCCCGGGATGGCTACTACACTTTGCCATAACGGCACATGCTAGTTAATCTTAAATTAATCTAACACTGTAGAGCTCTCCCACAAACACGTCCATCATAATCCACGGTTCTTGGTCAACTCCCCATCTCCAATCATGGTTTTCTGGCAAACCCCTAAAATTGGTCACGTGATATGGGTGACGTCCTGCAGGTGTTATTTGCGCATATCATCCATTGTCAGGAATCGATTTTTCCTGGCTTGAGTCATTGTCAAAGTTGTCATCAATTGTTTAGATTCCCAAAACAAGCCAGCGAGTTCCTGTATGATCCCAACAATAGTGGCAAATAACCAGCTGTCAATCTTCTCGATGTTCCGGAAACTACGAATTGACCTATGTACTGTTACTTCCGTGCTAAGTACTTCCGTTTTCCCTCTGATATGTTTTTGACTTGTCAACGAGATGTATGATTCAGCGCACTCACTTCCTCTATACATCTTCCACTTGTTAATTTTGTCCGACAGGTGACGGTCAACATCCGATTGCCACTATGACCCCACTGCTTCCATCTGTATTCAAATGTTGACAAACTTGTCAAGGCGATGTCGGGATTCGTTTCCCGCACTTCCGAGGGTGGCCAATCCGTCAACCATATGTACAAGTACAACTGTTATTTCTGCCCGACCTGTTTTTGGAAACACGTGCAGCCCCAACTATGAATGTTTTCTCTGTATTAGTTGAAACACTGGTTGCTTAGCAGATAGTCCGGTTAATCAAAAAATCATCCCTAACAATCAGCTGGGTAAACGCACGGTTTCATTTTGTGACATAGGCCCCCTCTTAAGAGAGTAGTCCATCTCACTCTTCTCCACCGTGAGTTTAATCCAGATGATTCATTCTTCTTCTTCAGGAGCTGGGTGTCTTGATAAGAAATCCGCTCCAACATTTTCCTTCCCAGGAATGTACTCCACTGTGAAGTTATAGGGTTGAAGTAACAACGACCACCGCATCAAACGGGCGTTGAGCTTCTAAGAAGTAGCCAAGAACATCAGGGGCTGATGATCCGACTGGACCCGAAACTTAACTCCATACAAATATGGCTGAAATTTTTGCACTGCCCATACGAGGGACAAGCACTCTCTCTCGACGGTTGAATAATTCCTCTCTGCCTGTAGAAGTTTCTTACTTGAGTATGCCACAGGTTTCAAAACCGAAGCATCGTCTTTTCCTTCCTGTAACAAAGCGGCTCCAATTCCAATCGCACTCGCATCTGTTCTCAACACAAATTGTTTGGAAAGGTCAGGGAGCTGTAATACAGGTTTGCTGACCACGGCCTCCTTTAACTGACTATAGGCATTCTCACATTCTGGTGTCCAAATGATTTGATCCGGTAATCCCTTTTTCAAGGTTTCCGTCAACGGAGCTCCCAGTTCCGTGAAATGTGGGATAAATTTGTGGTAGAACCCACACAACGAGAGAAAAGATCGCACATCCTTCTTCGTTTTTGGCCTTGGTGCATTTCTGATTTTCTCCAGGTTCTTCTCTTCTGGGACAATGTGTCCTGGAGTGATGGTGTGACCTAGAAATTCCAGAGTCTGGTAACCAATCATGCACTTGGTTGGACGAGCAGTAAGCCCTGCTTCCTTGAGTCTATTAAACACTCTCTCCAAGGATTGTAAGTGGTCCTCCAAGCTGTCACTGGAAATCAGAATATCATCCATGAATGAGATGATGGATGGATCCTGTAACGGATCTAGTAAAGTCCTCATCATGCGTGTAAACACACTAGGTGCATTGCTGAGTCCAAAGGGCATGACCTTGAATTCGTAGTGTCCACTGGGTGTACTGAAAGCTAACAGTGGTCGAATCTCCGGTTTGACTGGTATCTGATAGTAACCCCGACTCAGATCCACCTTTGAAAAGTACCGAGCCTTATGGAGCCTAGCGAATAGCTGAGTTGGATTCGGCAAAGGTTCCACCTGAAACTGTGTATGACTGTTCAGAAGTCGGTAATCTATACACAACCTGTGTTCTCCACTTGGTTTGCGTAACAAAACTACCCCTGCATTGTATGGGGATGTGGATGGTGCAATCACATCATCCTCCAGCAGTTTCTGTATTTCCTCCTCCAGGGCCTTTTCTTTAGAGAATGGCACTGGGTAAACCTTTTGGCGAACAGGCTCCTGTGTGGTCAAAGTCATCTCGAACTCCACCAACCTCGTTCGTCCTGGTTTATCAGTCAGTATCTCCTTATGAGACTTGAGAACCTGGGTTATCCTTTCCCTCTCCTGGGAGGTCAGATCAGGGTTCACTTTCACATCCCTATAGGTTTCCTGGTGTTCCAAGGGATATTCCCTGCCCTCGCTGGTTCCCACTTCTGTCTCCACTGCAACTGCCATTGCCATGAGGTGAGCTGCCTTGTCTCCGGGTCTCTCTTCGTATTTCCGCAAGAGATTGATATGGAAAATCTTTGATTTTCCCCGGATCCGGATCTGATAGTTGGTTCTGGATATCACCCTTTCCACGGGAAATGGTCCTTGCCAACCTATCTCCAGTTTGTTGTTTCCCGTTGGGAGTAGCAACAAGACTTTATCTCCTACCTCTAGAGATCTTTCTTTAGACCTACGGTTGTAGTAAGCCGCATGTCTTTTCCTGGCCTTTTTCCAGTTTTGATTTGCCAGAGTCCATCCCTTGTGGAGTTTTTCTTTCAGTTCCTCCACGTATTGATAGGATGAGATCACTTCTTCTGACGTCCCCTCTTCAGTCCAACTCCTCAACATGGCTTCCAACGGTCCTTTGATTGGACGACCAAACAGCAACGTAGCGGGTGGTAGTCCTGTTGAGCCATGAGGAACTTCCCGATAGGCAAAGAGTGCTGCTGGGATATATTCATCCCACCTATCAGGTTTTTCCTGCGCTAGTTTCCTGAGCATTGTCATCAACGTGCCGTTGAAACGCTCTACTTGTCCATTGGCTTGAGGGTGGTAAGGGCTGGTATGTATGTGGTTAGAGTGAAACACCCTAAATACCTCCTCCATGAGTTTTCCACAAAACTGAGATCCATTGTCCGTCAGAATTTGATCCGGAAAGCCTAATCTGGTAAAGGCCTCCATCAGTGCGTCCGCCACTCTTTTCGAGTCAATCGTGGTCAACGGTATGGCTTCACCCCACATTGTACAGCAATCCACCATTGTGAGTATATACATGTTCCTCTTCCTAGTCCTGGGAAGTGGACCCACGATATCGATGGCTACCCTCTCGAAAGGAGAGTTCATGATGGGCATCTCACCCAACACCACCGGTGCTGTCCAGTGTTTCGGTGCCACCCTCTGGCACTCAGGGCATGACTTCACATACCGACGCACATCATCTGTCATTCCCGGCCAATAGTAGTGGCAGGAAATCCGCTGCATGGTGGCGGCAATACCCATATGTCCACTAAAGGAGATGGTATGCCCCATATGAAGAATCTGGGACCTGTGAGCTTTCGGGACGACCAACTGACCGTATAGGTTGTCTCCCCTTCCTGCTCTCCTGTAGAGTATCCTATTCTTCATGTAGTACTGCCCCCGTCCTGGTGGATCAGCACTTTTCTGCAGCTTTCTGTAGCAAGGACGTAAAGTATCATCCTCACTCTGGGCAGTTCGTAGCTCCCCCGGCATTGGGTTAGTCACAATTGCTTCTGCCTCTTCCGTTCTCGTCTGAGAGCGAGTCTGCATTGCTCCCATATGGATTGGCTCCCTGGGCATTCCCAGAAAGACATACCGGCAACCTAGGATGACTGGAAAAATGGGATCGGTCAATACAGCGGCCTTGATGGTGCCGGTGACGTACCTTGACCGAATCTCCACATTAGCAATGGGCAACTTCATGGTTACAGCACTCTTCTGTGCAGGCTGTATGTCCAATGTTTCACCTGTGAATTGTTCTGGATGTACCAGATCCGCAGAAATCACGGCCTCCCCGTCCAGTCCTGTGTCGTATAAACACTCCACTTGACGACCGTTAACCTCTACCAATTCCACTACAGGTGGTTTTCCCTGGTCTGGAGTCTCTTCCTCGGCCTCGACCTGTTCGGTGGGCTCCACCTTAGGTTTTCCTGAGCACACGACGAATTGAGTGTCTCCTGACTTTCCCCTGCAGTCAATAGCATTGTGCGTGTTTGACTTGCATTGGTTGCACCATTTCCCTGTCCTAGATTTTCTATTGCCAGACTTGAGTGAGCTCTCCTGGTGGCGAGCTTCCTTGTTGACTTTGGCATTTTCCGTGACAACCTCCTTGGAAGTCACTTGACATGCTGCGAAGTGAGGGTTCTTAGCCTTCGATTTGCAGTCCCTCGTATTGTGAGAGGGTGACTTACAAATTGAACACCACTTCTCCGACCATGGTCGTTTAGGTGTAGAGCTTGAAGTGCTCTTGCTTCCCTCCTTCTTCTTCTCTGAACTATCCTCTGATTTTTGCACATAAGGTTCCCACTTTTTTGTTCCTGAGTTTTTGGTTTTCTTCTTGTCATGTTTCTCTTGACTTTTGGAGTTGGTGGAAAGGTTTTCCCCTGCCTCCCCATGTACTTCGACGAACCGTTCTGCTAATTTAGTCACGAGGTCAATACGTTCCGCTCCTTGTTCTCCCAGGAACGTCCTGAGAGGTTTAGACATTTGCTTCTTCAACTGGTCGACCACCATGAGCTCTTCCAGACTCTCATAGTCATGTGCGAACCCAGCCAAATCCATCCACTTGTGGAGATAAGATTTTAGACGCAAACTGTAGGCGGCAAACAACTCCCCCGGTTCTCGTTTCGCTGCTCGAAATTTTTTCCGGTAGGTATGTGACGTAACCTCGAATCGTTTCAGCAGAGCCGTCTTTAACTCGTCATAATTGTTCTCATGTCCTGGTGGCAGGCGAGTATAAACCTCGTAACCGGTCCCGCGTAATCCCTGGGATAGCTTAAGATTCCATTTGTTACGCTCCAGACCCATAGCAACTGACATAGCCTCGAAGCGTTGAAGGTACTGGTCAATCTTCTCTTTGTCCTCCTCGTAGATCGCTAAAGGAAACTTCATAGCATGGTACCCATGTCCACCTACTGGTGTTGATCCTGGGATGGAGGAACCTCCAACTGCTCCCTCAGTTTCTCCATTAGATTGACTCTTGAGCTCGAGTTCCCGCATCCGGTACTCATGCTCCCTCTTCTGTGCTTCTTGTTCAGCTTCTAATTTCCTAGCTGCTTGTTCAGCTTCAAATTTCCTAGCTGCTTGCTCAGCTTCCAATTTCCTAGCTGCTTGCTCAGCTTCCAATTTCTTAGCTGCTTGCTCAGCTTCCAATTTCTTAGCTGATTGCTCAGCTTCCAATTCCATCCTTCTCAATTCCAACTCGGCCTTTCGATCTTCCCTTTCTGCTTGACGATACTCTCTCTCCACTTCCTGTATGTAATCCGTTAGAGCAGAACCCCCCAATCCCATTTCTTCCCCCTTTGCCTTTAATTCTAACGTGCTAAGTTTAGGGGTGGCCATTATACAGAGAGGTAAGCTAGCAGGTCGAGTACAATATAACTGCAAATTACTATACAGATATATGAACAAGTACTATAAATCTAGATATACCACACACAGCACATTCACTCAGTGACAAGAGTAGAATCAGGACCACAGACCTATGCAGACGTGTGAAGTGTGAACAGGTAAGATGTTAGTCCTAACCCCTATCCACATTCACTCTAGCTGGATTCTCCAAAATGATATCTCCCTCTAATAACTAAGGATCCCGTGTCAAAAGACCCCGTTGTCAGAAGATCCCCCTGTCAAACGTTCCTGCTTGCAGGAGATCTCGCTGTCAAAGGATTCCGTTTACGGGAGATCCCGCTGTCCAAAGATTCCGTTTACGAGAGATCCCGTTGTCCAAGGATCCCGTTTACGAGAGATCCCGCTGTCCAAAGATCCCGTTATCGAGAGATCCCGCTGTCCAAAGATCCCGTTATCGAGCCCCCAATAATGTCGTGTCCTCCTTTACAGTGTCGTCCCTGGAGTGAAGAGAGCCGACACCCACATTATAATATTTTTTCCCTCTCAATATTCTGGAGAATCCACCAGCTTCCGTCCAACACACTCCATCAGCCTATGGACACCTTTTCCTATCACTCTCTCACTGTCGTACTATGCCCCCTTCTCATACTTCCCCAACGCAACATACTCAACAACTCTTGCTTCTAGAAATTAATAAAGAGTAATTTATTAAAATAAAAGTGTAACGTATATGAGACGTGTATGTGAAGAAAATGTGTGACGTGTTCTATAAAGTGTGTAGAATCGGACTCTCAGACAACAACCCAGTCAGCTGATCCCAGCAAAGATAGACCACAGCACGTTACGTCAGAACATGTACTTCTCACCCGTTGCCGAAACCATCTTGCCGGATACTGCTTTGCCTCTGTAGACCTCTGGTAATCCAATTTCATGAACATCCGAAATAGACACCGGTGGTATTAACAGTTAATCATGGACCGGTTGCACTCTACCCAATGTCCGTTCCTAACGTTCCTTAACAAACTGCACAAGTCTTTTGTAGTGTGTACGCAGTTAGTTAGTTAGTCGACAGATCATCCTCGTTGCACATCGAACCATTCAGTCCATAAGTGCTAATTTCTAATGTTAATTGTTGCTGTACTAACACTAGGTACTCTTAGCCGGTTCTCGGTTCGTTACTACTGTCTAATGCTGTGTGGTGCATCAGTATGCATCACTCTCTTTGATGAATCAATTTCCTTCTAGCGTAAGTTACGTTCTGTATGCAACTCTAGTGACTCTTGAACTGGTGTTCTTCCCTTTTGGATTTGATTTTTTTTCCCAAAAAACTTGTTGAGTTTCCTTGGATCTGGTAGGGAACCTAGGATAGAAACAACACATCTGGTGATAGTACTAGTCACTGATCCTTTCGGCTGAGTGTAAGCCTATCACCTTGCTTAATGATCTTTAGCTAACTAGAATTAGTCATAGAGCAGATTAGCTACCCACCTAGAGCCGAATCAGGCTATGACAAAGAAAAAATCAGCAAACAGAATGCGGAACCCCGCCCACCAGGGACACCTACGGGAAGATCCCAATTATCCCTCATTACTCAATTCTCAACTAGTAAAGCTTATCAACACTTCACTAATCTATTCTTAACTAGCAGAGTTAATATCACTATTCTACTCTAACTAGTTTCCACTAACAGTGCTAATCATCACACTATAGTTTAACAAGGCTACAGTCTATATTAATTAGAACTAATAGACTATATTGACTACCTTATGTAAAAACCGCCTCATTCCCGGGATGGCTACTACACTTTGCCATAACGGCACATGCTAGTTAATCTTAAATTAATCTAACACTGTAGAGCTCTCCCACAAACACGTCCATCATAATCCACGGTTCTTGGTCAACTCCCCAACTCCAATCATGGTTTTCTGGCAAACCCCTAAAATTGGTCACGTGATATGGGTGACGTCCTGCAGGTGTTATTTGCGCATATCATCCATTGTCAGGAATCGATTTTTCCTGGCTTGAGTCATTGTCAAAGTTGTCATCAATTGTTTAGATTCCCAAAACAAGCCAGCGAGTTCCTGTATGATCCCAACAATAGTGGCAAATAACCAGCTGTCAATCTTCTCGATGTTCCGGAAACTACGAATTGACCTATGTACTGTTACTTCCGTGCTAAGTACTTCCGTTTTCCCTCTGATATGTTTTTGACTTGTCAACGAGATGTATGATTCAGCGCACTCACTTCCTCTATACATCTTCCACTTGTTAATTTTGTCCGACAGGTGACGGTCAACATCCGATTGCCACTATGACCCCACTGCTTCCATCTGTATTCAAATGTTGACAAACTTGTCAAGGCGATGTCGGGATTCGTTTCCCGCACTTCCGAGGGTGGCCAATCCGTCAACCATATGTACAAGTACAACTGTTATTTCTGCCCGACCTGTTTTTGGAAACACGTGCAGCCCCAACTATGAATGTTTTCTCTGTATTAGTTGAAACACTGGTTGCTTAGCAGATAGTCCGGTTAATCAAAAAATCCTCCCTAACAATCAGCTGGGTAAACGCACGGTTTCATTTTGTGACAGGTGGATAAGCGTAGTGCTGTAAGGAGATGGCAAAATGCCAAGAAGAACAGAGCTGGTCATCCTAGTCCCTGCTTGCACTTAGAAAGAGAGATGCACACAAAAGTAAGCTATTTCAAAAAACTGGTCACGGTGGTTAAAAGCGAAAAATGGGCAGAGGTGTGTCAAAGAGTAAGCACAGACAAGTCACTGAAATTGTTCTGGCGACTACATAAAAGCATGAGTGGTGTAGTCAAGAATAAGAGCATTTCTGACTTCCAAGGTGCTGACCTCATCTGGCAGAGGACTGACGAGGACAAGGGCAAAGCCCTCTTTGAACGCTACCTTGAGCAGAGCAACCAGACAGACATGGGAGGCCGGAATCTGGCCAAGGAGGTCACCTCAGACAGATGCAAGGCCCAGAACACTTCGGATGAAGACACAGTGACAGTGCAAGAAATCAAGGCTGTGCTTCGACGATCAAAAAACAGTGCTCCAGGTCCTGATGGCATAAGATACGACGACATAAATAGGTGTACCGACAATGAGCTAGAGAAACTAGCAGACATGTACAACAACAGTATAGGGAGTGCTAGCATCAAGGAGGAATGGTTACACAGCTATCTGATTCCCTTGCCGAAGCCTGACAAAGACCACAAGAAAATTCAGGGATATCGAATTATAACCATGCAGAATACAATAGGCAAGCTGCTGGAGAAGGTAATTGCCAGGAAAATATCAAGCCAACTAGAGAGGCAAGGTGTTTTCCCACCTACCCTGGGTGGGTACCGTCCAAAAAGAGAAACCTGGACCAATGCAGCAGTCTTTGCCCATGATGTCTATGAAGGTTTCCACTCAGGCACTGAAACCGTTGCTGCAGCGATTGATCTTGAGGACGCATACAACAGAGTACCACTGGATTTTTTAATGTTTCAGCTTCTTGAACTAAACGTAAGTCCATTCCTCCTTAGTTGGATCGCTGCAGCTCTCTTCCAACGGAAAGTAGTTTTTAGATGTGGCAGTTGGACTTCGGAACCAACAACAATATATCCTGGCCTACCACAGGGATCACCATTATCTCCGGTACTGTTCAACGCCTACACAGTGAGAATCACCAGTGAGCAGATCACTGGACCTGGCAGGACATTGTCATATGCCGATGATGTTTTAGTGTATCGTCAGGGTAAGGATAGAGAGGAGGTTGCTGTGGAGCTACAAACCGAACTCAATCGCATAAGTACTTGGTGTGATGAAGCTGGGGCAATGGTCAACCCAACAAAGGCAACAGTGACTTGGTTCTCGTTGAATAATCATATTGTCAACAATCCAACACCAACTGTAATGCTGTGTTCAGAGACGGTGGAAAGAACGCAGGCAATGAATTACCTGGGGATACGGTTTGATCGAAGCCTTGCTTATAATGTGCACATAGACCAGGTGATAACAAAGGCCAAGCGGGGTTTGGCAGCGATGCGGGTGATGGCGGCAGCAAACTGTGAGCAGCGCCATCTATGTCTTCTGTACGAGGGGCTGGTCATGTCTGTTTTGGAGTATGCAATGGCAATCCTGACTGTCAGCCATAAGCAGATAGAAAGCATGGAAAGGATACAGAATGAAGCTATGCGCATTATTCTTGGATGTACAAGAGATACAGCATGCAGGGCGATGCGCTACCTTCTTGATTTTCCAACCATTGAAGAGAGAATGCAAGTTTGCAGGGCACGCGCCTACCTCAGAATTAACGCAAACACACAGCATCCACTGCATAGTGAAATTAGGAAGGTGAAGGGCAGCAGGTTAAAAAGAGGACGGTCGTGGATGGGTCAAGCCGAGGACATTCTTCAACAGGTGTGTTCACTTGAGGACTTAGAACCTGGCGAGGAGTGGGTGCAAGTGCCAACAGACTTCTGCACATCCTTTTCAGTTTGCATCCAACTAGATAGAAAATGCAGACAAGAAAATCCGGCTACTGTTGAGGCTGAAGTACAAGCGTTGATTTTCGAGAATTCGCTAGACAGTGACGCGGTCATCTACACAGATGGGTCGGTCATCCGACATGTGAGAAGCTCATGGGCCTTTACAGCTCGGGCCGGAGGGAGAATTGTGAAGGAGGACTCTGGTGCTTTCACTGAAACCACAAGTAGCCTGACCATGGAAGTCATGGCAGTAAGTAAAGCAATAACATGGCTCGAGACACAGACATTCACTAGGGCTTGTTTCCTTAGCGACTCAATGAACATGATCAAGAGGATAGAGGAGGGGTCGATCCGAAGAGAATGGTTGCTGCCTCTGAAGCGGTCTCGGCTGGCAAAGATTAGTTTCATCTTCGTGCCAGGGCATGCGGGAGTACAAGGAAATGAGCGGGCTGACAAGCTCGCAGGTGAGGCTACTGTTGAGGGCGGACGCGCCATGGACCAGGCTGACATTCTGAATGCTCTACGAGAAGTGAGACTTTTGCAAGAACCAAGTGATGACTGTGAATCTACAACAATGGCCAGACTGCGAGAGCAGCAAATTAAAAGAGGGGTGGCCAAACAAGAACACTACGCAGGAAGCCAAAGAAGATTGATAAACCAACACAGAACTGGCGTCGTTAGCCGCTACACGCTGCGGGATTTGCTGAGGAGGGGATCCGAGCACTTATGGACTGAATGGTCCGATGTGCAACGAGGATGATCTGTCGACTAACTAACTAACTAACTATGAAGAAGCTGAGTACCTGTGAGTGAAGCGAAGACGTTGACAAATGCTCTACCTGTCGGAGATTCGATCCTAGACCAGTTACCAGCCAAGGCTTAGGGACTGGTCTGCACTGCCATGACATTTAGTCGTTAGGTTGCATTTTCTGGCATTGATTATTTACTCAGTGATTTATTGATTTTCTGACTGATCTGTGTATTGCTTGACTGACTGATCGTTTGTTTTAAAAACTTATTAACTGATTTGTTCATTGATTTATTTATTAATAGACTGGTTTACTTATACATTGATGTTCGATTAGTTGACTTATTGACTGATTAACAGACAGCCATTTTAGTTAACTGATAACTGCTTGATTGACTGGTTGATGTATCTATTGTACTTTTGAGTCATTTATTGATTGACTGATTTTTTGAATAGTTATAACAGACTGGCTGATCTGTTAATTCATTGATTGATTGGTGGTCTAATTCATTGTTTCGTATACTAATAGACTTACAGAAAATGATGTAAAAATGTGATCACTAGGACCTTAACAAAAAAGTCTCTTAAAAGTCGACAGGGTCGACTTCATTGCACAGGGTTTTATCCCATGTGGCTCAGTCTCTTTCCGCAGCGTGGAAAGCGTCGCACCAAGCACTAACTCCGTAGCTCTAGCGACGACCCACAGGAGTCTCCGAAAAATTTCACTCGTGAACCGAAGGACGCGGCCCGGAATCGAACCCACAACCTTCGGAGTCAGAGTCAAACGGCTTGGCCACTTCGCCACAGAGACTCTTAATCCTGATCACTAAGACTATTGGTTGGATTCGGTTCGAAGGAGGGGTAGGGTTTATTCATGCTAACAATACGACTCTAGGGTCGCCTGGGTCTTGTTAAATGGATCCCAGCTCATGTCCAGATATGTATAATGTGTGAGGATTGTCTGTAGAGGAAATGCCACCAGGAAGGAAATTAACCTTACGTCATGGTCTGGTATATGTGAAAGCCTACACTTCAAACCTCAAGAAGTATCTGATAAGGGACTAGCTTTATGCATGTGTCCATTTACCATCGACAATCTCCTAACTGGGCAGCGTTGTGGTTCAGTGGCTAGCACGCTAGCCCAGGGTCCTGTGTTCAAATCATCATGAAAGTGGGATATTTCTTTTCTTTTTTTTAAATTTGATATAGTTAGTTAGTTGCACGTCCTTTACAGAATGTAGCAGTCAACCCCAGAATTTTTTGACGGTTCGTGATTCCTGGGCAAGTTTACGTTCAATAATTTGTCATTGCTGTCTGAGCGACCGGCACCCATACCATTTCATTATAAAACCAACACTTCTGTGTTTCGAACGCGGATATGCGGGATTACGAACTGCGTCCGTAACCCTTCGCCACGGAGCCGACATGGACAATATATATATATATATATATATATATATATATATATATATATATATATATATATATATATATATATATATATATATATATATATATATATATATATATATATATATATAATTGAAATAGATTCTTAGTTTATTCCACATGAAATTGGGTATCAGAAAATTGTATAGGAAGTGAAAGCAGCCGGCATTATATTTACCATATCACACACTGAATTCTGACTGGTCTATAAAAGCATCATATATCTAATACACTTAAAAGGGCTCTTCACTTTCTACTGGCATGACGCGGGTGTATGGACAATGGGGTTATCTTCTTATTCTTTTTTCGTCCCATGGGAGCATCGGACCTGAACCAGGTCATGCCAGACCGTCCTATGTGTGGCTGTACCCTGTAACTCCCTCTGAGTCCCATCATAGTAGAAGGTCAAGTAAGTCCAGGACACTTTACTCTCCTGAAGTCGCCTTGGGTATATGGTGCTAGGCACAGATCTCTATAGATGGACGGCCCTTCTGGGTGGTGTTGTCAACACCTTCATATTATATATCGCTAATGATCTTCTCCGTGTGTGTCTGTGTCTTCCTCACTCTCTCTGGGTCTCCCTCTATCTGGGTCACTCTATCTGGGTCTACCACTACCTGGGTCTCCCGGTATTTGAGATTACCACTAACTGGGTCTCCCTCTATCTGGGTCTCTCTCTCTCTCTCTCTCTCTCTCTCTCTCTATCTCGGTCTCTCTCTATCTGGGTCTACCACTACCTTGGTCTCCCTCTATTTGGGTCTCCCTCTATGTGGGTCTCCCTCTATCTGTGTCACTCTATCTGGGTCTCCCTCTATCTGTGTCACTCTATCTGGAGCTCCCTCTATCTGTGTCACTCTATCTGGGTCTCCCACTATCTGTGTCACTCTATCTGTGTCTCCCTCTATCTGGGTCTCCCTCTATCTGTGTCACTCTATCTTGGTCTCCCTCTATCTGGGTCTCCCCCTATCTGGGTCTCCCTCTATCTGAGTCACTCTATCTGGGTCTCCCTCTATCTGGGTCTCCCTCTATCTGTGTCACTCTATTTGTGTCACTCTATCTGGGTCTCCCTCTATCTGGGTCTCTCTCTATCTGGGTCTACCTCTATCTGGGTCTCTCTCTATCTATGTCACTCTATCTGGGTCTCCCTCTATCTGGGTCTCCCTCTATCTGTGTCACTCTATCTGGGTCTCTCTGTATCTGGTTTTCCCTTTATCTGTGTCACTCTATCTGTGTCACTCTATCTGTGTCTCCCTCTATGTCACTCTATCTGGGTCTCCCTCTATCTGGGTCTCCCTCTATCTATGTCACTCTATCTGGGTCTCCCTCTATCTGGGTCTCTCTCTATCTGGGTCAATCTATCTGGGTCTCTCTCTCTATCTGGGTCTCTCTCTCTCTCTGGGTCTCCCTCTATCTGTGTCACTCTATCTGGGTCTCTATCTCACTCTATCTGGGTCTTCCTCTGTCTGGGTCTCACTCTATCTAGATCTTCCTCTATCTGGGTCTTCTTCTGTCTGGGTCCCCTTTATCTGGATCTCCCTCTATCTGGGTCTCTCTCTATCTGGGTCAATCTATCTTGGTATCTCTACATCTGGGTCTCTCTCTCTCTCTCTCTGTCTCAGGGTCTCCCTCTAGCTGTGTCACTCTATCTGGGTCTACCACTACCTGGGTCTCCCGATATCTGAGTTTACCACTATCTGGGTGTCCCTCTATCTGCTCCTCCCTCTATCTGGGTCTCTCTCTCTCTATCCGGGTCTTTCTCTCTCTGGGTCCCTGACTATCTGGGTCCCCGACTATCTGGGTATCTCTCTATCTGGGTCTCCCTCTGTTTGGGTCTCCCTATATCTGGGTATCTCTCTATAAGGATCTCCCTCTATATGGGTCTCCCTCCGTCTATCTGGGTCTCCCTCTATCTGGGTCTCCCTCTATCTGTGTCACTCTATCCGAGTCTCCCTCTATATGGGTCTCTATCTCTCTGGGTCTCCATCTATATGGGTCTCCCTCTATCTGTGTCACTCTATCTGGGTCTCCCTCTATCTGTGTCACTCTATCTGGGTCTCCCTCTATCTGGGTCTCCCTCTATCTGTGTCAGTCTATCTGGGTCTCCTTCTATCTGTGTCACTCTATCTGGGTCTCCCTCTATCTGTGTCTCTATCTGGGTCTCCCTCTATCTGTGTCACTCTATCTGGGGCTCCCTCTATCTGTGTCACTCTATCTGGGTCTCCCTCTATCTGTGTCACTCTATCTGGGTCTCCCTCTATCTGTGTCACTCTATCTGGATCTCCCTCTATCTGTGTCACTCTCTCTGGGTCTCCCTCTATCTGGAGCTCCCTCTATCTGTGTCACTCTATCTGGGTCTCACTCTATCTGTGTCACTATATCTGTGTCTCCCTCTATCTGGGTCTCCCTCTATCTGTGTCACTCTATCTTGGTCTCCCTCTATCTGGGTCTCCCCCTATCTGGGTCTCCCTCTATCTGTGTCACTCTATCTGGGTCTCCCTCTATCTGGGTTTCCCTCTATCTGTGTCACTCTATTTGTGTCACTCTATCTGGGTCTCCCTCTATCTGGGTCTCCCTCTATCTGGGTCTCCCTCTATCTGGGTCTCCCTCTATCTGGGTCTCCCTCTATCTGGGTCTCTCTCTATCTGGGTCTCCCTCTATCTGGGTCTCCCTCTATCTGTGTCATTCTATCTGGGTCTCCCTCTATCTGGGTCTCCCTCTATCTGGGTCTCTCTCTATCTGGGTCTCCCTCTATCTGGGTCTCCCTCTATCTGGGTCTCTCTCTATCTGGGTCTCCCTCTATCTGTGTCACTCTATCTGGATATCCCTCTATCTGGGTCTCCCTCTATCTATGTCACTCTATCTTTGTCTCCTTCTATCTGGGTCTCCCTCTATCTGTGTCACTCTATCTGGGTCTCTCTGTATCTGGTTTTCCCTTTATCTGTGTCACTCTATCTGGGTCTCCCTCTATCTGGGTCTCTCTCTATCTGGGTCAATCTATCTGGGTCTCTCTCTCTATCTGGGTCTCTCTCTCTCTCTGGGTCTCCCTCTATCTGTGTCATTCTATCTGGGTCTCTCTCTCTCTGGTTCTCCTTCTATCTGTGTCACTCTATCTGGGTCTCTCTCTCACTCTATCTGGGTATCCCTCTATCTGGGTCTCCCTCTATCTATGTCACTCTATCTGGGTCTCCCTCTATCTGGGTCTCCCTCTATCTGGGTCTCCCTCTATCTGGGTCTCCATCTATCTGGGTCTCCCTCTATCTGTGTCTCCCTCTATCTGTGTGACTCTATCTGGGTCTCCCTCTATCTGGGTCTTCCTCTATCTGGGTCTCCCTCTATCTGGGTCTCCCTCTATCTGGGTCTCCCTCTATCTGGATCTCCCTCTATCTGTCTCCCTCTATCTGTGTCACTCTATTTGTGTCACTCTATCTGGGTCTCCCTCTATCTGGGTCTCCCTCTATCTGGGTCTCCTTCTATCTGGGTCTCCCTCTATCTGGGTCTCCCTCTATCTGGGTCTCTCTCTATCTGGGTCTCCCTCTATCTGGGTCTCCCTCTATCTGTGTCATTCTATCTGGGTCTCCCTCTATCTGGGTCTCTCTCTATCTGGGTCTCCGTCTATCTGGGTCTCCCTCTATCTGGGTCTCTCTCTATCTGGGTCTCCCTCTATCTGTGTCACTCTATCTGGGTATCCCTCTATCTGGGTCTCCCTCTATCTATGTCACTCTATCTTTGTCTCCCTCTATCTGGGTCTCCCTCTATCTGTGTCACTCTATCTGGGTCTCTCTGTATCTGGTTTTCCCTTTATCTGTGTCACTCTATCTGGGTCTCCCTCTATCTGGGTCTCTCTCTATCTGGGTCAATCCATCTGGGTCTCTCTCTCTATCTGGGTCTCTCTCTCTCTTGGTCTCCCTCTATCTGTGTCATTCTATCTGGGTCTCTCTCTCTCTCTGGTTCTCCCTCTATCTGTGTCACTCTATCTGGGTCTCTCTCTCACTCTATCTGGGTCTTCCTCTGTCTGTGTCTCACTCTATCTAGATCTTCCTCTATCTGGGTCTCACTCTATCTGGGTCTTCTTCTGTCTGGGTCTCCCTTTATCTGGATCTCCCTCTATCTGGGTCTCTCTCTATCTGGGTCAATCTATCTGGGTCTCTCTCTCTCTATCTGGGTCTCTCTCTCTCTGGGTCTCCCTCTATCCGTGTCATTCTATCTGGGTCTCTCTCTCTCTGGGTCTCCCTCTATCTGTGTCACTCTATCTGTGTCTCTCTCTCACTCTATCTGGGTCTTCCTCTGTCTGGGTCTCATTCTATCTAGATCTTCCTCTATCTGGGTCTCACTCTATCTGGGTCTTCTTCTGTCTGGGTCTCCCTTTATCTGGATCTCCCTCTATCTGGGTCTCTCTCTATCTGGGTCAATCTATCTGGGTCTCTCTACATCTGGGTCTCTCTCTCTCTCTCTCTCTCTCTCTCTCTCTCTGGGTCTCCCTCTAGCTGTGTCACTCTATCTGGGTCTACCACTACCTGGGTCTCCCGATATCTGAGTTTACCACTATCTGGGTGTCCCTCTATCTGCTCCTCCCTCTATCTGGGTCTCTCTCTATCCGGGTCTTTCTCTTTCTGGGTCCCTGACTATCTGGGTATCTCTCTATCTGGGTCTCCCTCTGTTTGGGTCTCCCTCTATCTGGGTATCTCTCTGTAAGGATCTCCCTCTATATGGGTCTCCCTCCCTCTATCTGGGTCTCCCTCTATCTGGGTCTACCTCTGTCTGGGTCTCTCTATATGGGTCTCCCCCTATATGGGTCTCCCTCCCTCTATCTGGGTCTCCCTCTATCTGGGTCTCCCTCTGTCTGGGTCTTTCTCATCGGGCTACACCTCTTCTTGAAGAGTCACTTTTCCGTGCGGCTTATGGGGCTATTGGGTGCGTCTTGTAAGATCTATTCATGACTGTGTGGATTATGCAGGTAAAGATGTCTACGGGGTCGGGTAGCCATCACAAAGCCCAACCCTAATTAGTGGCCACTTACGACATGCTAGCTTACAATGCTTTGCTTCCTATACAAGCCCAGGTAACACACGAGTTTTGAGTTCTGTTATTGAAATGTATATATAAGAGAACAATTGCAACACACACACACACACACACACACACACACACACCCACACACACACGCGCACACACACACACACGCGCGCACACACACACACACATACACACATACTAAGTACCATAATCTCCACAGATGTAGGACAGCACCAGCTTCAGCAGCTTGTTGTCCGTCAGCCCATCCAGCACCTCCTGCAGGCTTTTGGCTGCGTACCCTTTCCTGTAGAACTTGATCATCAGGCGGTGAAGGCCAAGTTTGATGAGAAAGTTGCCTACACTTTGGGATATTAGTTTCAGGGCCACCGACCCGTTGAAAGATTTGCCAGAGTCCTAGAACACATCAAGTATACATGTATTATGATGAATACAAATGCTGAGAACATGCATTTTCTCTGTACCAACATACGAGTGTTAATCGTGAGCCATCTAATAGTCACTGAAATAGAAAGTTTATGTTTTTACATTGACATAAGACAGTGACATTCTGAGAATATCTGGCATCAAAAGAAGGAAACTGACCAGATCTGAACATATGACAGTAATATTCTGAGAATATCTGGCATCACGGAGAGGGAAACTCTCCAGATCTGGACATATGACAGTGACATCCTGAGAATATCTGGCATCAAGAGTAGAAAACTGACCAGATCTGGACATATGACAGTAACATTCTGGGAATATCTGGTATCACGGAGAAGGAAACTGACCAGATCTGGACATATGACAATGACATTCTAGGAATATCTGGTATCACGAAGAAGGAAACTTATCAGATCTGGACATGGAAGAGAACTAGTCATTGAAGACATCGCACTTATGACAGCACATGAGGCAGTAGAATTTGTATTAGGTAAGAATTCTGTTGTTTTGTTTGCGACGTTCTGCACAAATCTCATGACGTGATATATATGTACAGCATACGTGTTGTGTGAGAATTACGTTATCTGCAACTACTGCCATACAATGTTGTGTAAGTTAAGAATCAAGTTATGTACAGCCAGTAAATTAAGAATCGGATTGTTGTCAGTGCCAGGTTGTCCCGCTCACTTGTCACGCTAGATAGCAGTAGAAAAGTAAGCCTACCTTGACAAGTTCCTCGAAAGCCAGAATCGCTTTTTTCTCTTCAGGGAACAGTTCCACGAGATTCTGAAAGTACCGGCCTGCTCTCATGGGGAACAGCTGGGCTTTTGATGGCTTTCCCACGGCCACCTGAGAAATGTTCAAACATTGATATAACTCTGTGTGTCCACAGTTGGTGTGTCATGTTTGCGACATGTGAGGGTGGCGGTGTGTCAGGTCTGCGACATGTGAGGGTGGTGGTGAGTCAATGTCTGCCACATGTGAGGAGGCAGTGTGTCGTGTCTGCGACATGTGAGGGGGCGGCGTGTCGTGTCTGCGACATGCCAGGGGCTGGGGCGGAGTGTCATGTCTGCGACATGTCAGGGGGGCGGTGTGTCGTGTCTGCGACATGAGAGGGGGTGGGAGCGGTTGGGTAGTTTTCTTCTGATAAGAAATGTCACATTGACTGTCCTTGCAGGACGTTGCTATCAAACACAGATTGATTGGTTAGGTAATCGTACGTTCAGTAGTTTGCCATTGCTGTCTGAACCAAACGTCAGCGTTGAAGTCCCACTTAATCCTGGTCTTGGAGTTGAACCGCCAGCCATTAGCACCCGGACATGTATGAGTAAGCAGTCGTATCCTCTCGACCACGTCGACGTCCTCACAAACAGTACAGCTCCCTGGACACGACTTGGGCACATAGAACTTATGGTGCTAGACCCATGTGTTTAATAGACCAATGGGCGCTGGGTGGGTCATGTTGTCTGTAACAGGCCGGCCGGCTGTCCTTCCCAAGATATTTCTCGGTACCCACTTTAGACTGGGTTCACCAGGGAGCCAGGTGCAGTGAACAAAATCCTTAGCTTCAGGGGAATTCGTACACATGCCCACCGAGCCGGTAGAGCGTCGCGCCGGTCTGTAGTTGAAGAGGATAGGTAGACGCCGCGGTTGAGATGTTTTGTCACCTTCTGACGCCGGGGTAGTAGATTGGACATCTAGCCGTCTCGGACAAAGGTCAAACACAGGGAGGACCCGTATGCTGAGACACTCCATGTGTGTTACTTGGGAGAGACTGAGGCACTTTTGAAGATATCTCTGTGCAATGAAAGTAATGCCTGACCATACCCATATCAGCTCATCGACATTTGAATAACAGGCAACATCTGACCACTGTCCACAAACAGCACACACAACATACAACATCTGACCACTGTCCACAACCAGCACACACAACAGACAACATCTGACCACTGTCCACAAACATCACACACAACATACAACATCTGACCACTGTCCACAACCAGCACACACAACAGACAACATCTGACCACTGTCCACAAACAGCACACACAAAGGACAGCATTTGACCACTGTCCACAACCAGCACACACAACAGACAACATCTGACCACTGTTCACAACCAGCACACACAACAGACAAGTCTTGGAACAAGAACCTGCAATGGGTCAGTGGAGTAATGTAGCCATCACATTGCCTAGGTCTGAATGCATGCAGGAAAGGTGGCTGTATTCTCCTTTGTTGACAGACGACGGACAAAGATGTCGAACCATAGTCCTACATCCCTCCTGACATTACCAGCCGAGCTCCGTAGCAAATACACTCACTCATCCGCCACAACCAGCACATACCGTATCAAACGCGTCATCCAGCCTGGCCCATCTCAGTTGACCATAGGTCAGTTGGTCCAAGAGAACACGGACGACCGTCCCTTCCTGGAGCTCCCCGACGTAGTGGATTCCTGGCAGCAGACACATGTCAGGGGAAAGTGAAATAAATGTTAGCAAGATTACAGAAAATGAAAGGAACAGTACAGTAAATGAATTAAAAAAATTACAATATATGAAAGCGAAAAGTAAGTAAAGGAAAGAAAAAAGTACAGTAAATGAAAGCGAAAAGTAAAGTAAATAAAAGCAAAATGTGCAGTAAATGAAAGCGAAAAGTACAGTAGATGAAAGGAAAATACATTAAATGAAAGCGAAAAGTATAGTAAATGAAAGCGGAAAGTAAGTAAATGAAAGCGAAAAGTACAGTACATGAAAGCGAAAATTACATTAAATGAAGGGGAAAGGTACAGTAGATGAAAGCGAAAAGTACAGTAAATGAAAGAGAAAAGTACAGTAAATGAAAGCGAATAGTACAGTAAATGAAACCGAAATGTACATTAAATGAAAGCAAAAAGTACATTAAAGGAGCCATGTACAGGCTTGAACCCTGCTGGTCGCTAGTCACGTGGTTGTATAGACCAATCTGCACATGCTGGTCGATGTGGGGGTTTTTGTATGTTTTGTTTTTATGTGTGCGCTTCCGATCGCTTTGAACTCAAGCCTAGTCCATACACCTGCTACTACTTCTGTAGCATTGGGCTAATTTCTGTGTGGGGACGTTTGCGTGTGGGATGTCTGCCACTGGCAGAACAAAATTGCCAGTTTTTAACAGCCGTGACATATCTCATTATGTTGTGTGAGCGAGTTGAAAATAAGTAGATACCTGTATCAAACTCGAACCCTTTCTCTACAAATGAGTGGCAGCAGCCGCCAGCCTGGTCGTGCTGCTCAAGGACCAGGACTTTCTTGCCAGCAAATGTTAGCAGGACTCCAGCGGACAGTCCTCCAGCTCCGCTGCCTATGATGATTGCGTCCAGGTTGTCGGGGACTTTCGCTGGTTTGAATCCTGGGGGGATAAAACAAAGAGCCAGGTCACATGGTGCGTTTGTAAAGTAATATGCCTGTAGTTATTTAATTAACAGCTGAACTATAAATTAACCTTGCGCTCTTGAAAGTAGATCATTTGGGAAGGCACAAGCCGTGGGAGAAATGGCTGCTGCGATGGAAGTCTTCAACTGATTGTGTCCCGAGACAAGCATGGTTCGTAGAAAGTGCCATGATTGGAAAGTGCCATGATTAAATTAAAAATTGAAAGACACTGAGCATCTGTTGGATCTTTTCCTCCAGGAAATGCTGGTGTGGTGGGAAACCAGCAGGCAGACAGGCTGGTTTTGTCTGCGCCGTTGGGTGGTATAGTGGTGCATGATAAGACAGATGTAGTAAGACCCTTTGGGATCATGTATATAGCAAGGAAGAGCAGATAAATGATCATGGCTTGGAATGAATCGTGCCGTAGAGAGTGACCAGAGGATCTTCCCCATTCTCATCGGTCAGAGGAATGGCCAGACTGAGACATAATGAGATTGCAACGGGTACCGTTGGTATATGGACTCTTCGCTGGTTGTTGAAGATGGCGACTTAGCGCGTGTGATGTGACACTACTAAGCACAACAGCACAACAGGCTGTCTGGGCAGACGTCCTAGCACTGTGGAGTTCACACTTACACTGGACAAGTAGCAGTGCTCGTCTCGGCTATTCATGGTGATGGTGATTATGATGGTGATGGTGATGGTAATGATGATGGTGATGATGCTGCACTGATGACCGTGTTTAAACGAGTGTTCAAGGGATTAGTCTCATGACAGTTTAGGTGCATCTCGCATAAAGTGACAACATAACTTTTCAAGACAAAAGAAATGTTAGTATGCTGAATTGACAGGACTTTGTCCACGAAGTCAAGACAGCCAATTTGTCAGCGTCTTCTGGTGTAATTGTGTAAATGGTGCTAGCCCCACAAAGCTATAGCCCAATATTCATTCCATGTGTGAATTGTCCATTTTCACACCGGCCGTATTTACCTCCCAAAAATATCCCAGGTAGCCAATCTAGACTGGGTCGACCTGGGAATCACAGGCCGTTGAAAAAAAAAATAAAAATAAAAACTAGCATGATTCGAACACATGACCATCAGGTCAGCGAGCAAGTGTGATAAACACTGCGCCACGCTGCACTCTGTGTGACCGTGTTGACCTTGTTTTCATTTTGTTGAAGATCTGTCGAATATTTGTCAAGTATCTGTTGAATATGTGTCGAGTATCTGTCGAATATGTGTGAGTATCTGTCGAATATTTGTTGAGTATCTGTCGAATATTTGTCGAGTATCTTTCAACCATCTGTCTGGCATCTTTTGACTATCTGTCATCTGTGGAACACTTGTCGAATATCTATCTTTTTTATATCTATCTAGCATTTGTCAAGTATCTGCCGAATATCTGTCGTGTGTCACGACCATCGTCCACAGCCATCTGGGAAGCTTGTGTCGGATACCAGTCGATCCTCCACCAGGCATGTATCGATCCTTGACGTATCTCGCGCATAGTTGTTGAACACATGTTGGACTTCTGTCGATCATCTCTTGGGTGTCGGTGGAATATTTATCCGGAATCTGTCAGCATCTGTTGGGCGTCTGTAGAGTATTTGTCTGGAATGTATCGAGCATCTGTTGGGTATCTGTCGAGTATTTGTCCGGAATCTGTTGGGCATTTGTTGGGTGTCTGTCGAGTATTTGTCTGGAATTTATCGAACATCTGTTGGGTGTCTGTCGAGTATGTATCTGGAATGTATCGATTATCTGTTGGTTGTCTGTAAGTATTTGTCCGGAATATGTTGAGCATCTGTTGGGTGTCTGTTGATTATTTGTCCGAAATGTGTTGAGCATCTGTTGGGTGTCTGTAGAGTATTTGCCCGGAATCTGTCGGGCATCTGTTGCGTGTCTGTCGTGTGTCCGTTGTGCATGTGTGCTGATTATGTGGCTGGTTGTTTTGGATAGTCGGCTGATTATTTGGTTGGTTGTTAGGATGGTCGTCTGATTAGGTGGTTAGTTGAATAGTTGATTGATTGGATTGTTGGTTGATAGGATTGTTGGATGATTGGATTCTTGGTTGGTTGGATTGTCGGTCGACTGATTAGGTGGTTGGTTTGTTTGTTGGCTGATTATTAGATTTATTAGATGGGTTGTTGGTTGGTTAGTTGGTTGGTGTTATAGATGGTTGCATTATTTCCACAGCACTGTAACATTTTATATGACCAAGGCACTCCAGTGTCCGAGAATTGACGGTGTTTATGAGCCAGTTCTGTTCAACGTTTAGATCTTGTCGAATGTTTATGTGGTTATCGAGCTTATGTCGTGTACATGTGTTCAGCCTCTATATGATCAACACTAAAATCGATGATGAAAGGAAAGTCATGTCATGGTACACATTTAAAGTTGTGTAATCTGGTTCAGGCAGCAACTTGATGTCAGAAATCGACCTCTTTGCTATCTTAAATAGGGCGAAGTCCTCCAGATAGGCGGAAACTGGGACATTTGCTAGATATGTTTATAGGGGTAGATTCCCAATAAGTTTTTTCATTTGTTTTATTTATTTATTTATTTTTTCCATTGTTGATTGGTTCATTAACTGGTTGATTTATAGGTTAGATTATTGGTTGGCTTGCTGCTTCATTGGTTCTCTGACTGGTTAGCTGACTGCTTGGTTGGTTGGTTGATTAGTTGGTTGATTGGTTGGTTGGATGGATAATTAGTTGATTGGTTGATTGATTCGTTGGTTGATTGGTTGGTTGATCGGTTGGTTGTTGGTTAATTGAATGGTTGGTTGATTGGTTGGTTGATTGGATGGTAGGTTAATTGGATGGTTGTGTGATTGGTAAGTTGGCTGACTTTATGGTTGGTTGATTCGTTAGTTGGTAGGATGTAAATCCTCAGGAAAATATGAGCTGTTAAGTCAACTACCACGACGTCCAGATAGCCTGAGCTCTGTAGACGGCTTGCATCTGTCGGGCTGAGACTTATGTCACATGACCAGTGTCGTGAGTTATCCCTTCTTGCTTTAGTGTCTTGAGAGATATTACTTCTATAGTGTCGTCCCTGGAGTGAGGG
Source organism: Cepaea hortensis (assembly GCA_963921405.1). Taxonomy (NCBI): domain Eukaryota; kingdom Metazoa; phylum Mollusca; class Gastropoda; order Stylommatophora; family Helicidae; genus Cepaea; species Cepaea hortensis. The sequence continues at coordinate 381,567,213 of OY992876.1, read as the reverse complement.
GAATCAACACCCACATTTTTTCCCAGTTTCAATATCACTATTCTGTAGATATCCACCAGACTCCGTCCACAACACTCCCTCAGCCCAAGGACACCTTCTTCTCACTCTTGCTCACCCCTGGATCATGCCCCCTCTCATTCCTCCCCAACACAACATACTCCACAACTCTAGCTTTACAAATAAATACAAACTAATTTATTAAGCAAAGAGTATGTGTGTGAGAAGTGTGTGTGTGTAATGTGTAGAATGTATGTCGAATTCTAGTGTGTCTGTAGATTCAGAGCAGCAGATCGGGAGCCAAGTTAGATTATCATCACAGCAAGGGTACGCCACAGCATGATAGCTTAGTACGTGTACATCTCACCCGGTGATGCGTCTCTTCTTCCAGACGTTGACTTTCTCCGAGATCCACTGGGTCGACTACATGCATGATCCACTAAGAATTGTTATTGTATAATCCCCAATAATGGATCTGTCACTCACTATAACGATTAAGGTCCCTATAACTCAAATAAGTACGGATCACTGTACAGAGAAACTAGGTTTCAATGTCACCGGTCTCACATTTGTTCTAATCCATGTTCATAGATTGTCCCACACAAACTGTAAAGTACTTCTTCACTGCACTAAATTATTCCATGAGAACTTCATGTTCAAGATTCTTCTCTAGACTAACTTATTCCACGAGAACTTCATGTCAAAATGTCTTTCTCTAGACTCTATTGTTCAGTGATATGTGGTGAAGAAAAGAGTATCACCCACCCTGGGTAAATCCCTCTTGTAAATGAATTGTTTAATGTCTTACTCCACTGAGCTAGTTTTGTATGGACCCTCTGGATCCTAGGCCTAGCATAAACAGTGCTGATTTTTCTTTCTTCTTGGTATTTATTCCTCTTATAAAATAAAGTGAATGTTAGTTGGATGTTCTTCTTAAGGTGAGTTGACCGCCATCAAACTCAGTGTAGAGCTTCCTCATCGACGTAGGGGAACCTGTTAGAGAAAGAGACCACATCTGGTGAAGGCCGCCTGATACTAATCCCTACTAGCTGAATGTAGGCCGACTGCCTTGCTCAGAGAGTTATCAGTGAACTAAACTCTGTCAAGGATCAGAGTGGCTCATCCCTTAATTATGAATCAGGTTAAGACAAGGAAAGATCAATAACAGAGTGCAGAACCCCAGTGGGAAACCCACTGAAAGATCCCACCATTGGACACTTTCCCCACCTCCCAACCAATTCCTAATCTCTCCAAATATCACCCTGCTACACTATTCACACTAGCAGAGCCAATCATCACTCACTTCCATACTCTAGCTAGTTTTACCAAGGCAACTGCTTATATTAATTAGGCTTAAATATTCTATCAATACTACCTCAAGCACTACCGCATCATTCCTGGATGGCTTCTACACTTTGCCATAAAGACACATGTTATATAATTTTTTTTATTAATCTAACACTGTAGAGCTCTCCGAACTTCATCACTGCTGTAACAAAACACGTCAATCCTAGTCACAATCCTTGGCCACACTAATGTACACAAGCCTGTCAAGAGCTGGGAGTGTTCTTGTCAAGTCTTTGACGTCATGCAGGCACTAACTAATTCCAGAATCTTATCTCCCTTGAGTTTAATCAATATCACCACTGATCTCCCCCTGTCTTGACAACCCAAAACAAGGTAGCGAGTTCCTGCATTGTCCCAATGTTCACAATAACAAGCCTACAACTTTATGTCGTGTGGTGACAATCAAAGCCGTCATTTCGTTTGATGTCGGGAAATTGTGTCCTGATCTCACCGACCAGAAGTCAACAACTTGCAGCTGCGAACACATACTGTTTTCTGTAATTTTTATCATCTGATGTTAACGACAGTGGATTTCATCACAACCAGGAAACTCCCGCGCCTGCAGGTGGTTGAGTGCATGGTTCCAGCCCCATGGTTCCAAAGACCAGTCGACACTGGTAGGGTGATCCTAGACAATATTACGGTGGTCACCTTTACTGTCAAGAATATTTGCTGGTACTCGTTTTAGACGGACTTTCTGGGAGACTAGGTTAATTTATACAATATTCCCCGCCTAAATAGAGATTCAAACGCATAACCACTGAGTTGACAGTGCTGTAGGCGTGACACTAAATAGTCCAGTCTTATATACACAGAGCCGGTCTCTCTGGCTGAGGAGTTACACCACTTTCTTCGTAATCCCGTTTATCCAAGCAGGGTCTCGCAGCGAGGCGAGAAGTGGAAGCGGTTCGACCCGTGCTTGTGGCTTGCGGGATAATGAGCCGGCCGCTCAGAAAGCAATGGCAAACTACTGAGCGTAATCTTGCCAAGAAATCAACATACAGCTGAAAGATGCTGATGTTGACAGCGATGTCCTGTAAAGGATATGCAATATATATATATATATATATATATATATATATATATATATATATATATATATATATATATATATATATAAAAGGCAATGTGTGTGGATGTGTATGTCTGTATGTATGTCCTTTATGCGTTCGCGAACGGTCCATCCGATTGAGATGAAATTTTCTACACGTCTTCCTCTCATTCCAGCGCTGCCAATTGTCATATTTTTGTTTCTTCTTCCTCCTCCTCCCTCCTCCCCCTCCCTAAATACGTACGTAAATATATGATGATGTTGATGAAAGAATCCCCGAACCAAAACGCTTGGAAAAGCGAAGAAAATGACGTGACTACACAGAATCGTCACACGGCAATCATCATCATCATCATCAAGTGCCGTGCCGGCTGGCGTAGGCGTTCATGGCTCTCCGTAGATCTCGTTCTTTGGTTTTCTGGATCAACTCTGCTGCTGATATTCCTCCATGCCACGGCAATATCAATAACAATTCATCTTTTTATGTGTACGGAAGTTATCTAGAGTCATGTAAAAGGGAAGAACAATCAATGGAAGGACCGAAATCACAGAATCTAGACGAGTATGAATTCGGAATGGCGAACTCCCTCTTCCTCTCTTCTCCTCCTCCCTCTACCTCCACCTTCCACCCTCCTCCTCTTCCTCCTCCTCCCTCTCCCTCCTCCTTCTCCCTCTTCCTCTCCCTTCCTCCTCCATCCTCTTCCCTCCTACCCCTTCCTCCTTCTCCCTCCTCCTCCTCTCCCCTCCTCCTCCCTCCTCCTCCCTTCTCCTCCTCCTCTCCCCTCCTCCAATTCCTACCCTCTTCCTCTTCCCCTCCCCCTCCTCCCTCTCCCTCCTCCATCCTCCTCCTCGCCCTTCTTCCTCCTCGCCCTTCTTCCTCCTCCCTCTTCCTCCTCCTCCGCTCTCCTCCTCCCTTTTCCTCCCTCCTCCTCCTCCCTCTACCTAATCCCTCCTCCTCCTTCCTCCACATCCCTCCTCCTACCCTCCTCCTCCTCCCCCTTCTTCCTCCTCCCTCTCCCTCCTCCCCCTTCTTCCTCCTCCCTCTCCCTCCTCTTCCTCCTGCAACCTCCTCCAACCTCTTCCTCCTCCTCCCTCTTCCTCCTCCTCCCTCCTTTTCCTCCTCCTCTTACCTCCTCCTCCTCTCTCCTCCCTTTCCCTCCCTCCTCCTCCTCCCTCTACCTCCTCCCTCCTCCTCCCTCCACCTTCTTCCTCCACATCCCTCCTCCTCACTCTTACTCCTCCTCCCTCCTCATCATTCCTCCTTCTCCTCCCTCCTCCTTCTCCCTCCTCCTTCTACCTCTTCCTCCCTCTACCTCCTCCCTCTACCTCCTCCTCTCTCCTCCTCCTCCCTCCTTCTCCCTCTCCCTCCTCCTCCTGCGTTCTCCTCCTCCTCCTTCTCCCTCCTCCCTCTTCCTCCTCCTTCCTCCTCCTCCCCCTCCTCCTTCTTCCTCCTAATACCTCCTCCTCTCTCCTCCTCCTCCTTCTCCCTCCTCCTCTTTCCTCCTCCTCCCTCTTCCTCCTCCTCCCTCCTCCTCCCTCCTCCTCGGTGGTATCATGAACACAGTGGATATACGGGTTTTGTTCGTTGGTGGATATTTGGATGGTTGTTTGCACGATCAGCTAATTATGTGGTTGGTTGTTTGGATAGTAGGCGAATTATCTGGTTGGTTGTTTTGATAGTCGGCTGATCATATGGATGGTTGTTTGTATAGATGTCTGGTTATTTGGTTGGTTGTTTGGATAGTCGGCTGATTATGTGGATGGTTGTTTGGATAGTCGGCTGATTATGTGGATGGTTGTTTGGATAGTCGGCTGATTATGTGTGGTTGTTTGGATAGTCGGCTGATTATGTGGTTGGTTGTTTGTATAGATGTCTGATTATTTGGCTGGTTGTTCGGACAGTCGGCTGATTATGTGGTTAGTTGTTTGGATAGTCGGCTGATTATGTGGTTGGTTGTTTGGATAGTCGGCTGATTATGTGGTTGGTTGTTTGTATAGATGTCTGATTATTTGGCTGGTTGTTTGGATGGTCGGCTGATTATGTGGTTAGTTGTTTGGATGGTCGGCTGATTATGTGGTTGGTTGTTTGTATAGTTGGCTGATTATGTGGTTAGTTGTTTGGACAGTCGGCTGATTATGTGGTTGGTTGTTTGGATAGTCGGCTGATTATGTGGTTGGTTGTTTGGATAGTCGGCTGATTATGTGGATGGTTGTTTGGATAGTCGGCTAATTATGTGGTTGGTTGTTTGTATAGATGTCTGATTATTTGGCTGGTTGTTCGGACAGTCGGCTGATTATGTGGTTAGTTGTTTGGATAGTCGGCTGATTATGTGGTTGGTTGTTCGGACAGTCGGCTGATTATGTGGTTAGTTGTTTGGATAGTCGGCTAATTATGTGGTTGGTTGTTTGTATAGATGTCTGATTATTTGGCTGGTTGTTCGGACAGTCGGCTGATTATGTGGTTGGTTGTTTGGATAGTCGGCTGATTATGTGGTTGGTTGTTTGTATAGATGTCTGATTATTTGGCTGGTTGTTTGGATGGTCGGCTGATTATGTGGTTAGTTGTTTGGATGGTCGGCTGATTATGTGGTTGGTTGTTTGTATAGTTGGCTGATTATGTGGTTAGTTGTTTGGACAGTCGGCTGATTATGTGGTTGGTTGTTTGGATAGTCGGCTGATTATGTGGTTGGTTGTTTGGATAGTCGGCTGATTATGTGGATGGTTGTTTGGATAGTCGGCTAATTATGTGGTTGGTTGTTTGTATAGATGTCTGATTATTTGGCTGGTTGTTCGGACAGTCGGCTGATTATGTGGTTAGTTGTTTGGATAGTCGGCTGATTATGTGGTTGGTTGTTCGGACAGTCGGCTGATTATGTGGTTAGTTGTTTGGATAGTCGGCTGATTATGTGGCTGGTTGTTTGGATGGTCGGCTGATTATGTGGTTAGTTGTTTGGATGGTCGGCTGATTATGTGGTTGGTTGTTTGTATAGTTGGCTGATTATGTGGTTAGTTGTTTGGACAGTCGGCTGATTATGTGGTTGGTTGTTTGGATAGTCGGCTGATTATGTGGTTGGTTGTTTGGATAGTCGGCTGATTATGTGGATGGTTGTTTGGATAGTCGGCTGATTATGTGGTTGGTTGTTTGTATAGATGTCTGATTATTTGGCTGGTTGTTTGGATGGTCGGCTGATTATGTGGTTAGTTGTTTGGATGGTCGGCTGATTATGTGGTTGGTTGTTTGTATAGTTGGCTGATTATTTGGCTGGTTGTTTGGATGGTCGGCTGATTATGTGGTTAGTTGTTTGGATGGTCGACTGATTATGTGGTTAGTTGTTTGGATGGTCGGCTGATTATGTGGTTGGTTGTTTGTATAGATGTCTGATTATTTGGCTGGTGGTTGTTTGGATGGTCGGCTGATTATGTGGTTAGTTGTTAGGATGGTCGGCTGATTATGTGGTTGGTTGTTTGTATAGTTGGCTGATTATGTGGTTAGTTGTTTGGACAGTCGGCTGATTATGTGGTTGGTTGTTTGCATGGTCGGCTGGTTATGTGGTTGGTTGTTAGGATGGTTGACTGATTATGTGGTTGTTTGTTAGGATGGTCGGCTGATTATGTGGCTGGTTGTTTTGGATAGTCGGCTGATTATTTGGTTGGTTGTTAGGATGGTCGTCTGATTAGGTGGTTAGTTGAATAGTTGATTGATTGGATTGTTGGTTGATAGGATTGTTGGATGATTGGATTCTTGGTTGGTTGGATTGTCGGTCGACTGATTAGGTGGTTGGTTTGTTTGTTGGCTGATTATTAGATTTATTAGATGGGTTGTTGGTTGGTTAGTTGGTTGGTGTTATAGATGGTTGCATTATTTCCACAGCACTGTAACATTTTATATGACCAAGGCACTCCAGTGTCCGAGAATTGACGGTGTTTATGAGCCAGTTCTGTTCAACGTTTAGATCTTGTCGAATGTTTGCGTCTTTTAAAATTCCCTATCCTCGGTGTTCTTAGAATGTTTCTGTAACATTTTAGCACAAAAATGTCCATTTTTTCCTTAGGGATGGAGAAGTGGTCATTGCATCTGTGTGTTGGCGTAAGGAAGATGCATGTTCTCACAATGTTGACATGTATTTGTTTGGTGGAGTTGTTCAGAAGTTCTTTGTGCTGTTTACCCGCGATATTGCTAGAGCCAGTTCTTTCTGACATCTTTTGAGCTGTTCTAAGGGCCAAGTTTGTAGCTCAGGGACCAGGGACGGAATGTGTAGTTCAGGGACAAGGTACGGCGTTTGTGGCTGAGGTACCAGGGACGGCGTTTGTGGCTGAGGTACCAGGGACGGCGTTTGTGGCTGAGGTACCAGGGACGGCGTTTGTGGCTGAGGGACAAGGGATGCGGTATCAGCCCCGTCGATGTTGAAGGAGCCCATCGTGTGTAGATGTTCACAATGGTACGAGTTCTGGTCGTTCAGAAAGCAAATACAAACTACTAAATGTAAACTGGCATATAAAACAACTACAGACAGCCTACAAATGCTGGGATTGATTGCGACTTCTGCTAAATTACATGCTACTAACTTGAAAAGGTGAGACAAACGTCACCAGGACACACTGCAAACGTTACATCATTACCTGCCTGTCGACAGTCTAACACAGTATACAGCAAATGTCAGAGAAACCTGACTAATGTAATCACAACACACACCCACACACACACACACACACACACACACACACACACACACACACACACACACACACACACACACACACACGCGCACGCACGCACGCACACACACACACATTGCTTCCTTCTGCCCTTTATCTCCAACTAGGACATACTCCTCAGCCAAACCGTCCCATCTTCTGCTGTCTCCTGCAGCTACCTGCATGTCTTCTCAATACTATTCATCTATGTCTGTATTTCTCTTCTTCGTGTATTGCTTGGTTTCCCACATGTGGGTTCCAGACAAGTCAGTGTCTAGTTAACCTAGAGGTGTTTTCAGGGCGTGCCTAACCCAGTGCCAACACACGCATTCATGCCTGCAAATGTTACAGTTAGCAACAACACACGGAACCAGCCATACAAAAACAGCGGTTCACCTGAGACAAGTAGCAACATGTTTTTTTTCAAATGTTCATTTTCTCTTCATTGCTGTCATGTTTTCATCTTTTTATTCTCCTCATCCCGTCCTTATGCCTTAATGTAGTCACCGGACGGTCTTCTCGGTGACTATATGTTGTGTTTTGTGTATGTATTTGTTTGCCGATGAAGGCTAGTCGCCGCAATGTCCTTGTATTGTTAGTAATTTTGTTCTGTAAAGCTGCATTACTTTGTGTTATTTTATATTGTTTACAATTACTGTTCTATCTATCCATCATGTGCCATGCCGATAAGCGTGGTCGGTTATGTTCTGTCATCTCACTCGATCATCAGAGTCGTGGATCAGCTCCGTGTTCCTATCTCGACCATGCCACGTTGCCAAGCCATCCAGTTATTTGCTTCTCGGTCTTCCTCTTGGTCTCTTCCCTTCGATCTTGCCAGTTGTCACCAAGTTCTCTAAGTCATTTCTTCTCATAACATGCCCAAAACAAAAAATGTGACTTTCTACGTCTAATGACTCTAATCAGTTTACGATCGTCATTTGTTTCTTGAAGGATTTGTTCATAGGTTTTTTCTGTCTGTCCATGGTATTCTTTCATTTTCCTCAGAAACCACATTTCCACAGCCATCAGCTGTTTTTCAGCTTGACTGCTCATTGTCCACGCTTCACATCCATACAAAAGTACATGTTCTATGTAGCACTTCAACACTCTTTTTCTCGTTTCAATTTATATCTTTTTATTGGTCAGTATGTTTTTCATCTTGCAAAAGGCTACCTTCGCAATGGCAATTCTTGTTCTAATCTCTTCAAGGCATCTCCCATCAGATGTTATGACGGTGACGAGATAAATGTATCGATTCAATTGCTTATGAATATGCCCATTTACTCGTATATAACATTGTGTTATTTCCTTCTTCCCAGTGACGACCATAATCTTTGTCTTCTTAATGTCAGTTCTAACCCTAGTTGTTCACTGTGTGCTACAACCGCATCTACTACATTTTGCAGGTCATGTTCAAGTCTGCAATCAAGATTGTATCATCTGCATATCTAATGTTATTGATGTATCGTCCCCACAATGTTGATTCCTTCCATATCTTCTATATTTCTGAAAATAATTTCACTGTACAGGGAAGAAAGATCATTACACATATCTGTCTCACACCTCTTATAACAGGCTGATATTGACCTACATCGTTATAAATTCTGATGGCAGCTTGTTGATTCCAATATATGTTTTTACAAGTCTAAGGTCTTTTCCATAAATTTGTACATCTTCAAGCATCCTTATCATGTCGACGTGTCTCACTTTATCGAAAGCCTTTGTGTAGTCAATAAAGTAAAGATATAGATCTGTGTTTACTTCTATAGAACGTTCAATTACTGTTCTCAGTATATACACAACATTTACTGTGCCCTTGCCTTCTATAAACCCACATTGTTCTTCTACTATTTCAGGTTGTATATTACTGTTAACATGTAACACATCGAAGACAAGTGAAAGACAACTCATACTTACTGTCCTTGAGTATGGCATCGCGGAGTTTAGTGTCGTGGACAAACGGTTCAGGAGGTCTTCTGTGATCTTCTTGCAGCGGATTTCTTCCTTTCTGCTCGCCAGAGAACAACAAATACATGGAGGCCACAAAAACCACCAACAGTACAGCAGCCTTCAGCAATGTTGGACTGTCAGAGGCAAGATATATGGCTTCGTCAACCACACCCATCGCAGTGAAGTCTTAATTCCTTTAAAGAGCTCATAAAACTATAATCAAGTGTAATATCTTTATATATGACATGAGGTAGAAAATTTTTCACTTACTGTAGTTTTTAAATGTGACGTTTAAATAGCTTGTAGAACCTGAAGTGTTACTTGAGGATCGAAATCGTGAAAACTTAATGTAATCGATTCTTATCGCTAGAACAGCAGCACCGGTTATTTCGTCACCATCATCACCCAGCGGCGTGTCTTGCGCAGAACTTGGCTCCCCAAAGAGATCACGATTCTCTCTCACATGCCAGAAGCCATGGTTCTGCTGCTGTCTGTGTAAATTATCTAATACTGTCTTTGTCTTTTGTAGTTGCCTAGGCATCTGGAAATAAGGCAGTCCGCCATTGCTCTCATTCTTGTGACGTTGCTGGTCGGTGACCGAAGTTGTTCCCATATCAGAATGACGCCTTCATGTCCTACTTTAGGATCAGACTTCGAACTTCAGTCCAGAATCTGTGTCACATTCTACTTCATGAGCACCCCTTTAGAGTTCGTCGCAGAATACGGATCATACCTTAGAAACACGCTTTTGTAGCCACTTACGGAATGATACCTTAACATTCTACCTTAGAAAGACGCTTTTACAGCCAATCACAGAATTAGACCTTCACATTTTACCTTAGAAACACAGCATGAAAGCTCACCTCAGCCATACCTTCATTATCCCATTGAAAACTAAAAGCGACCTCACTGATAGTACAGTGACATTTGTCTGAGGAAACAATCTTGTAAATGGGAGTGTATTGTGTCTGCCCTAGGAGGCTGGCAAATCTTTATTCTTGTTTGTTGCCCATAACACCCCCAAGGATATTGCATTTTCATATCAAACCCGCCTTGCACCGCCTACAGAACAGGTAGACCATTAAAAGTCTACAGGAGTTCCTGGGCGGGCTCACGGACAACAAGCAGCTGAAGCAGGTGCTGTATTACATTTGTGGAGATTATGGTACCTAGTCTATGTGCAGATGATTGTTGGTTGTTTGACTATGTTCTATTATAAACACACACAGAAGGATGCAGGGCCACTGACATCCCACAGCCTGGGTTTATACTGACAAGGATCTGCGTTTATTTCCAGGTGGGACATCCTGGGTAGACACAAGTCTGTGGGACATCCTGTGTAGACACTAGTCTATGGGACATCCTGGCCATACACTTGTCTGTGGGACACCCTGGTACCCTGGGCAGACACTAGTCTGTGGGACATCCTGTGTAGACACTAGTCTGTGGGACATCCTGGCCATACACTTGTCTGTGGGACACCCTGGTACCCTGGGCAGACACTAGTCTATGGGACATCCTGTGTAGACACTAATCTGTGGGACACCCTGGTACCCTGGGCAGACACTAGTCTATGGGACATCCTGTGTAGACACTAATCTGTGGGACACCCTGGTACCCTGGGCAGACACTAGTCTATGGGACATACTGGGAAGACACTGGTCTGTGGGACACCCTGGTACCCTGGGCAGACACTAGTCTGTGGGACATCCTGTGTAGACACTAGTCTGTGGGACATCCTGGCCATACACTTGTCTGTGGGACACCCTGGTACCCTGGGCAGACACTAGTCTATGGGACATCCTGTGTAGACACTAATCTGTGGGACACCCTGGTACCCTGGGCAGACACTAGTCTATGGGACATACTGGGAAGACACTGGTCTGTGGGACACCCTGGTACCCTGGGCAGACACTAGTCTGTGGGACATCCTGTGTAGACACTAGTCTGTGGGACATCCTGGCCATACACTTGTCTGTGGGACACCCTGGTACCCTGGGCAGACACTAGTCTATGGGACATACTGGGAAGACACTAATCTGTGGGACACCCTGGTACCCTGGGCAGACACTAGTCTATGGGACATACTGGGAAGACACTAATCTGTGGGACACCCTGGTACCCTGGGCAGACACTAGTCTATGGGACATCCTGTGTAGACACTAGTCTGTGGGACATCCTGGCCATACACTTGTCTGTGGGACACCCTGGTACCCTGGGCAGACACTAGTCTATGGGACATACTGGGAAGACACTAATCTGTGGGACACCCTGGTACCCTGGGCAGACACTAGTCTATGGGACATACTGGGAAGACACTAATCTGTGGGACACCCTGGTACCCTGGGCAGACACTAGTCTATGGGACATACTGGGAAGACACTAATCTGTGGGACACCCTGGTACCCTGGGCAGACACTAGTCTATGGGACATCCTGTGTAGACACTAGTCTGTGGGACATCCTGGCCATACACTTGTCTGTGGGACACCCTGGTACCCTGGGCAGACACTAGTCTATGGGACATACTTGGAAGACACTAATCTGTGGGACACCCTGGTACCCTGGGCAGACACTAGTCTATGGGACATACTGGGAAGACACTAATCTGTGCGACACCCTGGTACCCTGGGCAGACACTAGTCTATGGGACATACTGGGAAGACACTAATCTGTGGGACACCCTGGTACCCTGGGCAGACACTAGTCTATGGGACATACTGGGAAGACACTAATCTGTGGGACACCCTGGTACCCTGGGCAGACACTAGTCTATGGGACATACTGGGAAGACACTAATCTGTGGGACACCCTGGTACCCTGGGCAGACACTAGTCTATGGGACATACTGGGAAGACACTAATCTGTGGGACACCCTGGTACCCTGGGCAGACACTAGTCTATGGGACATACTGGGAAGACACTAATCTGTGGGACACCCTGGTACCCTGGGCAGACACTAGTCTATGGGACATACTGGGAAGACACTAATCTGTGGGACACCCTGGTACCCTGGGCAGACACTAGTCTATGGGACATACTGGGAAGACACTAATCTGTGGGACACCCTGGTACCCTGGGCAGACACTAGTCTATGGGACATACTGGGAAGACACTAATCTGTGGGACACCCTGGGCAGAGACTATTTTTTGGGGCATCCTGGGCAAAGGCTAGTCTGTGGGACACACTGGGCAGACTCTAGTCTGTGGTATATCCTGGGCAGACATTAGCCTGTGGGACATCCTGGGTAGACACTAGTCTGTGGGACATCCTGGACAGACATTAGTCTGTGGGACATCCTGGGGAGACACTAGCCTGTGGGACATCCTGGGCAGACACTAGTCTGTGGGACATCCTGGGCAGACACTACTCTGTGGGACATCCTGGGCAGACACTAGTCTGTGGGACATCCTGGGCAGACACTACAATGTGGGACATCCTGGGCAGACACTAGTCTGTGGGACATCCTGGGCAGACACTACAATGTGGGACATCCTGGGCAGACACTAGTCTGTGGGACATCCTGGGCAGACACTAGTCTGTTGAACTTCCTGAACAGACATTAGTCTGTGGGGCATCCTGGGCAGAAAGCCCGTGGAACATTGTGGGCAGATACTTATCTGGCTAACACGCAGGAGCGACCATGGTCTCCTTTGAGATGTAGCAGGAAGTGACACCAACTGTGCACACTACTTGGTTACTTGAGAGTGGAAGCATCTCCCCTGTGCAGGCAATGATACAAGTGAAAAGATAGTATTAAGATATGGACGAACAACGGTCTGCCAGAGTGTACAACCAGAGCCAGAGACAAAAGTAATAGAGCGCTCATGTGCAGCTAACCTTCGTTGAGATCTCTACACTTGATTGATTGATTAATTGAATGATTGTTCATTATACTATTAATCATCCGGAATAACATCATAATTATTCTTAATCAAACCTGTTCCGTGGCGAAGGAGTAACGGACGCAGTTCGTAATCCCGGATACCCGTGTTCGATACACAGCTGCGAGCGATTTGGTAGCAGACCGCCTTGCTTTCGTTTTTTTTTACGAAATGGTATGGCTACCGGTCGTTTAGAAAGCAATGGCAAACTACTGAACGTAAACTTGCCAAGAGTTCAGAAAAGCAAATTTAAAAAATTTTGAAATTTACGGCGACGTCATGTAGAGGATGTGCAACTACAGTCTGTCCAGAAATGAACGCCTTTATTCACGATCAATCATTTTGAAAACTGTCTGTTGCATCGTTATGAAAATTTTCCTGCCGTCGTATATTTACCCTTACTCAAGGAATACGTCTTTGATAGGTCCAAAAGCAACTTAAATCATCGAAAGCGGCGACATTTCTTTGATGTTTTGGTGAAAAACTTGTGATTTCTCGCTAACAAACTTGTTTCACAGTAATGACCCGTTCCACTACGCGAGGGACTGTGCGAAGCCGGGCCGGGTTCTATGGATGGATGGATGGATGGATGGATGGATAGATAGACAGCCGGGCCGGGTCGTCAGACAGACAGACAGAGACACAGACAGATATAGATAGATAGATAGATAGATTGATAGATAGAGAGAGAGAGAGAGAGAGATAGATAGATAGATAGATAGATAGATAGATAGATAGAGAGGGGTAGGTAGGTAGGTAGGTAGGCAGACAGATAGATAGACAGATCTCCGCCAAGGACTGGGCGAAGCCGGGCCGGGTCAGCTAGCGTGTATATATATATATATATATATATATATATATATATATATATATATATATATATATATATATATATATATATCTTATATATAAAAAAGGATGTATGTAAGTATATATGTATGTATGAAGAAATTCACAGAAAAGTGAGAACCTTATGTAAGGAGGCAAAAGAAACATGGCTTGAGAAAAATTGCAGAGAAATTGAAAAACAACACAACAGTAACAATGCGAAACTAATGCACAAAAGAATTCAGGAGCTTACTAATCAAAGAACACGTACATCAGCAGGCTGCCTAAAGACAAAAGATGGAAGAGTCATAATAGAAAAAGATCAGATATTATATGAATGGTCAGATTACGTGAAAAACCTGTATGACGATAACAAAGACGAACAGTATGATGTTCAAAATAATAATGAAGGACCAGCAATTTTGAAGATAGAGGTTCAGAATGCTCTTAACCATATGAAATCTGGCAAGACCCCCGGTTCAGACAGCGTCACAACAGAAATGATTAATGCTTTAGAAGAATATGGAATAGATCAAGTTACCAGTCTGCTTAATACAATATATGATACTGGAAATATACCTCAGGAGTTATGTAATTCTGTATTTATTGCAATCCCAAAGAAATCAGGAGCCTTGGAATGTGATCAACATCGAACAATTAGTATAATGAGTCACACCACGAAGATTTTGCTAAGAATTATCATGCAAAGAGTTAGGAGGAAAATAAACCTGAAATAGGAGAAGAACAATGTGGGTTTGTGGAAGGCAAGGGTACAGTAAATGCTGTGTATATACTGAGAAACATAATCGAACGTTCTATAGAAGTAAACAAAGATCTACACCTTTGCTTTATTGACTACACAAAGTCTTTTGATAAAGTGAGACATGTCAACATGATAAGGATGCTTGAAGATCTACAAATTGATGGAAAAGATCTTAGACTTGTAAAAAACATATATTGGAAACAACAAGCTGCCATAAGAGTTGATAATGAAGTAAGCCAATATCAGCCTACTAAAAGGGGTGTGAGACAGGGATGTGTAATGTCTCCAGATCTGTTTTCCCTGTACAGTGAAAGTATTTTCAGAAATATTGAAGATATGGAAGGAATCAACATTGGGGGACGATGCATCAATAACATTAGATACGCAGATGATACAGTCTTGATTGCAGACAATGAACAAGACCTGCAAAATGTAGTAGATGCGATTGTTACACACAGTGAACAACTAGGGTTAGAATTAAATTGTAAAAAGACACAGATTATGGTCGTCACTAGGAAGGACGAAATACCACAATGTAATATACAAGTAAATGGGAATATTCTTCAACAAGTGAGCAGGTACAATTATCTCGGAACAGTAATAACATCTGATGGGAGATGCCTTGAAGAGATTAGAACAAGAATCGCCATGGCAAAAGTAGCCTTTAGCAAGATGAAAAACATATTGACCAATAAAAAGATGTCAATTGAAACGAGAAAAAGAGTGTTGAGATGCTACATTGAACCTGTACTTTTGTATGGATGTGAAGCGTGGACAATGAGCAGTCAGGCTGAAAAACATCTGATGGCTGTAGAGATGTGGTTTCTGAGGAAAATGCAAAGAATACCATGGACAGCCAGAAAGACCAATGAACAAGTCCTTCAAGAAACAAATGAAGATCGTAAATTGATTCGAGAAATTAGACGTAGACAGTCAACATTTTTTGGGCATGTTATGAGAAGAAATGGATTGGAGAATTTGGTGACAACTGGTAAGATCGAGGGGAACAGACCAAGGAAAGACCTAGAAGCAAGTACCTGGATGGTTTGGCCTTGTGGCATGGTCGAGACAGAAACACGGAGCTGATCCACGACTCTGGTGATCGAGTGAAATGGCAGAACATGATCGCCCACGCTTACCGGCATGGCACATGATGGATGGATGGATGTATGTCCTTTATGCGTTCGCGAAAGGTCCATCCGATTGAGATGAAATTTTCTACACGTCTTCCTTTCATTCCAGCGATGCCAACTGTCATATTTCTTTTTCTTCTCCATCCTCCTCCCTCCTCCCCTTCCCTAAATACGTACGTAAAAATATGATGATGAAGATGAAAGAATCCCCGAACCACAACGCTAGGAAAAGCGAAGAAAATGACGTGACTACACAGAATCGTCACATGGCAATCATCATCATCATATCATCATCAAGTGCGCTGCCGGCTGGCGTAGGCGTTCATGGCTCCTCCATAGATCTCGGTCTTTGGTTTCTGGATCAACTCTGCTGCTGATATTCCTCCATGCCACGGCAATATCAATAACAGTTCATCTTTTTATGTGTAAGGAAGTTATCTACAGTTATGTAGAAGGGAAGAACAATCAATGGAAGGACCGAAATCACAGAACCTAGACGAGTATGAATTCGAATGGCGAACTCCCTCCTCCTCTCTTCTCCTCCCTCTACCTCCTCCCTCCAGCCTCCTCCTCCTCCTCCTCGTCTTCCTCCTCCTCTACCTCCTCCCCTCCTCCTCCCTCCTCCCTCTCCCTCTTCCTCTTCCTTCCTCCTCCATCCTCCTCCCGCCTACTCCTTCCTCCTTCTCCCTCCACCTCCTCCCTCCTCCTCCCTCTCCTCCTCATCCCTCCTCCTCCTTCTCCCTCATCCTCCTCCTCCTGCCTCCTTCTCCCTCCTCCTCCTCCTTCTCTCTCCTTCTCCTCTTCCTCCTCCATCCTACTCCCTCCTCCTCCCTCCTCCTCCCTCTACCTCCTCCCTCCACCCTCCTTCTCCTCCCTTCTCCTCGTCTCTCCTCCTCCCTTTCTTTCCTCCTCCTCCTTCTACCTCCTCCTCCTCCCTCTACCTCCTTCCTCCACCATCCTCCTCCTCCTCCCTCTTCCACCTCCCTTTCCTTCCTCCCCTCGTCATTCTCCTCCCTCCTCCCTCTCCCTCCTCCTTCCTCCTTCTCCCTCCGCCTCCTCCTCTCTCCTCCTCCTTTCTTCTCCCTTCTCCTCTTCCTTCCTTCTCCCTCCTCCTCCTACCCTCTTCCCCTCCCCTCCTCTTCCTCCTCCACCCTCTTCCTCCTCCTCTTCCCCTTCCTCCTCCCTTTTCCTCCTCCCTCCTCCCTCCTCTCATTCCTCCTCTCTCCTCCTCCCTCCTCCCTTTTCCTCCCTCCTCCTCTCCCTCTTCCTAATCCCCCTCCTCCCTCCTCCTCCTTCCTCCACATCCCTCCTCCTCCTCTCCCCTCCTCCTCCTACCCTCTTCCTCTT